>VZRV01000769.1:97964-157877 GCA_013398115.1 Falcunculus frontatus
GGAGAGGGAGGAGGAGGAGGAGGAGGAGACGGAGAAGGAGAAGGAGAAGGAGAAGGAGAAGGAGAAGGAGAAGGAGAAGGAGAAGGAGGAAAAGGCAGCATTACTAAAAGCCCCAGAGGACACAGCCCCAGCAGAGAAATCTCTCCAGCAGGACCCCGCTGCCTCTCCTGGGCTGTCCCAGCCAGCTCCTGGAAGCCCTCTACATCCAAAAATATCAACATCTGCAAGCTGCTCTCAGGACAATCTGGCCAAAAATAGCAGAGATGTGCTGTCCTCAAGGGCCACGAACCTCTGAGCCCATCGAGGTCACACTGTGGGACTCACACGGAGAGCACTGGGAGCATCACACACTTCCTGCTCAAAGAAGGGTTTAAACCACAAAAAGAGGGATTCAACCCCACCAGAAATGTTGGTTTCAGTGAGTTTTTGTTCTCAAACCCTGATCCTGTTCAGAGGCAGCAGCTCACCCCACTCAGCAGAGCCTCACCCAGCCTGTCCCCATCCCTGTCAGCCCCTAAAGGACCATGCTCCCCACGCCTGGGAGCTCTGATCCGATGATTGAAATATTCCCAGATCAGCACAGCACCAGCAGGACTCGGGGGGCTCAGGGGAGGTGCCAGTGACAGCAGCAGGTGGCAGGGAAGGGGAGCAGCCCCTCGGTGCCAGCACCCTGCACCAGGGAGCTCCTGCCACGTCCTCTCCATCCCATCCCACCGGGAATGGTGGCCTGGACTTCATTTTTGGGGCAGCTCTAAAGTCCAGCTCAAATTTATCTGTTTCTGCAGCCACCATGCTACAAACGACTGGAGGCTGTTGTTGCAGCAGCAGCACCTCCACCCAGGCTGTGTCATTCATGTGCTCTCAGCCCTCCTGTTTTCCACAGATCTGCCCCGATCCCGGTTCTCAGCCACGTGGAAGTGCTTCCCAAAGGATCCCAGCTTCGTCAGGGCAACCATTCCAAGGGTCCCATTGTGTTCCCCCCGCGTTTTCAGCGAGCCCAGGCAAACAAAAGCAGGCGAGTCCCGGCGGGCTGAGCTCCGGCAATCCCTGGATTCCGGGAGCTCCTTCCCGCTGCTATCCCTGAATTCCAGGGGCTTCTTCCTGCTGCCATCCCTGGATTCCAGGGGCTTCTTCCTGCTGCTATCCCTGGATTCCAGGGGCTCCTTCCTGCTGCTATCCCTGGATTCCAGGGGTTTCTTCCTGCTGCCATCCCTGGATTCTGGGGGCTCCTTCCTGCTGCCATCCCTGGATTCCAGGGGCTCCTTCCTGCTGCTATCCCTGGATTCCAGGGGTTTCTTCCTGCTGCCATCCCTGGATTCTGGGGGCTCCTTCCTGCTGCCATCCCTGGATTCTGGGGGCTCCTTCCTGCTGCCATCCCTGGATTCTGGGGGCTCTTTCCTGCTGCTATCCCTGGATTCCAGGGGCTCTTTCCTGCTGCCACTCAGCTCCAGCACAGCGCCTTTCAGCTGCTGTCACTGTCACCAGGCTCCCTGCCAGCCTCCAGCTGTGCCAGGCTGTGAGGAGATGCCAGGCACCGCGTGTGGGCTTCCCTCATCCCACAGTTTCTTGTCTGCTCCACACACCTCCAATCACTCCCGGGAAATGCCTGAGGGGAGGGATTTTCCTCTGGAAAACCGCTCTGTGACAGTCTGCATCCCTTCTGCAGGCGGAATGCGGGTGGTGTCACCCTGGTGATGGCAGAGCATCCTTGTGGGAGCGGCATTCCCGGGCCAGGCGCTGCCGGCAGCTCTCCCGTGGTTCCGGAAGGTTTCCTACAAACCATTTTATCCATGCACGATGGAGTGCCATGAATAATTACAGCGCCGGGAGTTTGCCTCGATGCCCGACAGCAACAGCTTCGTTCAAAGCAAAGGGAGGAGGGAGAGGAGTTCCCGCATCCATCAGGGCCGGGAAACGCGGGGATTGTGGCTTCAGATAAAGGAGGAGGGGTGGGGAAGCTCAAATCTTCCAAAGAACAATTGGCTCCCTAACTCCCGTTGTCTTCAGGGCGATGTTAGGCTCAGGAGCTGGATCCTGGGCAGGCGATGGTGAAATGGATTCGAGGCATTATTCTGGAAACAGCACTTTTCTACCCCAAATATCGCTATTGATATTAATTCTGAATTAGGGCAGACCCTGTGCTTGGTAACCAGAACCAGCATCAGACCGGGGGGGGGCTTGAGCTTTACGATTCTCACAGCAGAGAGAAGCAAATCCTGTGGAATTCCTCCTTTAATCGATAGCAGAAAAAGGTTTGTCTGGTTGCTCTGACCTTTGCTCACTCAGCCTTGTGCTCACCAGGCTGGGCTTCCATGGGGGGATCCACGAACCAAATTTATTCCTTACAAATCTCCTGCTCTTCCCTTTCCTTGCCTGGAAGCAAGAGCTGGGAAAAGCCAAACTCACTCTCCAGACTTTCCCCAAGCAGCTGCTGATGCGGGATATTTGTAATTCAGAGCTCATCCATGGCCTGGGATGCTGCTCGGGGGACACCTCGTGCCTGCTGCAGAGTGCTCAGCCGGGCTTGTCCTTTATTGGGAATACAGACGGGGATGAAAGGACAAGGAATTTCGTCAGGGAGGTGTTTGGGTGCTTGGAGGCTGTGGGGACACGGTGGGGAGCAGGAATGAGAGAGGAGGAGCACGGCCGCGCTCCTGAACCCCTGAACCCGCAGGTCTCTGTGTTCTGGGAATGCCTCTCCCGCTGGGAGATCTCCGGGCTCTCCCTGTCCCCACCGGCACCTCAAGAGAAAGCTGTGAGGAAAAAAAATCCCCGTTTTCATCCCACACCTGCCCTCAGCGCTCAGAACCGGGGCGCTGCCAAACCCGAACTTCACCCGAAGTGAGGAACCCCTCGGGAACCTCGGGATGGAAACCGCTGCCGTTCGAGGAATTTTGCAGCCCTTCAACACCGAATCCGGTCCCGCTCGGGGGAAAGGACGGGCTCGTGCCGCCACCCAGCGGTGTCCGGAGGGGACAGCGGGGAGGGGACAGCGGGGAGGGGACAGCCGGGAGGGGATACCCGGGAGGGGACACCCCGGACACCCCAGACAGGGGCACCTGCACAGGGACACCCGAGCGGGGACACCCCGGACACGGACACCGGGGACATCCGCACAGGGACACCCGATTAGGGACCCCACTCCGATGGCACGGATCCCGCTCCGGATACTCTGTCCGGCGGGATTTCCTCTCCAGGATCCCCCTCCAGCCCCTCCATCTTCAGGGATCTCCGCTCAGAGGTTCCCCTTCCAAACCCTCGGTCCGTAGGGATCCCCCCTCAGGAATCCCTGCTCCGATATCCCCCTCCAGCCCCTCCGTTCTCAGGAATTCCTGCCGCGGGATTCCCCCTCCAGACCCTCTGTCCCTGGGGATCCCCTCTCAGGGATTCCCTCTCCAGCCCCTGCATCCTCAGGGATCCCTGCTTTAGGATCTTCCCACATCCCCTGCATCCTCAGGGATCCCTGCTTCAGGATCTTCCCACAGCCCTTCTGTCTGCAGGGATCCCCTGCTCCAGGACCCCACTCCAGACCCTCTATCCGTAGGAATTCTCCTCCAGACTCTCTGTCCTCAGAGATCCCTTTTCAGAAATCCCCCTCGAGCCTCTCCCTCTGCAGGAATCCCCGCTCAGGGATCCTCGTCCCATCCCCTCTGTCCTCAGGGATTCCCGCTCAGGGATCCTCGTCCCATCCCCTCTGTCCTCAGGGATTCCTGCTCAGGGATCCTCGTCCCATCCCCTCTGTCCTCAGGGATTCCTGCTCAGGGATTCCTGCTCCAAGCCCTTCTGTCCTCCTCAGGGATCCCCCCATCCTGCTCCTCCATTGTCCTCAGGGATCCCCACTCAGGAATTCCCATTCCAGCCGCTCCAACCTCCCCACTCCACACCCTCCAAAGCCCCTTGGGCTTCTCCTCCAGCCCCTCCATCCTCAGGGATCCATGCTCAGGGATCCTCGTTCCAGCCCCTCCATCCTCTGGGATCCCCCTCCAGCCCCTCCATCCTTTGGAATCCATGCTCAGGGATCCTCATTCCAGCCCCTCCATCCTTTGGGATCCCACTCCCGCCCCTCCATCCTTTGGGATCCCCCTCCAGCCTCCCCGACCCCANTCTGGAATCCATGCTCAGGGATCCTCATTCCAGCCCCTCCATCCTTTGGGATCCCCCTCCAGCCCCTCCATCCTTTGGAATCCATGCTCAGGGATCCTCATTCCAGCCCCTCCATCCTTTGGGATCCCATTCCAGCCCCTCCATCCTTTGGGATCCCCCTCCAGCCTCCCCGACCCCACCTCAGGACACATCTCCCCCTTCCCCACCGACATTCCTCAGTTTGCCCCAATCCTACAAATCCTTTCCTTGCAGAAGTTCAGGTTTCTCTCCCTGACCCAGATCCACGTTCAGTGTCTCCTCTTTTCCAGGCACTTTCAGGTCACCTGCATTTCCTGGGATCTCTCCGAGGGTTTCCTTTTGGAAATGTGCATTTTTAAGCTGTTTCCCCCCATTCCCTGAGCTTTAAGGAACAAACCCAGGCTTTCAGGAGGGTGAGGCTCAAATGTAGGGGCACATCCATTGCTGAGCCCCACAGTGAGCCCTCACCCCCCATAATCACCTTTTTTTTTGCCATTTGTGCCTGCTGGGTGACAATTTTGTCCAAGGACACCCCTGTTTTCCAGTCCCTCACCTCACTTGAGGTGCTCCTGGGCTCTCATCCTTTCCCCAAAGACAAAACAACTCCGTGGTGTGATTATTCCATGACCACAGGGAATGTTTTGCCCCGCTCCTCACTATAAAACCCCTTCTTGCTGGAATATTACCAGCAGGGATCCTTTTAAAGGACAAATGCCATGGAACTGGGACATTTCTTATTCACAAACATTAAAAAAAGCTGCTCTCTGCCTTTCCTTTTTCTCACTACAGACTGAATCTTATTATTTATCCCATCGAGGTGCACAAATCCTGCTGCAAGGAGCTAAAAAGAAGAGGCAGCCCAGGGAAATCCGTGCTTAGATCCCAACAATTTAACATCCTGCAAAGAAACCTCTTTGGAAGGGAATATTGGTTCTTCCAGGAAGCCTTGCAGGGCAGGACAGAGCCTGGAGCAGCAGGGATGGCCCACGGGACACAGCTTGAAGGTGACAGAGAGCTGTAAAAGCCCTTTAAAAAAGGAGAAACACAAACCAAGCTGTCCCAGTGACGCAGGAAAAGGCACGGCAAAGGAGCTGTGGAGAGCCTGGGCAGGGCTCTGAGGGACTGGGATAACTCAGGAATGGTGCTGAAGGAAGATCCCAAACCCAACCAGCTCCCAGCTGCCTCCTTGTTTTGGTAGCTGAGCTGTTCCAATCCCCAGAGGTCACAGACACATCAAGGTCAGGCCACAGAATGCACCCAAAAAGTTGGCAAATCTTCCAGAAAGGATCCACAAGGGATCCTTTGTGTGTGCAGCTCCTGAGGATCTTCCAGGATGGTGCTGGGGCTCAGGAATCCAAACTTTGGTGACAGCAGACAAACGAGTCACAGGAGTTCAACAGAAACACGAGGTTCTACCTTCAGATTGATTTTCTCCCTGCCAGGCAATTCATCACCGGCAAAGTTTTGATGAGTGCTGGAGGGAAAAGGAGAATTTACAACCCAAATTGCAGCAGCTGCTGTCACACTCATTCAGAGGAAACTTTGGAAAGCAACATTTCATCGAAACTCTTTTATTTCCCACAGAAAAGCTGCAGCCATTTCCCTGCCGGCGCTGATTTCCAGCACTGCTTTGCTGTAAAACCCAAATATTTGGCACAAAGCAGCTGATGAAAGGAATTCCATCCCTGCTGGCAGATGGCAGCTCCCATCCCAACCTGCAGCAGGCTGCTGAGGTTGGCTGGAATCTGATTTCCAGCACGGCACGTGTGGGTTTTTGCCGGATGAGCAACCTTTATTTGACTTTTTCCTTGCTCTTATTTACAGTTTGTTAACAACCCCCCCTTAAAACACCAACTTTGAGCTCCTTTTACAGCCGGAGCCAGGAGGAAACTTTGGAAAAACCTCACTCGAGGCTGTGGCATGAAATGACAGCAACTTTCCCTGTGGAAAAGGCTTGGGAAAGGGTCCAGGCAGGACCATTCACCTTTTATTCAGAACCAACCAAATTCAATCACAAATTGATTTGCTCAGGGTTTTCTCCTCAGTTTATTTGAGTGTAACTCCCTGAAACCAGGATTTTCTCCAAGGGATTTTGTGTGAAACTCTTTGAACAAAGCCCTGTCAAACGACTGCTGCTGGTTGTGGAAGGCAGTTTATAGTTGTTTAATAAAAGGATGTGTCCCACTGCCTTTCTCTTCCTCTCTGCTGGCTGAGGGACAGAATTCAGGCCAAAAATGATTTCTGGAGTAGTGGCAGCCTCACTCCTCATTCCAGGCAGGCATTTCAGAGCCACACCAAAGGTATGGGTAAAAAAAAAATTCAATTAAAATCCTTTTGTCTCTTAATTCTCAGTAAAAACAATAAAACAGTGTCACAGATTTGCTTTTAAGTGATGTTCTTGTTCCCACCAGGTTGGAACAGGCACCATTTTGGATGCTTTGAAGTGTCCTATTAACAAGGAATAGTGACAGGAGAGGTGGGTTTGGATCACAATTTTTCCATTTCTCATTCCCCACACTACAAACCAAAGGAAAAAAAAAAATCTCCTTTAAGTGCTCACTACACCTTGGGCACACGAAAGGGTTGAAATTTTCATTTTACTGCAGATTTTCCCCCAATTTCCTCCTAATTTTGGTTGATTTATAAAAGCTCTGCAGCCACCAGGCTGTGGAAAGAAAGACAACAAGGATAAACCTCATAGTTTTTATTCTGCAAAGCAATATGCACATCTTACAAACACAAAAATTAATCTAGGAGAGAAATGTCATTTCCAAATCAGCTATTAACCATCATGCAACAAGACAAGTGAAATGTAAGAGAACAAAACAAAAAACAAAAAACCATCTTGAACCCTACAATCACCTGCAGAGGGTTGAAACCAAGGCTCAGATTTTCTATGTAATGCCAAAGAAAATGCAAAAAAAAAAAAAAAAAAAAAAGGAAATGGCAGCTTTCTAAGAACAAGAAAACACGTACAAATAGAATCAAAACTGATTCAAGTCATAGTTAAAAAGAAAAAAGAAAACAAAAAAAGGAAAGATCAATATGATCTGAACTTTAAGTTTTAACTCTTCTGTTTGGCTGCATTTAACTTTGTACATCGCCTGGGAACAATCCAATATTCCTCAGTATTCCAGCATTTTGGCCTGCTGGGACACCCTGCACCTCCCTGCTGCAATCCAAGGGGGCAAAGGGATGAACTAAGGCCAAAAAATCCAACTCTCCAACGTTTTCCCTTTTGCCTTTGTGGGTCACAATCTTTAATATTCCTGGGGGGTGCAGAAAGTGGGGGAGAAGTTGTCAAGCAGGCTCCTTTCATTCCCAAACGTTTTCCTCAACAGCCCAAATTCCACTTGGGATATTTGGAGTTGGAATTTGTTGAAGGAGAAAGGATTTGCTTTGCTTTCCTGAAGGAGTCAGGTGATGCTGGGTGGGTTTTGGGTGTTTCCAGGTTTTGCACCACCTCTCTTCCCAACCCATCTCCTATTCCTGCCACTCTCAGAGGCAACTCCTGCAGTGAGGATTAACACAGAAGGCTGGGCTGGTGTGATTTAGGACCAGCTCAGGAGAAGCTCTTGGCCTGTTTCACTTCCCTGCCTCACCCCAGGGAAGCAGCATCAGCCCATAGCAGCATCAGGAGAAAACTGGAAGCTTCTCTTTATCCCTAAACTTCAAACCAGGCCACCTCTAAAGCTTTGCCTTAACATTCCCTGGAGGAAAACATGTCACTTAATCCCACTTAAGGAACTGAAATTCTAGGAGGAAACGTGTTCTGAAGGAAACTGTGACTGTTCAAACACTCTTAAGACTCGTGAACTTACTGAAGTCCCAACACACACAGACCAGGAGTGGTGTCTGGAGGGAATAAACTGGGAATTTTATGCCAGCATCACTGAGACTGTGAGATTCTCACTTGGCTTTTTTCTTCTGTGGAGTTTGGAGCAAAAGGAGGAGGAAAAAAAAGCCTGTGGGAATAAAGGAATGAATGAAAGCAGAGCTGTCACACCACCTGATGAGAAAGCTGGGAGAAAAGATGAAAAGTCAATTAAGGCAACCAGTGAGATTGTAAAAGCAGTGGTGGAAATGTCTGCAGGAAGAGCCTGACCCCTGAAATTAAGGAGGCTGCTCAAGAAGGAGCCAGGAAGGAAAAACCAGCAGAAGGCAGAACGGGGGAGGGAAAAACGCATGGAATAAAATCTCTGACTGCAAAATGGACACAGAGAACAGAAAAGGGTTTCACTGGGTGGTTTCTTTGACCTTCCTCACAACAGCCCCACTCTGGTGGCCATTCTGCCCTGAGTGGACAGCATTAAATGGCAATTTAGTGGGACAGAGCTCAGCAGTGCCATTGTCAGCTGCCCTCAGAGCTGCACAGTCCCAGAGCAAAGCTCTGTAACAAACTCTGGGATTTCCTTTCCTTTCACTATTTGCACTCGCCCAAGGCTGTGCAGAGCCCCAGCAGGCTGTTAATACAATACAGCTTTTTATTAAGTTTCACTTTCTAGAAAGAAAAAAAAGAAGAAGAAAAAGAAAAAAAGTTTACAGAAAGCTGCTCTGCAGCAGAGACACACAATCCTGGCTGGAGCACTGGGGATGGGAGGCCAAAAGTTTTCCAGATAAGTCTCTGTGCTGACTGGTTCTCTGGCATTCAGCAAGCCAAATGAAAAACCAAAAAAACCAACCAAACAAACCAACCAAAAAAAAAAAAAAAAAAATCAAGCAGTTCTTTTCAGTAAGTAACAGTTTAAAATGGGACTTCACTTCTTAATTTTTTTTACTATGAATAAAAGCACAAGTTTGTCCTAAATACAGCACTATTAAAATGTGAATATGTACTTTTTTTTTTCTTCCAAAAGAGAAAAAAAAAATCTAAAATGTTGATATCTTTTCTTGCAAGCAAGGAGCAAATGGAATAAAGTATTAGGCCACACAAACACACATTGAATTCATGTCGTAGATTGGTGGCTTTGGAAATGCAGGATTATATCAAAGGTGCATACTTGGTTCAAACACACTGTACAGGTTGGGCAAAAAACCAAACATCTCTTGGTTGCTTCGAGACACTTGCAAAGGCATCTTCACCTGCCCGGGTGCAGTGAGACAAAAAAATCTCTGGCTCTGCCTCTGTGGAGCCTTTTCACTGGAGTTATCTACACCAACATCGGGGGTGGCCCCAGGGCAGGGCCGGAGGGCTCCGGCCACACCGCGGGACAAGGGCATCTCCTCGGACCTGCTCTGGATATTCTGCTTTTATAAATATGTACAAATCAATTACAGGCACTTTGAAATGTCTTTGGTTGGAATAAACCAACATTGCAAGGTAATGGATTCACAGAGTGTTAAGACCCAGGCTGGGTTCAGCAGGCAATGGTTTCGGTCGCTCTCGGGAGAAGGAGAGGGGGGATTTTTATGCTTCTGCCAAAGCAACCTGGGGAAAAAAAAAACACAGAGAGAAAATATTTAATTAAAGGCAAATTCTTAATCCTGTAACGGTGATATGACTTATCTCTGTGCAGCTGGCAGAGCTGTCCTTGACTTTTCAAAGCAGCATGGAAAGTCTGACTTGGAAAGGAAATCAAAGCGAGTCTGAAGGTGTTTTGTACTTTGCAAAAATCAATAGGATAAAAGTCCCAAACCACCCAAACCCAAAAGAAAACCCCACAAAAACCACCCCAAACCAGCTCACACTATAAAATATCATTAAGATCAAAAGGTGTCAACACTGGCTTCCTACTTCTCAATAAATATATTCATATTTAATCCTTCAGGCAAACTGCAGGTCCCCAAGGCAGTATTGAACAATGACTCTTTCAACAGCTTTGTTATTGGTTTTAACTTAATTCTGATTAACAACCAATGACTCTTTCAACAGCTTTGTTTTTAACTTAATTCTGATGAACAACCCTTAGAATTATGTATCGTGTTTTACTCCAAGTTTTCAGTCTGTTGTGGTAAAAGAGAAATAAAACCATTCAATGCCACCTACTCATTGCTTCACACAAACCAGTTCACCTAACTCCAGAATTATGGCAGAAGAGTCCCAGCCCAGCACTTCCTGAGCTGCAAAAATCCATTTCTGGAGGAGAGAAATCTCATTTTGAGGATCTCCAAAGCACTCGTGTGGATTTTGTAGCCCCCACCTGCACTGTCCACAATGAAACACCCACATCTCTTTGAAAAGCAATTCAATCCCCATCTCCAGAGACAAGAAAAACCAGTCTGTCCTGTGTCCAAAAGGAGCTTTTCTCTGTTTTCTTACCAGAGTCAATATTTTGTTACCACACACTCACCTTTTCAGAGCAGAACTCTGTGTTGCTTTGCCTCAGTTTGCTTGGTCTGCCTTTAATGACTGCATAGCAGAACATTGTAATCACCATCACAAAGAGGAAGTAACTGGTGTGCATGAGATGCAGGTTTATTAGGGAGCGATCATCCTGCACACAGAAAAGCAAATTAAAACCATTTACTGACTTGGCACTTGATATGAAAGCCATAATTACCAGATCAACCCAGAAATTACTTCAGGAATCAACTTTCTCCCCTTTATATGGGAATGGAGGTGATTCCTAATTGTGGCACAAAATATTTCTTGTCTTAAAAATCTGTTATAGATATTTGTCCAAATACTGGCAGAGGCTTTTGAGGAATTATTTCAAAGCATAAATGGTTATTAAGAGCTCTGAGGCACATGGATGAAGATCATCAACCCACTGGGGCGGAGCATTCTCAGCCCTTGCACCACACAACAAAACAGCAGCAAAAACCACAATTTTAGGAACCATATTGAATGAAAGCAGAGCTAAGCATCTACTGAAAACACCAGAGGGACAGCCCAGCACTTACATCTGGAACAATAACAGTTAGTTTGGGATTTAAAGCATGGTAGACTTTCCCAATTGCTCCTTTGTAACACCAGAAGGGGTTGTAATCCTGGGCATATTTCGTGTTCGAGTCCCTCGCCGTGGTGAAGATCTTGTACCACAGAGTGGCATTGCTGTAGGTTTCAGGAACACAATGTGGTGGCTGACTACAACAAAACAGAAATAATCAGCACCCTGAATTGCATTTTCCATGTTCAAGCAGGACAACTTTTCTTCTCAAAACATGGGGTTAGTTTGGGCCTTCCAAAGCAACAGCAAAACCCCAAAGTTTAACCAAAAGGATTTATTAAAAACCACATGATTGCTACACTAAAATTAGAATTTAACTGCATGTTGTTGCACTAAGTCAACATCCCACAGCGTAATTGGAAAAACACTGGTTTTCCTAAGGCTTCACACAGCCTGGTGCTTCTCCAGATTGGATGGAAGAGTGTCAGGGAATCCAGAGAAGACACAGGGAAGATCTTTTGGTGAAGGCAAAGCGTTTGCCTTGCTCTGATCTCTCAGCAGGGAAGAGGGTAAGAACCTTAGTGTCAAATCTCATCTCTGAAACTCAGTGATGGGGTAAATTCCTTCAATTTCCACGGATTCTTTTGCTCCCAGTGAACTTTAAATCACAGCTGAAAGGCAGGAGTTTAAAACATCCTCAGAAAAAATCTCAAAGACAGCAGAGGTTTGGAAACAGATGTTTTACCGTGGGGGAAGGAGAAGTGCAAAGACATAATTTCCACAATCAACAGGAATTTTTATGAGGAACTAACAACTCAGAGGAATTAATGAGCCAGGAAGCAGCCCATGGAGGGGAGTTCCCAATGCACTTACACTGTGACTGGGAATACATTGCTGGCTGCTGTCACAGTCATGCAGGTGGTGAACACAACCTGCTCGCAGTGGCCGTGCAGGACACAGTCATCAGAGTTCCAGGCAGCTGGCAGGGTGAAGGTGATGTTTATCTCCTCATGGGATTCTCTGCCTTTGAGAAAGAGACAAGGAAAGCTGGGTTTTGGTTCACAAAAGTATCTGAGCAACCATCACCATGATAAGGAGAACACACAAATGACTGAGGCAGGAAGCATCGCCCTTTGGAGTCATCCCGGATCTTTACAGGCAACAAAGGGAGCAAAAAGAAAGTTAAAACCCAAAACAAACTATAAAATCCTCCAGCTGCTGCTCCTTTTAATCTCTCCCACCCCAGAACTGGGGTCATCAGGCTGCTTTCAGAAATTAAAAACTCTTTGTAAGTGAATTCATGCATGTTCACAGAGCTTTATTAGAAAAGCCTTTCTCCTCATAAAAAATTCGTTCCCCATTTGTTTTTTCTGCTGCTCCCTTTTCAAATTGGAGATGTCTGTGTAGAGAAAAAGGTGTGAGCAGATAGTGAACTGCACACTAAGTCATGTATGATAACTCCACGTGGAGAAATTCAGGCTGAAGATAAATCCAGGCTGCTGCAAATAGAACTTGCATTTGGTAGCTCTTAAAACAGCAACAAAATAACAGGAGAAAACACAGTAATGCACATTTGCAGCTATGGGCAATGCCTCTCCACAGGTTCAAGACATTCAACATTAATATAAATGCAATTCTGGCTGAAAGCTAAAATACAGTGAGGTTCTATTATCAATTTCTATTAATTCTCTATGAACTCCAGTCAAAACTTCCTGGCAGGCAGCCAGAGAGCAGATTGGTCTCTGCACACCACACAAACCATAATCATCTTATCTGGTGCTGTTTGTGATATTAAAGCTGATTCACTTTTGCATTTTAGATAAACTAGAATTTTTTAGACAACATAATACTCTCTTACTGCATCTATGTCACATTTGGAATGTCACTGTTGAGGACTTGATGGATCAAGGCAAAACTGAAGAGAGTCACTGTTTGGAATTTTGCTGGCTTAAAAATGACCTTCCATTGTCATTAGGTTAATCATTTCAAGCTGCAAAGCCTGATCTTGGCACAGGTTCTTTTCCATTCTGAATGCAGGGAAAAGTTCCTCTAACAAACAAGTGAAAAGCTCCATACAGGAATAAACTCACAATAAATCTGGGAACACATCTGTGTTCTGTGCATAAGATTCATCTCACCCATAATTAGCTGGTGAATTTTTATTTGATTATATAGTTATTCAAATCATAGAATTATTTAGAATCATGGAATGGTTTGGGTTGGAGGGGACCTTAAAAACTGTCTTGTTTCGCTCCCCTGCCATGGGCAGGAACACCTTCCACTATCCCAGGTCGCTCCAATCCCTGTCCAACCTGGCCTTGGACACTGCCAGGGATCCAGGGGCAGCCACAGCTTCTCTGGGTACTCACCACCCTCACAATAAAGAATTTCTTCCTAATATTTAATCCAAACCTCTTTAGTTCATTTTGAAGCCAATCCCCCCGTGAAAGGCTAGAAAAAAAACCTCTAAAAGCCAACTGTAACCTGAATTTTAAAAAGGTCCAGCCTTGCCTACCTGAAAGTCCAATCTGGTGCCCAAAAATTGTGGAGCTTAGGTGTGTGACATTGCGAGAGTATCCCCCAAAAGGTCTCAGAGGGTCCAGGGTCAGAGTGATGGTGACAGAGATGTTGATGGGACCGGAGTCCTCGAGGGTCTGTGGGGACTGTGTGGAAGACCTGGCCTGCCCACTGGTCACGGTGCTTTCTGGAGTTGTGGTGTCATTGAGGAGGTGCTTTAAGGTTTCATTCTCAGATATACAGAAGTCCAAATCATTAAACCTCAGGAGGAAAGTATTCCAGTCCTTAAAACAAAGGGAGAGATTTCAAGCAGATGAGGGAGCTCACGCCTCGCCCGGTTCCGGGTTGTTGAACAAAAATCACACGGCTCACAAAGCAACACAAACACCACCAGGGCTGGCTCAACAACAGGAAAGTTGTTTGTAGAAGTCAGATGGGTTCAATATCCCAGCTCCCTCCCCTGAACTAGAAAGGAAACTTGGTCTGTTCTCACCACGCTCCGGGGTGAGCGGTTTGTGCCGAGGTTTCCCTCGTTACAGGACAGTGCTGAGGTAAGAAATTGCCCAAACCAGCTAAGTGACACTAAATAACAAACAGAAAGGTTCCTAGCCATAGCAGGGAAGATCCACGACAGATGATTTGGCCTCATCCTTGATATAAAACAAGACCAACAAACATTCACCCCAACAGCCCTTCTGAAAGTAAAATAAAGACAATCCCCCCCACAACTCTGTGCTCTCTCTGAGGGGAAAAAAACCCCCGTAATTAACTTCAGGCATGTTTTCCAAATTAATACCCCCGCTTTTTGCACGTACCTCTGTCATTTCTGGTGATTTGATCTCCTTGATTTTGAAGAAGTAGCCCAGTGTCAGGAAGGCGATGGCCATGGCGCTCACGCTGATCATAAAGACCACGAGCGGAGGGCGGCTGCTGATATAAACCTTCAGGTTCTCCAACAGGTTTATGTAGAACATTATTCTGATTGTTCACCTGAGGGCAAAGAATGTTCCAACAGAGTCACTGGACTGTGTGTTGCAGGTGGGGGGGGTTGGTGGATCACGTAAGACAAAAGTTTGACAGCAAGAAATGGATTCTACACAAAACTGAGATTTAATTACGTGGCTGTGCTGTTCACTGAGCACGGAGCGTGTGCCTGAAATACAGCAGCAGTCAAAACTGGCTCCACAGCACCTTCTCAGGGCCTCAAACTGCCAGCTGGGAACAGATTTTAAGAAATGAGGGCTTCCCCAGCATTGCTGATAAGTAATAAACCCAGTTCTTGCCTTTCCCCACACACTTAGGCAGGTTATTAATGCCAGTGATGTCTGAATGCACCAAATTACAAATCAAACTTTGCACATCCTTTGGAAACTGAAGCTGGAGCCTTAAGGATCCCTCTTTACCCCATCCCAAATGCCTCTATTTTCAAAACAGGATCTGAGAAGCAGCCTTACATTATTTTAGACTTCTGCATCAAGAATCCTGTGGGCAGAAAACCCCAAAAATTGCATTAAGGTGGAAGCTGGAAGACTCCTGGTCTTTATTTAATTCTTGCAGGATCTAGAACTTTTTTCTGTCTGTAAGAAAAGCCAGGACCTTACACGCTGTGGAAATATCCCAAGTCATAAATTTTTGCCCCAAATACAATATTTTTTCTGATTCCCCTCCTGAATGTTCATCTGCAGAGTAAAAAGACCCAAATTATTATATCAGCTTCCTCACCTCCACTCGCAGGGAAAAGCCAACAGTCCAGTGTTAAAGGGCAGCCTTGTGACATCTCCTTCAGAAGCTCTGCAAGGAGGAACTCCCAGCCAACCTCTTATCTTTGTCTTACCTAAAATCCTGGCTGAAAAGGCTTTTAACCCCAAACTAAACCACTAAGGCAGGAGCTGTTCCTAGCAATGTGCTGTTGATCTCCAAAATCCACAGGGGAAGGCAGAAAGAATTCTGCACTGCAAGGGTTAAAGTTGGAGCATCCATAGAGATCTGATAACATTTAATTAAAGCTCCCTGCAGGTCTGGGTGATCCCCACTGACTCCCATTATTGTCATTTACAATCCAGGTGTAGCAGGGCTGAAAAGTGGCAGCTCTGAGGATGAGAGAGGGACAGGGCAGGGCAGGGAGGGATCTTTGATCTGATCTTTTGATTTCAGAGAAAACAAGAGAAGGGTAAAGGACAAGCACTCAGACAAAGCCTTCTGCAGAGCCCACAGGGTACAATGAGCCCAACTTCCTTGTGTATACTCAGGATTTTACTGGCAGAAACGCTTCAGTTCCTGTTAACAGAAGAAATATTGACAGAACCTATAAATCTGCCCCAGAGAGGGGAAAATCCAGCTCAGGGAGAAGAGACAGAGGTGCAGTGCCAACAACACAACCCTGCTGACTCCCCACTCGCTCTCCTGGCTGAAACCTGCTGAGACAGAGCTCTCCAGAGCTCAATATCATATCCTGGGTTTATTATTTTGCACCATCAACCCCTTTCCATCCACCCTGCAAAGCCCAGGAAGTTTTCCTCAGTGAGAACTGAGTGCTGCAAACACCTCCACAAACGCAGAGCGAGAAGCGGGGAAAGGAGAGGGAAGAAAGGGGAAGAAAAGATGCTGAGAAATGTGCACCTTACCAGGAGCTTGTCCCAGAGCAGCTGTGGCACAGCCAGCAAGGCCAGAGCAGGTGCCAGCAGGGACAGGGGAAGGGAGAGCTGGGGCTGGCAGGGATCATGCTGGCAATGATCCGCCCTTCTGCCCGTTCTGCCTATCTTGTCCCTGGCAGCAAATTCCTTAAACGAGCCCGAGTTAAAAATCCCAAACGCTCCATCCAAAAGCAAAATCCCAAACACTCCTTGTAGAAACACGGGAGACACGTGTGGAGGTGGAAGGACATCAAAACCTAAGCTAAAGCAGGGTTGTAGGCAGTGTCCCCTCCTGAATTTCCTTTTGGAAATAACACAGATGCAGCGTTTATTGCAGCTTTTAATCAGGGCTGAGTGCCACCCACAGCACATCCAGGGCTGGGATTCTTTTTTTTAAAGGGGTTTCCAACAGCTCCATTAGAATGTTTGTTTACCACAGGCTCTAAAACCAGCCTTAAAAAAACCCAGGATGTGCAGAAAAGCCTTCCCAGAGAAATATTTGGGCTAATATTTTTATGTAAGAGATCACCAGCTTTTAAGTGCCAGTTGTTTAATATGCTGCCATAATTCAGTGGCTTTGAAAGCAATTAGAAAATGCTATAAGCTGCAATTTCCGAGGAGTAATGTGCCTTTGGGAGGGAAAAGGGAACAACTGTGGATTTCAATACTGGAGCTGACATGAAAATAGCAGTGCAAAACAGAAGGATGAATGTTTCCATGCTGCTGCCTGAAGAACTACTGATTTTTTTTACCAAAGTGCTTAAATAACTTTAATTATCACCGAATTTGTGATCCAGATCAGTGCATTACATCAAAATGTCTATGGATTTTCAGGGTTCCTTAAACTCCTCCCTGTTAGGATCACAATGCATCACAATTCTTCTGCCAGCTGTTGTAACTAACTTCCTCCTCTGTGTAAATGAATAACTTAAAGAATATCATTTAAACTTTTATTTCTTGTTCACAGAGTTAAAAAACCAAACAAACCAAAACAAACAAAACAACGCTTTTAACTCCTGGCAGCTCAGGCGAGCACGATCAGATTTCACTTTTAAGCCAAATAAATAATTTAGTGAGTGGCTCTAATGACTGCTGCTGCCTCTCTCCACTCCAGCAAAGCCTTTTAATACTCGGTGCAATAAAAATCTCCCCAGTCAGCCTAAACAAGGAGCTCAAGTGCAAGGGGAAGAATGAAAACTGCCAGGCTGGAACATTGGCCACCAGCTCCAAGGTAATTGCTGGGTAGTGAGGGATGTTCAGCAGGAGCAAATGCCGGAGTTACAGCTGATGGAATTCACCAGGAAACCCTGGAGATGTTGTGCTCTTAAATCAGCATCTACAAACCCAGGCAGGTAAAAAGATTAAAGTGGTAAAGGGTGGAAATAAAACAGTTTAATCTGTCAGAGTCCCAGGGAAACACAGAATTGGGCAGCCAACTAAAAAGCAAGAAAATAGTCTACAATTTGAGGGATTTTCCTCCAAAACAGCTCCAGACAGCAACCTCAAAGGAATAACATTGTGAATTCCTCTTTATTTGTATATGAAAGAGTGTGGAAAAGGAAGCTGCTGAAATAAACTGATGAGTTTTTAAATTACAAGCAAGGAAAATCTTGAAGTCTACTGCAAAGACCAAGAAGTCAATGCAATGAGTCACAGCTGAAGTATTAAATTCCCATTTTGAGGCTTAATATCAAAGGAGCTGAATTCCTAACAACAATCGAAAGCCCATATGCTGTACTAAAGCAGGTATGAAAAGCAAAATTGCAGTTGCCAAGGTGAAAAAAACCCCCCAAACATGAATTTTAAAGGGATCAAAGCCGTTTGACATTTTTGTCAATAATGTCAACTACCATCCTGCCACTAGAAAGCTTAAAATGATGGAATTTCCTCACAAATATTTCCCCTTCTTGTTGTGCAGGTAAGGTAATCACTCTAGAAGAGAGGTTTGAATATAAAACCACCACTGAAATATCCTAAGGAGGAAAACTGGGTGGAGGAGAAGGGCAGGAGGCAGCACAGCTCCTTCAGGATCTCACAAGTTTTCCAAGCCTCAACATCTTATTTTACAGAACAGTGTTTAAATTGAGCTGTGCAGCTCAAAAAAAAAAAAAAATCAATCAATGATGTTTCCAAAGCTGCCCCACTACCAGGAGTGCAAAGGGGTTAGGAAATGGGTCAGCTCAGGGTTAACCACTTTGAATGAAAATAATATTGTGTGCCAGAGGAGTATTTATAAACACAAACCAAGCAAACCATGGGAAATCATCCATAAATAAATGCAAACGAGGCAGTGGTGCTCATCCCAAAGCACCTCTCGTTCAACAACAATAAACAGCAGCAGGTACCAAAACTCTCTTTCATTTGGTTTTCCTCTCTTCAAACCACATTTGATGTCTGAGAGTGAAAATACTGAAATAGTGAAGCTAATTAAAAATCAGAGTTGTGTGAGCTGGGGCTGGTTTAACATTTTTGAGGGTGACAGGGACACGGGGTCAAGCCTGGCAATGACCCCAAGCTCTGTGGGAAGGGATCCCACCCAGAGGGATCTGGACAGGCTGCAGAGGTGACCCTGGGACAACCTGATGAGGTTCAACGAGACAAGTGCAAGGATCTTGGACGTGCAGGAAGACTTCACCATCCTGATATCTGGGGAAAATGGAGGTATCAGTATCTGCAGCAGCTTCAGATCATCTTTTTAGGAAGTTGTGGATGGAATTGTACAGCCTAAAACCTTCCCCAGCAGCAGCAGGGCAGGCAGGAAGGAGGAATTCATCCTAAAGGAATCCCCCAGAGCACAGCACTGCCTCTGTCCAGCTGAGCCTCTTCTCCTCCTCCCGGCCTTGAGCGTGAAAATTTAAACCAAAATCAACAACCTCCTAGGAAATGCCAGCAGGTTTCTCCACAGCACAGAGGGAGAGAAGCAATCAGGGCGTGTGGAGGAGGAAACTTCATGAAAACATCACCTTGGATCCCTGAGTGCAACCAAACAGAACCCAAAGATCAGCAGCCAGATGTGCACAAACACATCTGCTCCAGAGGGAGATAACGGGGCATTGGTTTATCAATTTGCTGAGCTATTTTATCCACAAATATGTTTACTGATAAAAAAACCCCCACATTTTCCCGGAGCCTGGAAGCTGAAAAAGGCAGGAAAATGGCTTTGCATATGCAGAGAGGACACTGCACGGGGCAGGAGGAGAGCAGCACCTGGAAATGTGGAAAAGGACATTCCTTCCTCCTGATGAAGGAGCAGGATGCAGAATATTAACAAAAAGCAGGGACTTGCATGAATAGAAAGCAGCAAATGCTTCATACTTGCATGAAATGTTTCTTTTTACCTCTGAAAACACTTTTCAAAGCTTAATTAATCATTTCAACATCCCCAAGAGGGGCATTGAACATTTCAGGTCTGCCCACGAAACAAAGCCAAGGAAGGGAAGTAATTTGGTCAGTTATAGAAAATTATAAAGATCACATTGATACTGAATTTTAAACGCCCGAATTCCTGACTTCAACTCCCTATAAAGACAGAAAACTTTAACTACAAGGTCGATGATGTAAAAAATGAAAAGGAAAACAAACATTACTCAACCTGTGTATGACAGCACTTCCCAACAGACTTGTGTTGTTCAAAAAGTCTGGTGGATTTACCACAAGCACCTGAACTTTGTGCCAGCTGATACTCTTGGGGACAGCAAAGCTGATTTTTATTTCCCACTGGAGGAAAAATTCGTGCAGAAACAGACAAATCCAAACCAGTTCCAAGTATTTTTTATATGCTACGAGTTCTTAAAAATGATGAATGAGAAAAGGGAAGGAAAGTTAAAAGTCAGGCAGCAGAAATCGAGTGAGGAAACCTTTTTTCCCTGGTTCAATGAACCCTGAATTCTGACTTTTGTTAGAAGTGAAAAACAATTTAAAACATAGCCAGCTGTAAAATCAAAATGAACCCAAGCTCTGGTTGAAAATCAGACATTTTGGTGCCAAACTTGAGGCAGGCAGCCCTGTTTGCCAAGAGCCTGTGCCATGGGAATGAGTCCACTTCCATATAAAAGAGCTCATGGGCATTTTGAAACCTTCCAGCTGCTTTTCCAAGTCCAAGTCATGACTTACAACGTGAGTTACCATAACCCAAATCACCCAGACTGCAATAAAACACACAGTAATAGATGAAGGACTTTGAAGTTGTATTAAAAATGCTATTCTGCTTACTGCTGCTTAGCATGAGAACCTGGGAGAGGGAAGGAGAAGTAAAATTACTCCATTTTAAAGGATTTTTAAAGATCCATGAGAAATCAAATTCTGTGTACACTGAACTGACAGCAGCCAAAAATTGAGTAACTGCTCAATAATCAGAAACTGGTTGAGTGACCAGTTCAAGGTTAATTGTTGACTTCATTAAAGACACTCATTAAGGAATGTGGGACCCAATTCAGCAGTGAAAGTGCAGAGAAATGCCAGGAAAAGGCTCTTCAGTCTCTGTAATGAGAACTGTGAGGAGACAGGGATGCAGACAGATACACAGCTTGAATCACAAGCAGAGAAATGACTGACAAGCTGAGGAAATGGCAGCTTTGGGGAATGGCAAAATCAGAGTTTGGGTGTGGAAAGAAGGGAGAGAAGCAGCAAAACAGCCAGTGGCCACTAACGAAAACAGAAACAGCAAAAGCAAGTGAAATAAATGACCTGGGCAAGAGCTGAGATATCAAGGCTATGGCTGGAATATTATCATGACTGTGTGCTTCACCCCCACTGCTCAAAGGAAACAGGACTTCGATCTGCTCAGCCCAAACTCCTGTGAGTTCACTCTCCATTTTACAGATTAACAAAACCCAAAACGCCAAGACATTCACAAGTTTTCCTCCAAAACAAAACCTGGGAGTTCTGAGCCCTGGCAACCAGCTTTAGTCACAGCTCAGGACAGTCTTAAAAAGAAAATAAACTTGCACCCAGCCATGCTTCGGGCAAGGAGAGGTTTGGGAAAAGCAACACAATTCTGACACCAGCGAGTTTCATTAAGAGTTTAGGGCTCAATCGATAGAACACGTTCATTTCTACAAAACCTGAGATGTTATTTAATAAAAAAGAAGACGATCCCAGCAACCAGAGCTGCAGGATCAGCTCAGGGGGTGCTCGATGTGCCAGGCTCTGTCCCCCTCCTGTCCCCTGGCTCACAAAGGACACCGAGCTCTGTCTGTCCCCTGCCCTCAGCTGCTCCTGGGCACTCTCAGAGCACAGTTATTCTGTTTTATCGGGTGGCCTTTCAAGCTCCTGTCTTTCAAGTGGAAAGGAAGAATCACATTCCAGCAGCGCCCGAGCCACTCCTCAAATCCCGGCAGGTAACAAAACTACCCAGGGCTTAATCCTCTCTGATGGCACTCGGGCCGGGGTCAGGGAGCATTTTTCAGCCACAATTCGATATTATCTGTGCTCAGGCTGCCACAAAAGTTATCTCTGTGCCGTGCACACCTGCTGAGCAGGAACTGGACCGCAGCCATCCGCTGATTCCCAGAGAGCTGGGGAAAGGCAGGTGCAGGGAAGTGGCAGCAACTCACCCGGTGAAACCCGAACCGTTGTGTCCTGCCCAGAGGCACAAGGACTGGGGAGTATTTCCTGTAACTCAGCCTTCAGAAAAACGCAATAATCATTTACCACAACAGACAGGCCCGGGTTTTGTTCCCCACCGCGTTCTTCCAGCGGCCAAACTTCGTGGAAGTTCAGCGAGGATGTGGAGAGCAAACCTTAATGAACCCTTAGCTGCGCTCCGGGTTTGTCTACCAGGGCAAATTTACTCGGATAATTCCACCTCCAGAGCTAATCCTGCAAATAAATTTCCCTAAAGACAAACCCTTAGAGAGCAAATAAAGGGAAAAAAAAAAAATCCCAGCTGTGCTGTGATATATTCTTTGGCAGGGTGATTCTGATCCATGGTTTGGATGTAACGGTAGGGATGGAGCAGCCATGTTCTAGGCATGATGCACCGGGAATTTTATTATTAAAACCATCATGAGATCATTAGTCAAGTTAAACCCCCCCAAAAGTGGAAGAGGATGAAATATGGATATATAGAAAATTAGGAAAAAAATCCCAAAACAACCCCAACAAAGAAGCCCAAAGCAGGAATCACTGCTCAGAAGCTATTTTGAGACAGAACTATTTTTAGTGCTACAGAAATTATTATTTTTCACCGCTTTTTATCTGGTACGACGCCACGCACACAAACTTCAAGCTAAAGACCTTTCCCAAAATAATTTTTATGTGTAAATAATAAAGATAAACCAAGACTACAACCCCCCAGCCGAGTACAACCACCCCGAACCCAGCCGGGACCGGAGGCTCAGGGAGCAGCGCAGCGATGCCGCGGCCCGAGGCTCCCCGGGGGCTCTCCCGGTGCTTCCCCCGCTCCCCCCAACCCCGGAGCGACCTCAAGGCGACCTCATCCCCCGCCGGGCCGGGCCGCAGAGCCGCCCCCATCCCCTCCTTACCGGCGTCCGCGGCGGGGCTCAGGCCCCCGGGCCGGGCGGGGCTCAGAGGCGGCGGCGCTGCCGTGCGGGCGGGCTCTGCACCATCGTCCTGCCCTGCCGGGGCTGCGGGCGCGGGCGGACGGGCGGGGGAGAGGCCGCTCCCCGGGCAGCCCCGGGCCGGACACACGGACAGGCCCCGGCACCGGGCCCCGCCTCCGCCGCCGCTTCCGGGCCGCAGCTCTGACCCCTCACCCGCCGCGCGCGCCGACGGTGGCGCGGGGGGGACAAGATTGAGGCGGTGCCGGCAGCGCGGGAGGGGCCGAGAGCGGGCGGGGCTCGGCCACGGCACCGGGAACGGGCTGGGAACGGACCGGGAGAGGCACCGGGAACAGACCGGGAACGGAACCCTGAGAGGCACCGGGAACGGGCCCGGGCGCTCAGCGCGTTCTCCCCCGGGCCCGAGCGCTGCAGCCCCGCGATCCCGCTCCCGCCTCCCTCGCAGCCCGCAGGATGCTCCCCGCCTTTCCCCTCCCCTTTTCCTCTAAAAACTATCCCAAACACTTTTTGTGATGTTTCCTAAAGGTGCCCAATACCTACGAGTGTTCAGGGTTAAATCCTTAAAGCAAACAAACCATCATCATCTTCTCCATTGAAATTTATCGTGATAAATAAGAACAATATCATTGTTATATATCGCATTATTATATACTATTGTGTGTTATTAATAATTAGTATCATTAACAGTAATATGATGAGGATGATGATGTTCCCACGAGGATAATGTATGTAAAGTCTGGAGCATCACAGCGTGATACTGAACCAAGAGTGGGAAAAATAAAGCAAATTTCTGATACTGTGACTGTCAGCACAGCACAACACCTGGATTTTAAATCACTTTAAGGGATGGGATTTCAATTAAACTCTCTGGTTCGCTATTTTTTTTTTTGTAGCACTGGGGTCTCACCCAAACTTTGTGAACACCTCTGAGCTCCAGCCCTGCTCAGGGATTACTCGAGGTAGGAGGAATTCACTCCAGGGAGGAAATCACTCCACTGGGGTATGGAAATCCACCTCACCTGATGCATTTAAACACTCCACTTCAGGGGCTTGATTACACGGTGGCACATGAAAAAGAGATTCTTTAGTTCCAAATGCACCAGCAAATTTTAAAGCGCTTAATCACTCCAATGACCTTTCTGCAAAGAAAATAAAAACATTGTTACCCAGCCTAGCACTTGAAAGGCCAAGAATTGTTGTCTCCAGAACGAGAGAACGCAGAAGCAGCCGCGATTATCTCGCCCTTAATCATTAACAGCATCACAAAAAGCGAGGAGGGTTTTAGGGACTCGTTAACGAAGGCAGAATGGCCACACTTTTATTTAAACACGGTCATTTACACAAGAGCTGAAAGTTTGCTTCCCCCACCCCTCCCCTCGGGACAAACCTGGATATCAGAATTAGCACCTGGTGTTTAGACCCGAACTAAATAAATCCCGGGATTATTCAACGAAGCGATTTGGGCGTGGCGACACACGGAATAATTTGATTTTTTTTGTTTTTTGGTGAGCATCCCATTGCTGCGGCTGCTCCTCTGGAACACCGGGGGTGGTGCATAGTTCATAGAAAGCTAAAAAACTGCCAGAAAAGGGACAAATCACAGTCGTGGTCTGAAGTTATTGCAGTGCAAATTTAATAGGAGCAGTGCTTTAATGAAGTGGAAATTAATCAAGAGGTAGGTGCTTTCCTCCTTGATGGTAAAAATGGAACATTGCTTAAAAGTAGCTCCAGCTGAGCTTCGTGTTTGAGATCTCAGGTACACAAAGGAGTCAGGGCTGGATTGAGCTGGAAGAGATTTCAAATGACACAGGAAACGTTTCAAAGTTCTGTTGCAAGAGGTTACTTTTGGTGGGGGGAGCTCTTCTTTCACACCCCAGTCTGGATTTTAGCGGCACAAAGCCATTTTTAGCTCAGCGTTCAAGGTGTTAAGGGGTCACTGAAGAGCAGAACATGGATGTTTCATGGAAATAAAGTGCATTTTTCTGCTCCTGCTCCTTCTAAAAAGCAACCTCGAATTATAAGAACTTATTTCTTCCCCAGGATTGTCAAAAAAGCAACCAAAAGTTATCCCACTGCTGGGAATGACCAGAAGAGAGAGCCACTTGTGGAACAACTCTTTCATGGTCTCTTTCCCCTCCCCCCTTTTTTTTCCACATTATGTAATTTTTAATACAAATACTTCTTCCTATTCCTGAAATATTTTCCTATCTCTGGCCCCACATTCCCTTCCAAAGCAGTAAAATCAGCACTTTTGTGCACCACTCAAGGCTACCAGGTGTTCTGACAGAGCATTTAAATGAAGAAATGTCATCTTTTAAATAATTTTTTTTTAAACAAAGCAGATTAAGACGATTTTCAAGTTTGCAAATCACTACAACAACATCCTCTGTAGTTCATCACTTCTCCCCTCCAGGTTATCCAAACTCGTTTTTGCCTCTCTACTGCAACACGATGGAACTGAAAGGTGCTAAAATGAACATTTTGAGATCATTTTCACTCACACACAAGCTCATGCACAGCTGAGACATTAGATTGGAAATCTATTTACAATTGTACATATTTTACAATATATAGTTCATCTTTACAGCTACAGGATAAGTTCAGACTAACATTGGTACCTCTTGGAGTTGCTGCTGGAACTTGGCTTTGAGTTAAACTAATTATTAAAAACAATTAAGTGCATGCTTAGAAGGAAGCTTCCAGGAGAGATGTCAATGGACTAGTGTTGCTTAAAAATGACACCAGTTTGTGTAGAAAATTGAAATTCAGTTCAAAAAACCCACAAAAGCCTAAATAGAAATCTACTGGACTAAAATAAATACAATTCATTACACTTAACCAAAAAAGAAAAACCAAAACAAAAAGTACCTTTTAAAATGTACTGATTTAAGCTCATCTGATTTTTTTTTTTTTTAGCCTTAAATTTCCTTCCCTTCCCAACTAGGTGAGGATAATGCTGCTTTTCCAAGCTGCCACTGGGAATTATCCTGCATAAACCTGAGGCTGCAGTGGTGGGGGCAGCTTGTCATTCTCCACATTTTCAGAGTCAATGGCTGCTAAGGCTTGACTTTTTGGTTTTATTTCTAAGGGATATTTCTCCACAATATCTTCCACTTCCTTGGTGATCCCATCAGTCCAATCTATGAGGTCTTTCTCCAGCTTCTTGGCTTCACTGACAATTCTTTCCTGTCTCTCATTCAACTGAGAGAGGAGGTCTAAGCTTTTGCACATTTGCTTCACCCCCAGGCACACATCAGGGGAAAAACTGTCAGATTCCTGCTTTTTTGGGGAGGTCTGGCCCGTCATGAAACGATCAAAATCTTCCTGGCTCAGATTTAAAGACTGAGCATCCAGTTTTTCAATGAAGGCCACAGCACAGCACTGCAAACAAAACAGAGAGAGCATCACTGCAAGGTTGGAATCACCACAGCCTGGAATGTATTTGTTTTCTATTCCTTATCCTCCTCTTAATCAGCAACTGATTTTTAAATATTTTTTTTATGCCCTAAATTAGCTTTTCCAGAAGTTAATTTTATCAGACAGTTCACACAACTCTTTCCTCTCCCCCAAAGTTTGAAGAAATCAAAAACTGAGCTGACAAAGTACATTCCAAACCTCAGGGTCCCTGTGTTTGGGAGGGGAGGGAGCAGCAGGAACATGGCAAGGAGACAGGAGCAGTGTATTCATATTTAATTATCTGATCAGCAGAGATCTGCTATGCAGATTAATTGATTAATTAATTTCCTGAAGGAAGGAATGTTAAAGCCCAGCTCACTTTGTGGATGCTCTGCTCCTACTGAAATGAACTTTTAACATTCCAAGTGTTTCCGTTCAACACTGTAATTTCCCTCAAGGATTCTTTATGATGCAGAGGACACCAATAAAAGCCTCTTGGAGAAGCTGTAAAAAACCTGTTTACCTCCACACATTAATGGCCTAATTCTGCAGTGCCTTCGAGAAACTCTCCTGGGCTCAAAGAGGGAACTTTGCATCTGGAACATCTGCACAGCCCAAACTTGGGCTTTGAGGAACAGAAAGTCCTGATCTCCTTGCAGGATAAAAATACACCCAAGTCTTAACATCAGACTTTTCAAATAAAGGGTTTAAAGTTATAAAGAAAGAAAGCAAAGCTCTGGTTTGGACAGCAGAGTAGGAAGAGACAGGAGATAAAACTGGCTGTGCTCTAAGTAATCCCAAGCAGTGTTTGAAGATTCATCTTAATTTATGTTTGAAGATTAATTTTAATTTCTATTTCCCTTCGCTGGCAAATTCCTACCTCCAAATCAAAGGCAAATCTTGCTGTCCAAACCCACCCTTCTTCCAGCACTCACCAGGTTGGTGAAATAATATCCATCCTCTCCAGTCATCAGCCTGCTGGGGTTGCAGAAGCGAGTGATGTACTGGATGTTGGACTGCAGGCGTGGGGGGTTCCCCTTCAGCACGATGTAAATCAGGGTGGGCAGGAAATCATCAGCAGAGGCTGGCTCGTTTTTGGTGATTTTGATGGCATTAAAGATGTGCTTGCTGCATTTGGTGATGCAGGCCAATTTATCCCGAGGGACACGCTTGGAGTCCATCTCAATGATATCTGTGAGGGGGAAAAAAAGTCCTGAAATTGTTCAAATTGTAATAATCAGACACTGAATAAGCAGGATTTGCTGGGTAATATTAATACTGTATCATTTCTGTCTGTGGGGAAGTGTTTCAAGATCAGTTAAGCCTAAACACTTCAGTATGGACAATTATCCCCTGTTCCACAGATGAAATTCCAGTCCAAACCCACAAAGATTCCTGCAAATTTAACAGCCTGGACCCTCCCTTGATGACAGCAAAAATAATCTCAGTAAGCAAAAGAGATAAAAATTAAAGCTGTAAATAAAAACTTCATCATTCACAAACCTGTAATTGCCTTTACAACCATGTCAGAGACTTCTGGGATTTCCTCACTGACAGGAACACACAGCATCTGGGGAGTTACCCAGTGCAAAGCCCTGTGACAGGAAAAGAAGGGTTAAACTCTTCAGTGCCAGTGACAGCCAGGTGTTTGAAACCAGCTGCTTCCTGAACTCAAGGCACAAGCAGTGCTTTGTGTGAGTGAGGCATTATTCCAGCCATAAGCCACTTTATTCCACTGAAGTAATTTATTTTCAGAGAAAATACTTCCTTTTTTAAAAATTTTTTTTGGCCGTAATTTAACAAAAGCAAACCAATTTTCTCAGTGTAGTGGTTGTCATTATCCCACCTATTCATTCCTTCTGTATTTTAAGTAAAATGCTTTTAACCCTTGCTGGTTAACAAGCCATTTTTCTGTGCACAAATCAATGCTTGATTCAGAGCTCATTTACAGAATTAAGGATTGCTGAATTATTTTTCCTTTCGAGCCTTACCTGATCCTTTTTTGGACAGCAAGGTCTTTCTTCTCATCATCAGTTGTCTCAGGGCAAAAAACATATTTATATTGTCGAGTCATGATGTATTTCTCAACCTCATCCATTGCCTTCTCCACTTTTTCAGGGGGCACTGAAAGGGACAAATCCCACAAATGAAGAATTCCAGGGCTCTTTGGAAGGTTTAATCCAGTTTAATCCCAATATCATCAGATCTATGCTACTCATTCAAGCCAACCTGAGTTCATAAATGGATATCATTTATCAAGTAAAAATACAATGGGTAGAACTCCACTGAGAGTTTAAGAAAAAGCTGTAAAAACAAATATTTAGGACAGCATAACTTCCTAAAATTGATGCTGCTGGGAACAACTGTAACTCTGCTACCAGAAGCTGCTCCCAGCATTTCTGAAAGCTGAGAATGCTTTGCTTTAACTGAAAATTCAAGAGGCTTTAGTTTTCCATCGTTGTTTTTGGAACAGGAAGAGGAGGAAGAACTTGGTACCTTTCCAACGTGTCTGCAACCTGTCTGCTACGTTTTGGTAGAAGTCCTGGGCACATTCAGACTGTTCCTCAATGCTTAAATCCTGCAAGAGAACAAGGATTAAGTGTGGAAGAGCTGGCAGCAACCCCTCATGTTTTGTTTTGGTTTAAGGCAAGTGTCCAGCTGCAGTAACAGTCTGAGAATGCAAAGGTGTCATCAGAGGTGTTTATAGTGGCTCAATTTTCTTTAAAAATAGGAGAAGCCAACAGTGGCTCTTTAATAGGTGAAAGACTTGCATTTATTTGCTGAACAAAAGGACATTAGCCCAGGTGCAATGCCACTTTCCCCAGGCACATCCCTGAGGAGCACTGACAAAACAACTCAGACTAAGCAAAATGTTTGTCCCTATTTAACCTCAGACCAGGCTGAATGTTTGTGCCTATTTAACCTCTGATTTTTAAAAGGCAATTTATAGTCTATAAAACCCCCAAGAATATAAATTATTTGAAGGGATAGCTATAAAGCACACATTTCTGATGATAAAGTTACTGTGAAATAGATTCACAGTGTTATTTGTGAAATTGAGCTCCTGAAGAACGTAAAGGAGGTTTGAAGGTTTGAAATTAACTGAATTAAGGCAATTTTCATCATTAAATAGCTGAATAAAGCTATTAAAAATTACATTATGTTATTACATTAAAAAAAGGTGGGGGGAGAATTTGATTTCTGAATTCTCTAAGGCCAGAAACTGGACACTGTCCTGAACATGAGCCTCAGCTCTTGCTGAGACTGGATTTTAGGCCTGGTTTATGTGTAGTAAAAAATTCCATGTTTTGAGAAGACTGAAGTAGGAAATGAGAACACCTTCAGTCCTTGAAGCCCAAAATAAACTCACAAGGCTCTCACAAACTCTGTGCTTAGAATGAACAGATCTAAAAGAAAAGAAACAAAAGTTCAAGAAGATTTCAAAGTAGAGGGAGTGTAAGATTCCATGAGAACTCGTGAGGAGATAACTTGAGGAACTAAATAGGAAAGGGAGAAGAAGGGGCTGAAAAAGAAGTTATGTTGAATTCTGACTCATTCCAACCATAGGTGGCACCACAGACTGATTAATATTTCAAGAACATTGATTTTTTTTAAATGGAAAATGAAGATGTAACCCTTATTTCATATTTTAAAAAGCAGCACAGTCCAATTCCCCTTCCCCAAATAAAAGGAGAGGTGTGGGTTGATGCTGAATTATCTTTAGAAGTTTTTAGGCTTAAGCTGTCTCATCCCTGGAAGTGTCCAAGGCCTGCTTGGATGGGGTTTGGAGTAACCTGGGGCTGTGGAAGGTGTCCCTGCCCATGATATTAATTCCCTTCCAACCCAAACTACTCCGTGATCTCTAAAAACTCACCAGGTGATATCTTGTAATTTCCACAAGTCCTATTTATGTAGAATATTACTGAACAGACTCATTTATGTGGGATTTAGTCAGGACTAATTTATCTGGGATGCAAAGCAGAGCTTTGGGGTTGGAAGGATGCTTTGGTCCCACACCACCAAAAAAAAAAAGGCACCCAGATCTTAATTTGATGAATCCCATCAGCTGAAGGCTCATTACACTCCATAAAATCCAAACTGCTGGAAGAATTGCAGCATTTCTGTGGGAGTTCAGCTCTCCACACAAATGTTGGTTCTTATCTTCACCTCTGGGAAGTTTTACCTCGAGTCCAAATACATGAGAGACGCCTGCAGATGCTGTTTCAAGATGTTTATTTCTTCTTATCTCTAATTTGCTCTCAGTTCTGGCTGCACGTCTGATGCCAGTGGGGACTGCCCAGACTTGGGCCATCCCTGTCCTTTTGTACCCTTTCCAAGATCCAACCATTCTTCACAACGTATTTATTATTTACTCTTTTGTACCAATTAATTTGCACCGCTTCTAGACATGGAATTTCTACCTCTTTTTCATTCTACCAATCATCTTATGCCACAACTACTAGAGAACATGGAGGGGAAGGAGAAGAAGAAGAAGAACAGGGCAACACCCACAATCCTCCATCTTAAACCCTTCATCCTCATATTAAAAATCCTAAAATCTACTTTTTAACCTTGTAAAATACTAAACTACTACTCATTTTTATACTCTCGTGGTTTGCACTGATTCTTGTAATGTTGGTAACTTTTCCCATGGGCAAAGGTCAAAGACAGGGTTATTCTGAGCTTTTTACCAGGGTTTGGGACCCCCTTGCTGGGGGCTCCCAACCACCCAGGACAGCCCGAGGCATTCCCTGACCTCCCAGGGCAGCCAGAGGCGTGCCTTGGACTCCAACACATTTCCTCCCTCTCTCCCCAATTCCCCCATTTTATTCAGAGCTTACCCTTTTATGGCTCATGGTGTCCAAAAACAGTTTGCATTGCTTGTAGATATCCTGGCCAGGCTTCTGGTATGTCCTGATGAATTCTATGAACTCCTTGGACACTCGATCTGTCTCGATGCTGGCCTGCCTGTGGATGGAAGGGCTGGGACCTTTGGCCTCCTGGATCTCTGCTGGGAAAATTCAGGGCACAGCAGATCAGTTTTTTTACACTGATGGATGAATTTATAAAGGTTTTATCATTTCAAGTCGGGTTTTTTTTCAGTTATGCAGACAACTGGTCATTTTTTCTCCAGCTTTGCCAGGGAAATGCTGGGTATTATAAAACACAGCAATTATTATCACACACAACTCCAGGAAAAAGGAGTATCCCACTGAAGTGGAACATTTAGAGCCACACCCCCAGTTACACTAATGGCCTTTTTCTATCAGAAGTGACAGCAACATGGGGTTGCTTTTGGGTTTTCACTGTCATTGCCAGGTCAGATATCTCCATTTAAGGTTTCCAGATGGGATTCTGCAGATTCCTTAAGATAATGGGGTGGTTTTCCCCCCTCTCCCTGACCTCTACACTCCTTGCACCAACACAAGTGGCTCCCAAGCAGCTCAGGGCAGTTCTGCTCAAGGAACACACACTGCAAGCTGTCAGAGCTGCATCCATGGGGGTTTTTCCCATAAAAACATCAGATTTTCCAAGTTCCAAGTTAACTGTGCTGCTCCAATACCTTCCCTAACCACGTTTAGTTCACCCACCTTTCAGCTTGCCAGCCAACGCTGTTGGAAATGGAGGGATTGAATAGAGGTGGTGGAAATGAACGTGGTGAGAAGCAAGCAGCAGAGAGACAGAAAACATGAAAATATTCATGGTCAGCATGAGACAAACACAACTTTCAATCTGAAAACACTTCACATGCACAGAAATCCTGCTTTCAACAAGCATGCAGAACTCCAAAAGAAAAAGAAGTAAGTGGGATTAATATGTTTAAGTTGGTTTAATTTGGATTTGAGGGAGCTTATGGGTTTTTTTTTTTTTTGGTTGTTATTTGTTTTTAAAGAGACCCAGCACTACAGAAAATCCAAAGTTGTGTCATCCAGTGAGTAACAAACACTGCTCTCCTCTGACCAAAGCTCCACACTTCAGCACAACCTTCTCTGGGGAACAACTTGGTCAGGCACCATCTGAACACCTCTGGTATTTAAGTGCTGAGAACAGAAAAGGTTTTGCAAATATTTAAATTCCAACTGCAGCAATTGAGATAAAGAGTGCAAACTCAACTCCTTTCTAGTTACTCAGGGACACTTTTCCAGAGGGGATTTCCTTCCATTGCCTTTATACCTAAATTCCAGTGAATTTAGTGAATCCCAAACCCTACACAGGATTCCAGCTGAGGGGTGGCCATTAATTAAATTTGTCACATTTAAGCAGAAAGCTTATTTTGAAATAATAAACAAAGGAAAGGGCAGAATTATGAGCTATTTCTTCCATGATTAATCACTGATCTCATTTCACAGCACAGCTGAAGGTTTATTTACTTACTTCAACAATGAGTTCACTCTCTTATAAAAATTAATGAGCCTTATTTCACTACTTGACCTTAAGGAACATGAATATAATTTTTGAACTCACAAATTCAAAATGGGTTGGTTTTCGTTACTAGAGAGATGTAGTCAACTGAGGCAGATTAATATTAAGTATTAAAAAGTGAATGTTAGTTAGAATGAACTGTCTTTTCATGAGTTACACCAAGAACTACTTGTAGTTGCAGCTTCATTAATCTCTGAGCTGAAATCCTGATTTAAGGAGAATTAATGTGCACTGATTACCAAGGACTGCAGGAACAAATGTACTTCCAGCAACAAAATATTCTCAGGTTTGTCCTGTGTTCTCAGGGAATTCAGTCCAACTAAAAAGAAGCTGATTACAGCCAAGAAATTCCAACAAGTTAAAGAAAAGCCAGCAGAGGAAAACGCCAAAATGCCAGGAGCGAGCATGGGAAGAGTTAAGGAAGGATCAGCTTCACAAAATAAACATTATCAATATTTAAATCTTGCTACAGGAAAGCCACTTGTCACAGCAGAGCAGGAGCACTCCAGGGATTCACTACGGTTGTGCCATGGCCATGGAGCCCAGTCCAAGCATGGAATGTGAAAAAGGGGTTGTCATCAGCTCTGTAACACACAGCCATTCAGCATCTTCCTCTAATTTAATAAACATCTTCCAATTTCTTTAGCCAGCAGAACGAGGCAGGATTGCAAACAAAAAAAGTAGGATGAGCTCTTAAAGCTGTTTGCATCAAGGGGTTTGGTGTCCTTTTGGTTTAAATGAAACCAGTGTCTTCTGATGGGAAATTTTCTTCTTGGTTTATGTAACAAACATCTGGAGATGTTTTGAGAATGCAAAAGTTCTTGAAGTGCCAACTTCAGTAGTTTCAACTCAGAATAATCAGATTTGTAACAGCAACCTGGAATTCTTTTTTTTGATAAAAACACAAAGCACAAGATCCAGCTAATTCTTACAAAATTCTTTTTTTTGGATCCTAATCCTAAGGTGGAGCTCAAAGAAGCTTCAGCTTTACTCCTATGACTCCCCTAATAAAGAACAAAAGATTGGTTTAGAGATTCAACATCACCTCAGGATGCTGGACTTGCTTTTTTTGCCATCTTCACGTTGAAGAGCACGAGTTACAACTGGCACAACACTAGTCTGTGTTTTGCAAAGCCCAACTAAGAGCTAAGCTTACTAAAACCAGGCAGACAGCTTGCCCAGGCTGTGCTGCATTACCTTCAGAAGGGGAAGCCAGTTCCCAGGAGGGAGTAAAAATCTCCTTCAAATCCCTGAGAATGTTATCAGCATTTCTCTCCCTCCCAAGCTGTCCTTGCTTAGGGCTTTTCTCTTGAGCTGCTGAAATAAAAGGCCAAAGCAAGCAGGGCACCGAGAGCAGGAGTGTGGCAGAACAGGTGGTGAAGGGATAAAAAAAGAAAAGATGGAAAGTGAGAAGAATGAACATTAAAAAAAAGAAAGATTTAACACACAGGTGAATGAATGCCTCATGTAACCAGCTGCTGCCATGCACCAGGACAACTCTCATAAGAAATATGCTGAATTTAAAATTAATGCATCGTCTCTAAGGCTAAGACAGATTAATGTTGATTTTCCTTCTGGAATTCCTCCTCCACAGCCCAGCATTTCCCAGTTTTCTCCCGTGTGAGCTATTGCTATGCAAAGCCAGCAGTGCCATTCATCATTGCTGCTTGTAACACATTCTGGAGAACAAACACTCAGCCAACCACAAACTCGATATTCTCAGCCCACACATAAACACTCTGAGCCTCACATTTATGTGCAGTTCAAGGCACCCTGCTCACACATCCCATTTCCTCCTGGTGAGGTGTCAAAGTGAGGCACTCTGGCAGCATCAGCTGATATTTTATCTCAGCGTTTCTAGCACACTCAGACACAGCAGTTTGGTGAGGTGACTGACAGCCAGCACCTTCTCTGCTGCTCTCTCCAGGAGGAATTCCCCTTCCAGAGTTAAATCCTGGTATGACACCGTGGCTGACTCAGGAATTTAGCTGGAATGTGTGTGCCAGAGGAATAAGGAACTTTCCCTCAGCAGTGCAGTGCCAGACCATCACCAGGAACACATTTATGCTGTTTAGTGGAAGAACTCCTGTATAATAACATATAAACACAGGTTTAGCAGTGCACTGTTCTATTTAAAAGATTGTTTGGCATGGCTCACATTTTTCTGTGTTTTCAGAAACAATCAATCATTCTCCAGAAGCATCACTATTCCAACTTTTGAAAGTCAAAGCACAAAGCATTAATCTGTCTTTTAGAACAACACATCTGTCAAAAACACTTTTTAACACGTGCAGAAGCATGAAAAGCAAAGGAGAGTTACCCTTCTTAGCTCCTGCTCTGGAGGAAGCAGTGAAGAACTTCTTCACAGTAGTGACCTTTCTTGTTTTCTCGTTGGTTTTCTTCTCCTCAAACTTTGAAAAGGTCAGGGATTGTGCCCCTTGGGTGCTCTGGCTGCTGGCATAGGCTTCTTCCTCCTCACGCTGGAGCCTGGAATTAAAAAAATACAAGTCTGATTTAAGTGCTTAAATAAGCTGAATTCCTGTGCAATCATTAATTACTCACTGGACATGTTAATTCTTCCCCCTGCCCACCTTCATTCCTTGCTTCCTGCCACACCCCCCTTCACTACATGACACCCACCCTTTCCATGCTGCAGTGGTAAAAGTGAGGGAAGGCTCAGGGTGGTGAGGGAGGGTTAAACTGTGAGGTCAAAAGGCAGAAAACTGAGGTTTAACCATGGTCACCTTCTCCTCATGTCACAGCCTGAATTTTCTAAAGTCACAGGTGAGGATTTCCAGCAGTAGATTCATTGCCTTCCTCCCTGCCTCACACTGAGTTTCCCAACCTGTTACCTCAGGCAATCCTTCCCCATCTTAAAAAAGCAAAATACCCTGTCCCAATCTCAGAAATATTTTGGGAAATAGATCATTGTTGTCATAATCCGTTTTCGAAGTCTTGGTAAAGATAAACTTAAATGAATGAGGCAAACTTTGAAAGACCAAGCCCAGCTTTTAATCTAAATTAGAGGAGGGCAAACTCACCAACCCTGAAACTTTTTTCCTCCTATGCAAGAGGATTAAAATAGGTTACATTATATCACCCTTCAAGATGCTGGAAGGCTGAGCAATTGTCTTTAACCATCCATCCTGCTCAGGATGGACCATAAATAGTGTTGGATCTGCAATCTCTTGAGGCAGGAATTGTATCTTATCAGTGCTGACAAGCCTGTCTGTTCACTGCATCAAACAATCACAGCTTATCTGTGCCTTTAGCATCTCCCAGCTACTTATTAAAGAATTCCTTGAATACCCCACTTTATTTTAGAGATGATCCAAGACTGGCTGCATAACTATCTGCCCTAATAATAAAGTTTTTATTATCTGTTTAAGACATTTATGGTAGAGGAAAACAATGACGTGACCTCTGTGCTGCCAACTGCTTATCACCTCTGAAAACACATCTTCCATTTTCAGGGTCAAGCATTTATCACATGAGGAAAACTATATTGTTCTGCAGAAAAGAAGTGATTAGACAATTACCTAAATTAGTAAAGCTAAAGCTTTGATGTTCTTGGGCTTAACCCCGCAGTTTAAAAGAATGACCAAAGACAAGACTAAAATCAGTTTTTTAATCAGCAGCTGGAATGTAAAACCATGGTGCTGCCTACACCCAAGCCATCTCCAGAAACTCTAGAGGATATTTTAATCAAAATTGTCCCTTTAACCCTTCTAACTGCTAGACAGAAATACAGATTTGCATATGCAAATTAGGCTAAAGTATTCATCGGAAGGTTGGGCTGTGTTTACATTTGTTACTTCCCAGATTTTCTTTTCAATGAATATATTAGCATGTCATAAATATCCATCTTTGCATCAAAAGTAAGGTTTTAATTCCTGCTGGAAAGGTCAAATTGGAGAACTTGTGATGAGCCTGAGCCAGAGCAAACAGGACTGGGAAATGGGAGGCAGGAATAGTATTTGGTGGAGTCACCCTGAAGGAAGAAAGAAGGTTCTTTACCGCTCTGCCAGCTCCCAATCCTCTTGAATCTGCTTCTGCCTGGCCTTGTGGTATTCCTCCCTCCAGCACTTGGAGCAAAATCCCTGCCAAGCAGGATTGCCATAGTAACCACAGCCCTTCTTGCACAGCAGCTCCGACTGATCCACGTGGATTCCTCTGCGCTCCGATTTCAGGTTCATTTTCCTCCTGGAGCAAGAGGAGAAGGGTTAAGAACAGAAACGTGGCACCAGCCTGCTAGAAACCATTTCTTCTGAAGGTTTGCCTTTAGAAAGGAGTCACCTGCCTGAATTATTTAACAGCTCCATAGCAACCAGATGAATGCCAGGGGAGGAAGGGCACAGTTACATAACCACGAGCCCCAAAGCCAGGGGCAGCAGGAGCACATCTCTGCAGGGCTGTAACCTGCACACAGCTCCAGAAAGTGGCCCAGGGAACCAGTGACAGCCCCAAGCCAGGGGACAAAGGCCCAAGGCTCTGCCCTCACCAGCACCTTGTTCTGACAGCCAGAGGCACGAAGCAATGGGGAGAAAAAGAAATAAAGTTCCAAAAACCAATGAAGGGAGAAAATAAAAGACAGAATGGTTTGTGTTCTAACAAGACTGTAACTGCAAAGAACCACACTGGTGAGGCTTTAGGGATCTTTGGCCTCCAAAAGTGTCTTCAGAGCATAGTAAAGAATCACAGCTGACCCAGCTGGGCACATCAACACGTGGACAAGGCACATTCCCATTTCCTCCAAGTCATGGCAGAGTTAAACTGGCTGCCTGCACACAGCACAGCCCTGTGGGATTTATATTTAGTGACTGCAACAAAAAGATTCTCCTGCCTACAGCAGCACTGTGCCAAGCCTGTCTTGGAGCATCCAGCCTCCCCTTTCCCTGCCTGACAGAAACCATCCCACATGCCAGCTCCCTCCCAAAGGCATCCCAGCTCCTTGGTCCCAATGGGAAATGCTGGAGTCATTTTAGGAGGAAAGCAGCAGAGGATGACCTGCACTTGCAAGGTTAAGGTGTGCATATTAAAATGTTAACATTTGGATTGCAATATTGACAGACACAGCAGAAATAGCACATCAAGGTTTCGTCCAGTAAATCCAGCCCCTTTTCCTTCCTGCCATTCCAGAGATGCCACATATGGAAAGCAAGAGGAAAAGGGATTTTCTCAAGCTGAAGAACATCAGTAACTGAGTCAGAGTTATCTCCTTTTCCTCTGAAATTCCAGCTCAAACTCTTCTCTGGATCACCCAGCAAAGCAGATGGAATATGCACAAATGTCACTGCCACTGAGAGTGTTCTACTACAGGAAGTACCAGCTCTTTTGTTCCAAGCTCAATTATCCATTTTAAAAGACTGATAATGTTTAACATTTCCCATTAATCTAATCAAGTTATTTTAAGCAAAGTAACAGGAAACACACGATTTTCTCTGAGGGGGGGAACAAATTCAATATTCCATCTTATCTACCTAAGTATTAAGATTTCTTCCACTTTTCTATTTTTGAAAGAAATAATGAGTTTCTAAAAATAACCTAAAAATAGTTTCATTGTAGAGACATGCATATTAAGGGAATCAATTTCTTAATGACATCATTTACAGCCACGTGTTCTCATTTTTACAGATGGGAAAGCAGCTGAATACTTTCTTTTCTTTCCCACTGAAAAGTCTGACAGATAATATTGTGCTGCTGCAAAGCAAAATGGAAAAAACCCCAACCCTGTATTTTAAATATCTGAGAGCTTTACTTCATTCCCATATGCAGAAATAACTGAGAAACATAAATATACTGATTTCATAAAAATCTTTTGGTTTCATTTCCTGACTTCTCAAGGAAGGTCTTGTGTGTGAACTCCTGGCTGCCAACATCTCAGAGCCCAGAAATTCAACTTTCAGTGTGTGTCAGCTGTACAGCCTGGGCAGGAATTGCACAGTGGCAGGATTTGCACACTCAGGCCATTCCCAGAGCACCACTCATGTCCTTGAGCAACAATTCTGAAAAGAAAGGGGAAGCAAAAGCCTGAAACTCTTCACTGATTCAGTTTCAAGACCACTTCCTAAAAGCAGAAGCTGGCAGCAGCATTTTGGTCAGAGACCTCTATTGCAGGTGCCTGTCCTAGGAAAAAATGCAATAAATATGCATAAAATGTTTAACTGCCATTCATGTGAAGCTGATCAATGTTTGCACTGTAAACCACAAAGAAACAATAAATAAAAACATTCTCATATCCCAAACTTCACAGAGATTTTACAGGGATCTCTGTCACCCAAGGAAATAAAACCCTATAAAATCCTGTCACCCACCACAGCAGAGTTACAACAGCTTTGCAATTACAATAATTTCAAGAATTCAGGTGTCTGTTCTGAATCAGAATCACCATGTTCCAAACACTGGTTTGAGAATTAAAGCAGAATAAAATACCTGACCCTGCTTCTCTCCCTGTCCAACACCTGAAAGCCACAGCGGAGTTTCTCTGCCAGCTGTGCACTTTCACCCCCTCCAGAGAGGCACAAAAATCACCTTTGTGCCCACAGAGCTTTGCCCCCACGGTGCCACTGTTCTCTCTGGAATCCCTGTGTGTACATTAGGACTAAAACTAAAGCTCTGCTCAGTGTCTGAGCTCTGCAGCTCTGCCCAGAGTAAGCAAATCAGGGCTGCAAAGAGCTGCAAAGTCAAGTGCCCTCCCCTCGGAGTGTTTGCAGTGACATCAGCTCACATTCGGGGACAAAGGAGGTCACCCTGAATCCATAGGAAGGAGTCACATGCTGCACACAAAGCACACACTTTTGGCTCCCTTCAAACAGAAAAGGACGTTGTAAAGGAAAAAAAAAAAGTTTCCCAGCCAGTTTCTGCAGGTCAGCATTAATATTTTAATGAACAGAACTACTCGAGTTTTCATAAAATGAATGTGAAAAAAACCCTCTCACATTGATTTTTGGCAATTCGGTTGCTGTGTACTTTATGATCTTACACACCTAAAAATGTTTTGTTGGAAATTTTGAGTGTCCAAAATACCTTTTTTCCCCCTCTGTTCCCTTCTCTCCCTCCCACTCCAGCTAAAGGTGATTATTCCTTATCCAACAATCACTTCCACAATGCATTTGCACAGTCACACCACACATTTTGCAAGGTCAGACCTCTTATTTTCACTCCTGCCCTGAATGCATGACCTATTCAAAGCTCACTGCTAACATAATTCAAAGGAAAAAACCAAATTTGCTGTTTTTCTGGAGTTGGAGAGCAGGCAACTCCAAACACCTTTACATCACCTGCCCACTGAGACGTCAGGAGAACATAAAGAAAGTAACAAACTTTCACATTAAAAAAAAAAAAATCGAATCCATTAATACAATAAAGTACCAGAAGATCATAAATAACATTAACTAGTACAATTTGGAGAAGTGCTTTGCACCAGACACCCTTCTTGCATCTCCTGTACCCCAGTTAAAGCACTTCAAGAAGCACCACATCTCCCTGCCAGGAGCAAAAATGTAATGTAATTTAAAATATATTCATCCACTGCTTTGCTTAGTGAGTGTTTCAAACGGCTCTGCTGTGAATATCATCAGGGAAGGCAGAAATGACACCTCACAAAAAAGAACAAACAAAAAGAATTCTTTTGACACCAAAAGAATCTTCTTTTGAGCATTTCTGTGCCAGGACAAGACCTCATCACACCTTAATATCTGTGTTAATTAGCAACACCCCTTTGAAGAGTTTAGAAAAAGAATGGGCTCTTAGACGTAGTTATTGATTTATAAAATGTCTGTACTTAATGTTATTTATTTGCAAGCAAAAGCTTCTGGTCTCCTGTTCTCCACTGAAATGGAAATGTGGAAATTACCCAACTCTTTTCTGTGATCTTTAAAGTGCACCTCACACATCGTGTGTGGCTCCTGAGGGGTTTATTTGGGATAATCACAGCCTGGAAAGGTGTCCCACTGCTGGCTGTGGACACCAAAATGCTCCTTGTTTTCCTGCCACAAGAATTCCCAGGCTCAAGCTCCATGTTCTGCATGTCCAGCTTTATTTATTTCCCAATTCTCCTGAAATCAAGAGGAAACAAGGCATATGACTCATATTAAGTCAGATCGATCTGCAGGGTGGCACATCAAAGGTCTCTAATGACAGATCAGATCTGCTCCAGCTTTTTTAGAGCATCTCACAGTAGTCTTGTAACGATGAAAAAAAAACCCCCACCAAATCACTGTGGTTTAACTCAAAATCAGCTTTCTACTTGCTTTAATGCAATTTATTCTGAAGCTCCCAAATACATCTTCCTATCACCATATTTTTCTTGCTGTACCCACACTTACATAATTTTTTTTCTTTTTATTCACCTGTTTAGAGCAAACACTTTTTAGGAAGGGCAACACCAACTCAGAGACTTCTCATCCTTGCTCACACCCCTCGATTTTTCCTGTCAAGTTTGTCATCCACGAAGAACCTCCAATAAATCCCAGCTCTCCTTTCACAAAATGGGAAGTCACAGAAGATCTCTCAGGAAGGACAAAGCAGCTGCCTGCCCTCTGTGGCTCTGTAAAGCTGAAACTGAGAATATGGGTGCAAACACTGCAGGGTTTCAGTTCCCACCACCAGGGAAGCACAGATGGAACCCAAACCAGTAAAACCAACTTTTCTGCAAAATATTCTGGCTGAAAGCCATTTCACTTTCCCTGTCACACACTTTGAACCACCTTTGAGACAACACAGAGAGAGTTAAGACACAGGAAACATGAATTTGGTTCCAAGGCCATAAATCCCCAGGCCATTTCTGTCAGTATTTTACAAATGGGACTGAAGGAGCAGCAATCATTCCTCCAGGATTCTGGAGCTCTTGCATCCCAATAACAGCAAAATACTAAATGCTGATTTTCACAAAGACCAACTTACAAAATAACCAGAAAAATTCATATTAAACCTATTAAATCAGGTATCAGTCATAGCAAGGAGCAGATGCACCCTCAGCTTTTATGTGGCAGGAAAAAAAGAGGCTCCTTCCATCCAAACTGGATCCGTCACCCAGGGCTGATTTAATGCACACATGAAAGACTAAACTTATGTAACACCTCCTTTTCAGCACGAAACACAAGACAATTCTCACAGCACAAACACTGCAGACACAGCTTTGGCTTGGGGAAAAGCTCTGGGTGAAAGATGGTTTAGGAGCAGCACAGATTTCCCACGGGCCCCAACACCACCAGCTCGTTCTTCTGGTTCTTTTCCACCTCCCTTCCTTGCCAGGGATGGAGCAGGCAGGTACCTTTGTTATCAGTGCAGATTTTGAGGAGATATCAGCTGGGTCATAAACTATTTATTAGTCCTGGATTGCTGAGGTCACCTTTGAGACAAGAGCTGGCTGGAAAAGCTCATTTTCAAAGCTGAATAGAAAAGGTCTCGCTTAATCAATCAAACACCTTCAGTAAGAGCTAATTGCAATTAATTCATAATTATTACAAGCTGTGAAGAACAGTTTTTAAGTAACTCCACAAACTAACGCTGGAAATTAAAGCAGGAGCTTTAATTCTATAATTGAAGCGCTATAAATGAGTGCCAGTATTGGTAACGACTTAATTAAATGTATCTAAAAATCAGGAAAACACAGACTGGGAACAGGCAGGTTTGGGGTTGAGTATGTTTTGGTTTCTTCTTGTTGTTGGTTTGGGTTTTTTCTTCCCTCCCTAAAATTAGGTTTCCTCAAAAAAAAAAAAAATCTCGGCACAACCATTAGCAACAACCTACAGCAGTCTTTTCACTGGGCTGAAGCAAATGTGATTCAGCTCTTCTAAAGTCATTGCAGCACTTAATGAACTTGAATTCTTCCAATTCAAAACCATCAAAGTGCCCCAAAGAGCGTTCACAATGAAGGATCACTCACTGCAGCTCTCTGGTCATTGACGGCCATCCCCAAAAATGGAAATTTAAAGCAGGAAAAAGAAAAAAGAAAACCAGAGAAGTCTCCAAACATGCAATTCTTACATTTACTGCTGTTGTTTCACATTTTACTGGTGCCTGAACACTCCCTCATAATTCAGATTAAGACAGCAGCCAACAACTTTAATTACTAAAAACAGATTTATAAGGTAGGTTAGAAAGTGCATCAAAAACTGAGGGGTGCAAGGACGGAGTTCAGGTGTATTTTGTATTTTGCCAATGGAAAAGTGCCTTTAAAATGTATTTATTCCAAAGAAGCACTGACGCAAATGCCCCAAAATTCTGAAGAGCAACAACCTACGTGCCGAAAGAGTCGTGATTCAGGTGTAACCCCAAACACTCAGGCATGTAATTAGCTGCAGGGTAATTAACCATGAGCTAATTTCCTCCCAAGGAAAGGGTGGGGCAAGATGATCTCAGGCTCACGAACAGAAAATACAAAAGCTATTAGACAACTCGGGAATTAGGCAAGAAAGCCGCGCGTTATCTTTGCAGTGCTCACACTTTTAATGTGCATCTTTCTTGCAATTACAGGATTTCAGCTACAGCAGTTGCAGGATAAAACAGTGCAGGCTGCTAAAAAATAGTCCCGAGAAAAGAAACAGTCGCTGCTTTGATGAGCAGCCACCCCAAACAAACCACAGCGCTGGGTCCTGTCATTTGGAGGGGAAAATCGCAGCCACTGCTTCAAACCTCCAAAATCCTGCTGGCCACAAGGCTCCAGCTCCCAGTTTCCTCAGCCTGGAGTTGTGTTTTCCCCCTCAAATGTCAGCACAGGCCTGGAGCTCCAGGTTTGGTTCGTCCCCACGAAATGACCGTGGTGTGAATGACCAGGCTGTGTCTCAGCATCTCCATGTGACTCACAACTCTGCTTCTAAACGAAACCACAGGAAACATCTAAAAACTCTTTGTGCTGCTTGATGGGGAATTCAGAATAAAAAGATTAACTAAAACGGCTATAATCTCCTCAAAACCAGCTTCCACACACTATTTCTTGCCACCCATGCTCACCTGGATACAGACGGAAATTAAGTTGCCTAAAACCTCAGAGAAAAACCTTCAAAACGTTTTAGACACTTTGTACCTGACTTGTTACAAGTGGCATTTTACCAGCACTTCACAAGCAAGGTTTCTAGCTCTAGTTTTAGATCACAAGTAGTTAACCATCAGAAAACAAAGCCCCAAGCATAACTGGGGATTACACAGCAAAAAAAGAAGGAGCTGAGAAAGATTGTTCTAGCTTAAACAGCACCACAGAACAAAATTAAATACCAGAATCATGGACTGTCTTCAAGCTTATAATCAGTTTGTTGGGTAAAGCAGTCTTAGGAATTGGTATAATTGGCTTTATAGCCTATTCTCCCCTTCTACTGTGTGTTGTTTTGGGCTTTTTCTCGGTCAGCAAAACATTCCACTGAGCTACAATTCTCTTCCTAATCCTCCCTGCTGCAAAAAACACTTTTGTAACCGTGTCCACAAGGCCAGCACATCCAATTCCTGAGTAAAGCACTGCTCCTGGAATACACCACGTCCTTCGACGCTGCTCTGGTTTGGTCACTGGTCTCAAAAAAGTGCTGGGTAACTGGAAAACCAAGAGCAGCTCAGTGCAGTTCCCAAAGTCCTGGTGTGAGGAACTTCAGTGCTTCAAAAGTAGTTTCAAATGAGACCAAACAACAAAAGTATGGCAAGTCGACCACGGATTTCAATTTAAACCTTCACAATTGCACCCTTTTCCCCCAAAACATTCAGTGCTGCTAATTCCCAGCACTGGGCCCCACTTAGTATAAAAAATAAACAGTTTAATTTTGCCTATAAAACCCTCTGAAGACAACCCAGCACCGCATCACAGCCCCTGCCACAGAGCAGCAGGATTTCAGACAGGGTTGAGCCACCCCCTCAGAGAATTTCTTTGTTAATTCAAGCACATCATTCATCTTTCAGTATCTCACACCCTCTCTGAGCCACTCCCTGCTTCAAGGGAACAACCTGAACCCTACACAAACTGCTACAAGCAGCGACAAACACCCACAAAAGCATCTAAAACGCACTGCTCAGCATCTTAAGTATTCTCCAGACTTCACCTGGCTTGACTTTAAAGGACTTTGATCCTCAGCTGTGCAGTGAGAAGCGACACAGGGGCAATACTTACAGGAAAAAAGCCAAAAACTCATTGATCCGCAAGTAACTCATCAGGAAAACAGGCTAAGGTGGGCATATGGGTAAAGCTACCAGTGACACCTGTACCCTGCTAACTACCGGCACAGACCCATGGAATTAATTAAAATATGTAGATAATAAAAATGAGCTTTAGCAGCTGCACATGGAGGAAGGCAAACACCCACAAAAGCCTCCAAAACGCACTGCTCGGCATCTTAAAAATCTCCAAACTTCACCCGGCTTGAGCTTAAAGGACTTTAATCCTCAGCCGGGCAGCGGCAATACTTACAAAAAAAAAGCCAAAAACTCCTTGATCCACAAGGAACTCATGAGGAAAACAGGCTGGGGGGGCATGGTGGCAAAGCTGTCAGTGACACCTGCGCCCTGTTAACCACCGGCACAGACCCATCGAATTAAAATACACATCTACATCTAATAAAAATTAGTTTTAGGAGCTGCACACGGAGGAGGAAGGCGGTTTGCCAAGTTTCCGCATATCCCGGTGTTTATCCCGATCGCTGCTGCCCTGTGGGACGCAGGGACCCCTCGCCCAGGCCCAAGGCGGCAGCGGGGCCGGTGTGAAGCCCCTCGGCTGATCCCCGACCCTCAGCACGACCTATAACCGGGGGGACACGGCCACCCCCGTCTGCCCCCGACCCCGGGCGGCCCCGGCGGCCCCTCACCCCGCGGCTCTCACCGGCTGCCCCGGGCGGCGGGGCCGACCCCGGCTCCGCTGCGCTGCTGCCGCCGCGGCCCCTCACGGCCCCGGCGCTGCTCGGGCCCTCCCTCGGTCCCTCCCTCGGCTCCGGCGGAAGGGCGGGCGGCACCTCCGGGGCGGGACCGAGCCCGGAAGGAAGCGGGGCCTGGCCGCGTTGGGCGGAGCGGCGGCCGCCGGTTGAGGGGGCACCGATCGGGCTCGGGGCTGAGCGGCCGCCGTGAGGGTCAGCGGGGCTGTCACACGCCCGTGCTGCTGCTCTGGGCACATCCGCAGTCCTTCTCCTCAGCTTCTTGTTGTGTGCCCCTCCCAGCGTAGCGAATTCCCACACTGCAGCCTCCCTTCCTTCTCCGCACCCCTCAGCAGCTCCTCCGGGCCCCAAAGCCGGGCCCTGGCCCCACACGAACACCCCAGAGCTGCCTTTGGGCTCTCTGCAGCAGGGGGGTGAATATCCGCTGCTATTTCGAACTCCTCTTTCCATGCTCAGTTACACAGTGTTGTGTACTGGTTTCCATCTCTTCTTTTCTTTTTCCCCTCTTTTTTTTTTTTTTCCCCTCAGCACGGATATCCCCCTGTGAGACAGGGAGCACTTCAGCAGGACAGATGGACACAGCAAGGAAATGACTTCAGAACAAGGGGAAATTCTTCTGAACACAGGCAGAAAGGTTCTTTTTGAGCATTGCACAATCCCAGCAGCTGCTGGGACCGTCCCATTCACGGGAATGGGTGGGTCGGGAGGGAAGGATGGAATTGGAATCATTGGAATGATCCCATCCCGGTCGGATTCCCGAGGAGACAGCACACACTGCACAAGTGCCATGAGCTCAGGAAGTGATGATGAACGACTAAATGCCATTAAAACAGCCTGGGACAGAGATTCGTGTCTTCATTTCCAGTCACGCAAAGCACACGCAAATCCAGGGTCAGTGAGGAAAGGCACCGCAGTGGCTGCAGACCAGATGAGCCAGAATTCCAGCAGTTTTTACTATTATAATTTTTATTGCACAACACAACCTTTATATCCACATTTTCTTCTATGTGTTTTAAATAAAAAACATATAGACCATATATTACCTGAACTGAAAAGTCAAAAGTATTAAGAAATAATACACTGCAGTACTCACAGTATTGAACATCACACGCCAACGGAATTATTAACAAAACACATTTGGAGATAATTCCAAACCCTGATCGTCTGCATCCAGGCTGGATTTTCAAAGGCATTACGGGTTACAATGCATAGACACATACAATTTATAATTCAGCAAAACAAAATCCATTTATAAAAGTCACAGTGAGAGTGGAGGTAAACTTATACTAAGCTTGTGTAAGTAAAATGACTACGAACTGCTGTTCTGGAAAGCGATTTCCAGTTAGAGAATTATATACAGGAGATAATAACAGAGTTATCCTCTGAAATCAGCTTATTTGCAGAAAGATAATGAAAGAGTGGGTTGGTTTTTTTTTCATAGCCCAAAACTTAGAAGGATCCTGGGTCCTCTGTGCTGTGTGTGAAAAACCTGAAAACATCTTCAGGGCTCAGTAATGCCAACCACAACCTAAAGCCAGTGGGGTCTATGAATTGTCCAGGGTAAAGCAGAGATTAAAAGAAGTGAAAGAAATATATCCCAGAGTTTCTAATGAGTTAAGAGATCATTTTTCTGCGCTGTCTGCTCTGAAATCTTCCCTTAGCAGCCAGGCAGTTGTGTCCCAAGTGATAGCTCTGCTTTGCCACGCAGAAAAGAAAGATCCAGCTGTGCCATAAAGGTCCTCTAAACCAGATTGAAGCAGAGTGACCCTGCAGCCACCTCACCCATCACTGCTGCATTCCCAGAGCAATCCAGAACCACTGGATTTTTCCCTTTTATCTCCCAGAAGCACAGCACGATGGACTTAGACAGAAATGGGAGAGCAGTGGAGGGCTCACACAAACAGGGTGGATGTTCCAACAAGAGCTGGAACCAAACACAAAGAACAGCTCTGCAATGGGAACAACCAGCTCTGGCAGGAATTTTTCCCTGCTGCCACTTCCATCATCTCCCTCATCATGTTTCCTGTCATCTCTAAACAACAACGAGGATAAACCTGGGAACGAGGGCTCCCAGGGCTTGCAAATGCCAAATGAAGCTAGAAAACTGTGACCTTTAATTATATCAGTAATTAGCTTTTAAGGGGAAAAAAACGGATGAGGGATCATGCAGCTATCCTTCAGCTCACAGCAAGGCCCTCAGCACCCAGAATACTGGTTAGGCTGAATACATATTGCTATGTAAGCCCTTAAAAGAAGTAAGAGTTTGCATTTCTTAACAGTCATTAGAGAAAAAAATAAAGCAGAAGAGTGAAATTAAAGTGATTATGCTCTATGTTAGTTTAATCCATTTATTCAGGTATTTTTGAGAGTAGTAAGATTTAATAAATAAGATTCTTTAGCAACTAACAGTCACTGTACTGCAATATTAAAGTATCGGTTTAATAATGAGTTTAAAATAGGCTGAGTATTCACCTGGCCAACAAATCTGAGAGTGCAGGAGAGAAGAGATAAATTTCCTGCACATGGAATTGTAGCTGTGAAAGGTTAGAGAAGGGGGTGAGGACCACGGGGGATCCAGCTGGAGTTATTAACTGGGAATGTTCAGCCCAGACACCTCATCTCCTCCTACACTCATCTAACAAAGGGGGTGTGGGGATCAGGATCTCAGTTTTCCTTCAGAGGTAGTGAGGACTGTCCCTGGGGATTGCACTGCAGAAGGAATTCCCTCCCACTTCCACATTTCCAAAAAGCAGTGCTCAGTGCACAGGACACACTGGAAATCAGCTCACTGGGCTTCGGGTTTCACTGGGAAAACTCAGGTACAACAAAAAGCTCAAATGAAAGGACTGCCCAGCCTCTGTATCACAAAACATCCACTGCACCAACTCAGAGCGGATCAGGGCTTAACAAAGCTTTCAGAGCAGTTTAAACTATCCACATCCTCCAGTCTGCTGGAATTTTAACAATCCCTCAGCAAGGCCAGGTTTAGGTGCTTCTGCAAATCAGCTCATTCCTCATGACAGGAGTGTTTGAGTTTTGCCTTCAAGGATCTGTGAGCCAGATCCTGTGACCACTTTGACTCCAAGAATGGAGCCTGGAGTGCATTAAGGAGCCCTGATTCTCCTCATGACTCACTGTGGACAGCCAAGGAAGATTCCTGGTTTTCCTGTAACCTTAACAGCCTTTGGGATGGGTGATTTTACAAATGAGGGTAGGAGCTACCTATGGCATGAGCTGGCTTATCACAAAACAAGTGTTTAACTCAACCCTTATCACTCTTGCCAGATTCACGAGAGAATATGACACAACTAACAACAAAATCTCAAAAATATTCACATTAACAAATACAGGTATTTGCATATATTACATGGTGAGGTGTCTCCCAGGCAGACTTCTTAGAACTTAAAGAAAATCCCTCAAAAGGGGGTGATGCAGAAACTCCTGCTGCAATAATTTACTGCTTTTGTTATTAAGGTAATTAAACCTGAAGTGCTTCCAAAAAAAAAAAAAAGAACTCACGCCCTCATTGATGCAAAAATTGCATTATAACCTAACGTTATAGGTTAAAATAAAAATAAAAATTCAAATAAAATTAAAAATCCAGCACATGCACCACGAGGACCATAGAGAATCTGTTTATGGCTCAAAGGATCAAAGCTGGCTTCACTTTCCTCTGAGGTGGATGGAAGTTCAGCAAGGAGTATTTCAGATTCCTGTGCAGAATATTGGGTATTCAAGTTAAAAGTCTACACCAAGTCCAAAGTTATTTTTAGGAATTTTTTTAAACACTTGAGATCAACAGCCATGAAGTGGCTGCTGTACATAAACACCTTTTCATGTCATTTTTGAGTGCTTCATAAAGAAGGGTAATTTTCCTTTTTGTAAATTTTCCTATTTCACAAGCATAAAACAGATGCAGAAACATTTCATGTGCTCTGGGATTGGCCAACTCACTTCATGTGAGACCTCCCTTTTCTCCCTGCTAAAAACCACTCTACAGTGGATAGAAAGGGAATGTTAAAAAGATTGGTCTTGTCATATTTTTGTTCACACACAGAGAGCAACGTAAAAAATAGTTAATAATTTTAAATAAATATCAACTGTCCCACCATTCCCCCAATATTCAAATGGACAGGAGACCACTTACTGCTCACAAACACAGGGATTTGGGAGTGTGGGGGTGGAAAAGTGGCTTTGTAGATGATAAAGTGGCAAAAAAAAGCTAAGGGAGCACAGAAAAATATGTTTTAGCAAAACTCTGGTCTGCCCAGATATAAAGAGAAGTCCTAAAGGGAAAAAAAAAGGAAAAAAAAAGCAGTATTCCACAGTTTAATGAGCCAATTCTATACAAAAATCATCAATCCTCTCAAACATGGATTTAGTAGATCAGCTACTCACATTTTTTGTTGCAAATGTAGAATTTCAAAAGCTACAGGCCCAGAAAAGAGAAATCAATCACGTTACATAACCCAGTTTTTAGATGACACTCCCCTGCCATCCACCTGCACAATTCTTCTGCTTCTGCCAAGAAATGAGCACAGGTTAGGCAAGAGCAGCTAAATCCTTGTAAACAGAGACTGCTCGGAACAATTAAAATGTTGTTAACTTGCACAAATCCCAAATTCCAGCACTAATTAAAGCACGTGGGCTTAAATCCACGTTTTCCTTTCCAATATTGCACTTAATGTCTTCAGGAGGATGAGAACTTTGATTAAGACACAGCTGATGCAGACCAAGATTTTAATTTTCTCTTTTTGGTTGGGTTGCCTTCCCTTATTATTGAAGAAATGAACAGGAAAAAATTACAAAATCCCAACGTGTGCATATTAAGAAATAACAAACATGACTGAAACAGGAATTTTGTCACCACAGCTTCTCCTGAACAACAGCAGGAAAAGTCCTAAAGCCAAACCAAAAAACACACTGTGAAAATCAAATTGTGATCCATTTCTGCAACAAGTGCTGGAATCCAAACAAGAGTCCTGTAAATGCATTTATAGGAAGTGGTAAAAAAACCCCACTGAAAATCCCAATCAAACTGCAAGTCTCCTTGTAATCTGAAAATTGTAAATCTAAAAATCTGAAAATCCTGAACTTAAATATCTGAAGTGCACAAGCCGCCAAAACTTTGTGAGATTCAGCTTGAAGATGTTATTTAATTTTATAAGAAATTGTGGTTTGCAGTTTGAGATTCCTCGGGGAAAAAAAACCAATGAAGGCAGCAAAGAAACCAAGCAAAGCTTCCTCTCATTGCAGGGAAACTTTAGTCTCAGCTTAACTTTTAATTTTGGGTTGTCAAACACAACTGCAAGAACCTGTAACACCAAGGCCATTATTTCAGGAAACAATTGAAACAAACTTAAATTTAGATCCAAATGTGCAGAACTCCCTCTATTCAGATTTATCTCTGGCCTTGAAACTCAGCACTTGACAATGATCCTCTGTAAGGAAACACTGCAGAGATCAGCAGGGAGACACCCACCTCAGGGAGAATTTAATTCCTAAATTAAATACCTAAAAGGGTGACAAGGCAAAAAAATGGTCTCTTTCTTTGCAAGACAATTTGATCCTAAAGTTCTTAGAGTTATTCTAAAAATTGCCTCAGCAAACTGAGAATTTTGATCACTGCCGTTAATGTTTCTTAAGGATTTTGGTCAAAAGTTTAATTAAGCAATATTCTGGGATTTATTAATCCAATGGAATGCTATATGCAAATATTTACTTTTCCTCTCTCTTTAAGGTTATTTTGAAGTCCCTTCAAGCGGGTTGGGGTTTTCTGTACCTCACAAACCAATAAGATTTTCAGACTTTTCTCTGTCTCAGTTTTGGGCTGAATTCAGGAATTAAAATTTGGGATGTGGTTGCTCATGTCAGAAGTACAAAAATGTCTGAAGAAAATATGATTCTGCAGTGGCTGCCTCTTCCAGCATGGAAAGAAATTTCCTACTGCTTTAGAGTGGAGAAATATTTGAATATGGAGGTTGAATTTTGTTTTTCCTGCTATGATACCAGGAAGGGTCAACAAGAATGGTAAAATTAAGATTTAATTGTCTGAAGAAGGTGAGGTGAAGGAAGCACTTGTCTAATATCATCTGACTTTAAGTCTAAAATAAAGTTTAATATCACAGAATGTAAAAAGAGTCATTAATAAAATAATGTACATTAAATATTCCTCTCACTACTGCTAATAGGAACATACAGGGTTTTCTCATTTACCAAAAGCCTTTGTAAATGACCTGATTCTAAAGAGCTTTTTTTTTTGTAGATATTGTAAACATTTAGAATTTCTAAGGCTAAAAACAGGCACAAGTCTTCCATGAACAGTTATTATTCCTAAAAGCATTAAGGAATATATTCCAAATCTGCTATTCCTTTTGATAACAATGGAAATAATTGAAGTATAACATTACAATTCACAATGTAGATTCTTAATTAAAAAAGAAATACAGCTTAACCCTGACAACAATTAATAATATATAGGGAATATATAGGGAATACTCCTTTTTTTTTTTCTTTTTTTTTTTTATTATCTACTACATCAAAATGACATTTCCAGAATCTTTGTGCTGGGTACGACTCAAATTTTATAAAAGTGGTAAAGTTGAAGGAGGAACTAAAACATTTCTAAGAGGGTAAAACTGAAACGTCAGCTTTAGTAGCACCCCAGATTCCCACCAATGCAGGAAAAATCTGCAATTCCATCCCGAAGCCACGTGGTTGGTGGCACCTTTTAGCAGATGTTCAGACACTGCCCTCCATCCTTTCCATGAGGTGATTTTGTTTTGTGCCTCGTTAAGGTACCTGAGCCAACAGTCTGATTTCAGGCTGGTTTTTCAAGTTTCCAGAGGTTTTCCCAACCCCTGCAACCAGGCTCCCTTCGCTGCCGGCCGGCCGATCCCAAGGAATGTGAGCAGCACCTCCACTGCCGAGAATATCTGTCCTCTGGAAGTCCTTTCACCCCTTTGCTCTGCCACCACAACTCACCACCAGGTGATCTTGAACTCGTAGATGGGGCGCTTGCAGTAGTAGTGGTTGATGAGGTGCTTGTCGCACACGCCGATGCACTGGTGGTCCACGGTGATGCCCCGGGCAGAGAGGTCAGTGACAATGCAGTGCAGGAGGTCATAGACATCAGCCACGGCCTCCCAGGGCCCGAAGGACACGTCCACCTCACAGTGGTGCTCAAAGAGCTTCGTCTCGCTCTCGCTCCGCTCGAAGCGCAGCGAGTTGAAGTGGGGGCACTCGTAGGGAGTGATGGGCATCTCCTCTTTGAACACGCACACCTTCAGCTTGGCAAACCTGGCTTTCCTCTGCATGGCTCGTAGCTTGGCTATCTCGATTATCCGCTCCAAATGGTCTAAAAAAACCACCAAAACGAATTGAGAATTACAACAAATCACCGAGGAGAAGAGCAAAAGCAATTATTTCACGTGAAACATTTCACTGCGGTTATTCTCAGCACGGTATTAGCAGCATGTAGCAAAATATAGAATAATCAAATCCATCTCAGTTATCTGGTGAACTTGGTGGCCTTATTAATATGCCCAAGTTATGTGGTGAACTTGGTGGCCTCAGTACATGCCCAAGTTATCTGGTGAACTTGGCAGCCTTAAGTTTATTCAGTTGCAAGTCCTGACAAAACAAATGCAGACAAACCCTCTCATTTAATAGTGTTACAGCCTAAACTTGCTCCCTTTTAAGCACAGAGATCCACACCCTGGGATGCAGCAGGATGTGGAGACCTCAAAGATTCAAACAGCATGAAAAATACAGAATAAACTTCCCAGCTGCAATGGGATCAACTTGGGAGCTGAAAGCAGACTGAAAGCGTGAGGTATAACACTGGAATCCTACTAGAAGAAACAGTCAGCGCTACTTTGTTTATTTACCTTTGTAATATGGCATTAGGCCCAGGAAAGCTTGTCTAACTTTTTCTCCTTTAAGAGGCTGGATATCCTCTAGATTGTCTAGCAATGGTCCTATGGAATAATACTGAGCTTCCTTGTACACTGACCTCACTCGTTCTCGTGGGGGCAGGTCACCAGATCGTAGGAAGTTTAGTATGTCTCTAAAAAAAAGGGGCAAAAATATCATTAACAAACACATTTCTGCTAAAACTCTTGCAGGTGGGAAAGGAGAGGAAATGCTGGATATTCATTGTTTGCTCTGTTGAGACAGTAACTGAAATAAATGATCCATATTCCCAACATTTGTTTTTAAAACTGTTTGCCACGTTCAGGTTTCCAAGCCATCATTTCACATTTTGCCTCTCTGTTGATGTCAAAACTCATTTGAAAAAATATCAGTGTATTTTAAACAAAACATTCAGTGTGGAAGAAACCATTTATAACACAGAAGAGGCCACAGTGTTTCATGGGAAAGAGATTGTAGTCACTGCATTTCAAATTTAGGTCTAGGACAAAATAAACTTTTCCATTTTCCCAGAGAATCACATTCATGGACATTTTATTCCACACAGATCCAGCTGAACGGATGGGACATCTGCAAAGGAGGTTTCTCTTCACAGATCAGGGCCGTTTACAGAATAATAATCAGAATTTTTAAAAAAGAGAGAGAACATTTCCTTGTAGTTCTGAAACACTGTTCAGCAACAGGATCTTTTAACAGGGAAAGAAATCACATTATAAGTATTACCCAACAAAACCCTTATCAAATAAACAAAAAAAAAATCACTTTATAAGTGTTAACCAAGAAAACCTTATCAAATAAAAGAAGCATTACTACAAACTTCCTTAGAATGACAACAAATACAGCACGTGCTAACTTGGCTCTCTGTTCCAGCTGAATTTTCAACTGAGGTTGATAACATCACAAATTAATTGATTTTCCAACAAATTGCCACATTTATTTTAGAATAAACACAGTGGCTTAATCTATCTCTGTCCCAGATTATGGTACAACCCAAAGGTGCTTTGAAAATAATTCAATCCTCCTCTGTTAAAGACAATAAGGAAATGTCGATAAAGGAGCAACAAGAAATTTAGAATAAATTGCAATTTGTGATTTGGGCAAAGACCTGAACCCATGCTAAAAAAGGCAATCAGTATTCAATCTCACCCCACTTTAAACAGAGCATTAGTAATCACAATTGGTTTAATTAAAAATAAAATAAAAGCTGAGCACTTAAGAAGGAATCCTGGAGGTGAAGGAGTACGGCGCTACCAGCAAAAATAATTTAGAAAAATTATTTTTTAAAGGCTTATGCTTTTTTTTAGTAGTTATAGCCTATTTAAAGACTGAAAACATCATACTTTTAACTTTGTAGGAATCCTAGATTAATTCTTTCCATTCCCTCTTCCTTATAGATACCGAATATCAATGAAAACCCAGTGTTGTGCAAAGGAGTTTCCCATGTAAAGCAAAACCAAACACTTCTTTAAATCATCAAAACAACTCGATACCTTGAAAGGAGATACTCTAGGGGAGACAATGCATAAATTCAAAGCATTTCTTGTTTTTCCTTTCTCATTGCACAACCAACAAAGAGTTTTTAACTGCAATCACCGCTCTGATGCTTTGAATGCGTGTCACATTAAATGCTGCACAAATATGCTTTAACTCTAAGGAAGAAGCCATTAAAAATTAGTTTAAAAATAAGTTTTCAGTAAGAACTTTCAAAGCTTGTCCTGGGGACTCAGTACATACCCAAAGTAGGTGCCATCCCTGTCGATGAAGTACCTGCCCTCAGCGTCCGTGGGGATGTAGTGCCTGCCACTGAACATTGCTGCCAGCATGGTGTCCTCGTACCTCCGCAGCGTGGACAGTCTGGTGGTGAAAAACATCCCCCCCACGTTCAGTGGGACAACTTCTGGGAACTGCAAAAGCAACAAGGACATCAGAAAGGAGCCTCGAGTCCTCTGCAGGTGACAAAAGGCACAGCTTCCAAAAGACATTTGTAGTTTGCCACCGGGACAAATGTGTGGTTCCTGCCCCGCTGCCACAGACCAGGGAGCTTTGAGGGGTAAAAACTTGGATGCTTTGGCTTCTGGGAGGAATCAGGGAGTGGTTTAATTGTAGCTGGGAATCTTAAACAGCAGAAATCACTCAGCTGGAATAGCAGATATTTGAGATATTAATGCCTCCTCTTGGATCTTTTGGGGAAAGGAAAGAACAAAACAAAACCCTCTCCCCAGCCTTACACAGAATGAAAACAAAAGGGAGGAAATCTCAGGTCAGCGTTGGGACTTGCACTCTGCTGGTTTCTTTACACAACCAGATTATACTATACACTGAAAAAAAATCTGTATTTATTTACATCAGGCCTAAAATCTTACTATCACACCCTAGGATGCCATAAGTACCAGAATAAACACTTAACTAAAGTCTAAAGTCCAAACCTGGATGGAACTTGTAAATAAAGCTGCCGAGCTACTCAAATAAATTCAAGACACTTTGTTTTATTCAAACGTAGAAAGTGAGCTGGATATCCACAACGAAATCCTGAATTCTTCAGCACCTGAGCAGTGTGTGCTGCCGTGATCATCCCCATCCTCAGGTGAGCCCTTACCTGCTGAGGCAGCAGAGGTAGCGCTTGTCCTGCCTGGGTGGCGGTGGGAGTGGCCGGTTCTTGGAAATCATCCTCTGCATCCGAGCTCGACATGGCATCATCCGGGTTCGCACTCACTTTGTTCTGCCCCGTGACTACCACCATCCCTCTGGCTCTGGGGAGCAGCTCTGCTGAGTAGGAGGCCGTGGCAGTGCTGAAGGGAGACCCAAATTAATTACCCAAATTACCCCAATCACCGGAGCGCTCCCCGCAGCCCAGGAGCCCGCAGCGGCCGCGTCTCCCCGAGCGTTCACAGCGGCAGCGTTATTCCCGGGAAAAGAACGGCGCAGGGATGCCAAGCACCCCGGGAGAGGGCTGGGGGCAGGAATGCCGCTGGAACAGCTGGTCCAAGGCCCTCCAGCCCCGGAGCCGCCGGCAGGGGCTGGGGAAGAGCCCGGCATCCATTGGCTGCGCGGTGCAGGGAGCGATTGGCTCCGGCGCGGCTTTGCAGGAAAATGTCATTTGCCGGGAGAATTTGGGTGGCCTCTGTCCCAGCCTGTCCCTCGGCAGGGGCGGGATGCAGGAACACGGCCCTGCCAGGGGCGGGATGCAGAGACGCGTCCCTGCCATTGGCGACACTCGGCTCCGTCTGTCACCTTCACGGGAGCGCGGACGGGCACCGGGAGGGCTCGGCTGGGCTCTGGAATTCCCTGGGAAATGGGAAAACCGGGATTTCTAACCAGCCAGGGAAAGCAGGCGCGTTTTCCTGCCCACTGCATCACATAGCACCACACACAGACGCGCGCATGAGACACAAATATTTAGCTCTCCTTATCAAGCTGCTAATTATCAATTTAATTTAACACCTACAAGGCTTCTCAGTCCATCCTCAATGGGAGAATGGGATGCACTGACAAACTGCACGATAAGAATAATATTTGAAAGAGCAGAGTAGCAAAGAGAATCCCTGCTGCTCTCCTGACACTGCATTATGTAAAATCCCCGTTCCCAGGATGTCTCCAGCAGCATCACAACTCCCTAACAAAGACATTCCACTACCAGAGGCTTTAGCTACCTCTAAACCTTCTCTCAAATCACTATAAAATATAGAAAGAGGAGGATTATTTGCACAAGCACGTCTGGCACATTTATTTATTAACTAAAGGATGTTTCCCCTCAAAATCAGCAAGAAAAAGTGACATAAAATTTAAAACCATATTATTATTATTCTGCTAACAGTCATTGTGCACACCATCAGATCTCAGCTCTTAAAGGAAATACTGAGTCCAGAGTGAACCCAGACAGACCTGGGCAAAACTGGTACTTTTTAGAGACCTGATTAGATCAAAACCTCCACATTCTGTGCACAGCCTTCCTTCCCCAAAATTTGGAGGTGAATTCTAGATCCTGTTTAACACCCTAATAAACACAGATAAGCAGCTACTGTGAAGTTTCAAACATTTCTGTTTGAGCTGCAGCTCCTAAAGAGGTTTGGCTCAGCTCAGGAGAGGGATTTAATTTCTCTCCTCTACAGTTCACAATCATTTTCCCACCACAGTCCAGTGCACAGGCAGATAAATAAGGATGGAAGTGCTTCTGAAGGGCCACACCCTATTAACAATTCTAATATTTGTCCTAAAACAACGTTTATTCTGACATCATCAGCTATCCAAACAACTCAACTATGCCTCACAGATGAAGAATATATACAATCTAAATGAAAGATTATTTTGCTAGGGATCCTTTTAAGGAGGCAAACAAATTATCAGCCAGAAACAGCTTGCAGAACAGCATTTATAAGATGCACAGTCAAAAATTGAGGGTGAGCCTGTATTTACTGTGAATGTATTATCCATAATGCTGCCAATGCTTTGGCTGCTATTTCCAGTTCTCTCAAGACTATTCAAAAGAACTCAAGATTGACCAAAATTGTGTTCTTTGTCTGCATTTTTCAAGGATGTCCCACAGACTTCCCTTAAATGGAGTGTACTGTGAATAAACAACATTCACTCCATTAAATATATCAGCATTATTGACCACAGAATGGGTTTTGGGGGTAAGTTCACCCATTTGGCACTGCACCAAAAAGGGCCTCTTTCCTGACAGAACTAGAGGCCTGAGAAAAAGGAATTTTTCTTCCTCTTTCATAATCCTCCTTCAATATGACACCAAGGTTTAAGAAAAAAAGCCATGAGACAGCATTAATTATGTTCTGCTCAGGAGTAACAACCTTCTCTGCCATTGGAACATCCACACAAAACAATCCCTCAATAATGAGGTTTAGCAGACCATCATTAGACCAGGATTTCAAGAATAAGCTTAGTGGCAATAAAAAGATTAATGACTGACAAGTTGAACCTGTTTCTTGACGTTCATTAAAAGGTGAGTGAAGTCCCTCTCTAGGTTGGCTTCACCTGGTCCCCCACGGAGCAGTGAAACAGAGCTGTGCTGACAGGAGCAGAGTCCTCCTAAAAGAAAAACAGAAGTTAATCACTGCATTTCATGAAGAAAACACATCCATCTGAATCCCAGAATCCCAGAATGGTTTGGGTTGAAGTGGCCCTTAAAGATCATCCAGTTCCACCCTCCTGCCATGTCCCCAGACCAGGCTGCTCCAAGCCCCATCCAGCCTGGGCTGATCCTCTTCTTGCCACTTAAAGCAATAATTATTTTTAACTATGTGCAGAAATATTCCTTTGCTAAATCTCATTAAATTTACAGGATTTATTTATTTAAACTACCTAAATGCCTCCATTTCCCTTTCAAATACATCTAGGTCTAGATCAACAGATAGTTAATGGGAAAACCACCTATAAACAAAATTATCATTAAATCAAATATTTGACTGAACCACAGATCAGCAGCATCCAACTCTACCAGAAATGCCTCCTTCCAGTCCTTCCACCTGTCATTTAAAAGCAGGGATTGCTTCCTGAAGCTTTGTTGGGGACAGCTCAGATTTTGTCCCCCACACAGCAAAGAAAGCTCAGTAAATGAACTGGTCCTGCCAGTCCGGCTTCATTCCCCAGAGAATGACAGCAAGGCTTGAGCTGGGCTTGATGCTAAGATTTAAAAAAGCTTTTCAAGGCTCTGCTGTTCCCTCAACTTCTCCATACTGGTTTAAATAACTTTTTGTTAAATACCTTCTCAGGTTGCACCAGTGTTGGTAAAGTTACAAACCTATAAAAAGTTACATACCAACACAAAAGTGACATAAGGGTTGTACAAAGTCTTTTTCACCAAGGCACCGATGTATGAACCTATCACAGGAGACCCACACAAACTTCTTTTCAAAGGTAACTCTTTGGGATGTGCTTTTTTGGGGAGATACTAACTGGATTGTTAGGAAGGCTCCCCCTTTTTAAAGAGAAACTGGGGTAGAATGAACAATGATTTAGCAGTCTCTGCATCACCAACTCGGAGAGACTCAGATGATGAAAGGTTTGTGTGAACGCAGAGGGAAAAGACACAACGTCCAGTAAATTCCAAAGAATCTGTGTCAGAAAAGCAAAGAAACATCCTGGAAGAGGGGCTGGGATCTCTGAGCTGTAATAAACTGTGTTATACATTAGACTGGAAAATCCCAGCATCTCTAGACATAAACAACAACACAGAGTATGATGAAAGGACAGTGTAACTCAACTTTTGCAGCTGAGAGCAAACACAGGGTGTATGGGTGGGTAGAATGGGACTCTCCATCACAGTGACCTTCCAGGGCAGGAGCAGGGACACCCGGCTGGGGGCTGGGAGCAACCAGTGGGTAAAGGACACCGGGGCTGCACTCACCGGTGCCTGGCACTGCCCCTCACACAGAATTCCACAGCTTTTAGAGCTTGGAGCCGTCTGACAGCTGTGAGGAGCACAGGCATCACGAACAGACATCACCACAGCAGGTGGATGGGGCAGCACAGCCCCGGGAGAGCTCAGGACTAAGCCGGGTGCTGGATACGCCAGGTGCCCGTCAATTTAATCAATAATTCATTAATAGCTAATTAAGAATTAACTCTTTAACTCTCACCTCGCGCCTTGCCAGGGTGACAGCCTGACCGGGGTCACCGATAGCGGGGGGGGGCGGCCCTGGGCGCGGTCCCTCCGCTCCCCTCACGCTCCCCGACC
>VZRV01000769.1:157916-181640 GCA_013398115.1 Falcunculus frontatus
GGAAAGCCCCGCGGGGGATGGAGGGGATGGGGGGAGGGAGGGGATGAGGGGAGGGAGGGGACGAGGGGAGGGAAGGGACGAGGAGAGGGAAGGGACGAGGAGAGGGAGGGGACGAGGAGAGGGAAGGGGTGAGAGGAGCGGGGCCGGCTGTCCCCGCCCGCGCTCACCTGGTGCCCGCCCGCGGCCGCGGCTGCGGCTCCGCTCCAGCCCGGGGGGAGCGGCCGCGCCCCCGCGTCACGTACGGGCCCATCCGGGTCCCGGCGGGCGGAGCCGCTGAGGCGGCACCGGGAGCGGGATCGGGACCGGGGGTTATCCCTCAGTTCCGCGCAGCTCCGAGGGAAACGCCCCGCGTTAATTAGCTGGGGTTAATTGGCGGCCTCGGGAGCACCGGGGCCGCGCTGCCCTCAGCCGGCACCAGGGGAGGCCCCGGCATCGCGTGTGGGAAGGAGCGGGGAAATCTTCGTCCCTCGAGGCATTCGAGAGTCGTTCGGGGGTTTATAGAGAATCACCGCATATGGAGCAACAAAGAAACGGAGGAAAAGCAAAACTCTGTCAGACCCTAAGAGGAGAATTTGTGGAAATACAAATAATTTGGAAAACTCCTGTCAAAACCAGTGAGGAAGGTTGAAACCACCTTCAGCAGCTTGAGCCACCGAGGGGAGCAGAAATTGTGACACAACCACCACCTCAAAAACACCTCATGGAAATAATCAGGTTCCACATTGTATCCTAAAGATCGAAACTTTAGGATACAACTCAGCAGCAGAGCATCTCTGAACACAATTGCTTTTGAGGAACAAACACAAGAGGCTAAAAATTACCTACTTCTTCCTGCAGTAAACAAATCTCACGTTACTTTCCTTATAGCTCTCAGTGGGACACTCCAATTTACTATTTCTTCATCACCCAGCTATTAAAAGCAAACAAAAAGCATTAAATTGCAAACCTTAAAATAAGATCCAAACCCAGGACATGAGACCATATCTTCCCTCACATCAGTATTGAATTATAACTAACACATTGATATCTTGAATTATTTAAATCTTAATTTGGAAGCAAACCCATTAATTAATAAACAAATAAACAAAAAAAATCACATTTAAAGCATTTATTTTGAAAAATAAAATACAAAAGATCATTGAATTGTAATTGTACATGTAATTTATCAACTTTTTTTTTTTAAATAAAAGATATTTAACATTTTCCACATATGAATAAAACAAACAACTGTTCCAACAAAAATCTTTTAGGACAAGCACCGACCACTCTTGAAAGCTTCGTACATTTAAAATCAAACTGCTACAAGAAACAAAAAAAAATCTGTGAAGACGGAGCTCTGTCATTAAAACAGAGGAGCAATTTCAGAGACAGGCATTGCTTTTGCATCTTTTAAAACCTTAAAAAAATAGTTGTGCGAATGTAATGCAGTTCTACATTAACATCAGTGATTTTTTTTGTTGTTTTTTAACAGGTTTACATGCGCTCACAACAGCAAAACTTGGAACAAAAACAGGATGAAAGAAACAGGAGAGGACATTCTGAAGAGAGCAGGCCATGAGCAGCACACCTCTGATCCCAGGGGGACAGGCCTGAGGGATCATTCCCATGGAAAAGGCAGCAGTTGATCTTCTAAGGAAAAAGAAATAAAGTTATGTTTGAGCTTTCCTGGTAATATTCAGCTTTTTATCATGGACAGCATTTTGGAATTACAAATAATGCAGAATTAAGAGTATTGTTGTCTCAGTAGGTAGAAAGTCACTGCCAAGACAAATCCCATTCCTTTAAGGAATGTGGCTGCTTTGTCCATCCTTTATCATTAGAGAGACTGCTTAGAACACAATGCAAAAAATAATAATTGCTTTTCCACTTCCATCCCCAAACCCTTGTGACCCTGGGCTGCAGTGCCATGCTGGAAGTGTCCCTCCCTACAGTGGGAAGTTGCTGCTGGGAAGTTCCCAGTTTGGTTTCTCAGAAACTGGGCAGCAGCTTTAGACAGAAATATTGCAGTTTGAAATACAACTTCCAGAGCTAAGTGGCAAAATGAGGTTGGTGCTTTAGTCATTTGAACATTGACTGTGTGAACAGATGATGGTTTCTTTATTGATTTCACAGTGAAGGCCTGCAATTAATCTCTGTGAAGCTTTTAGATCCATTATTTCTACACGGAGCAGTGCTTTTGGTTATATTTAGGGTGTTTATATTTATGGTGTTTATATTTATGGCCACATAATGATCTATTTTGGGAATATTTGTAGGGCACATTGCTTTGGGCTATTTTTAAATGCATTTTGCCATCTTTTGTTGTCAGGCCAGAAGAACTGATAGCTGGGCTGACGCATAAAAATCCTGGATTAACACAGGAAATCTTGCATCATTCATTCCTTAACTGGTCTGGAATTTACTGAGCTCCCTGCAAAACTTGCCATTGTTTATTCAGTGACTAAAATGCACCTTATTGAAAATAATGGCTATGAGATGTTAAATATTAGAAACCAGCTCATCGTTAGCAGTTTCCTTTAAAAAATAGATCTTCATATTTTTCTTACCCATGGAGTTACGGAAGTTAAACAAAAATCATCTTGACTAAATTAAGAGCAACAAATGAGCAGGACTGCAGTGCTCTTTTATTACCTTCTGTGCAAGAAATGTCCATATTATCTTCTATTCCATAGGTTCAGTCTGTCAAAAAAAAAATAAAATTAGCTATTTTACATTACATTATCAGCACCAATGTCTGTACTCCAAACCTTTGAGCTGTTTAGTTGTTACATTATGTTAATACTAAAGGAGAACACTATCAGCGTCAATTTGATCAAGTTTTTATGCTTTAAGGAATATTCTTTTACTATTTCACAATGCTTATTTTTGTCTTTTAGACGGTCTTTCTTTGCTCTGGATAAATCTGGTCAGAGTTTGGTAAACACTGTATTTAAACCAAGTTAATTGTATAAATCCACCTCCTGGAATTTAGCAGGAACCTCCCTATCATACGGAATGAAGAAGATATTTATTATTCATAGTAGCCCAGGTTCTTTTGGGTATCACAAGATAATTGGAAACCACAACCAGCATCATTTAACTGACAGATACTGTATGCAGAACAAGGATTTAAAGGATTTAACCCAGGATTTACTCAACATCAAGGATTTTTTTTGCTAGCACACCATCCATACACAGTGTGCTCAATTTTGAAGGATCTCCCTGCATTTTCCATAAATCCTTCTCAGCAATATTTCCCCTCCTGTTAAGGCACACCCTATTCCTGCAGCTTTATCTGTGGATAATTCTGCAATCCCACCAGTAATCCCATGTGGAAGCCCCAGGAGTGACTCCAGCAGGCTCCTGCCAGGACACTGTGAATTCAGCAGCACACATGGAACAGACACTCAGTGACAGGGGACAATGCTGGGAGCAACAGGGCTGGAATGGTTCTCCAGCAGCTGAGCAAAGCAGGAGCACTGAGTGATCCAAGCAGGCAAACAGCCAGGAAAAAGCCAAGCCCACGTTAGAGATCACACAAAGGCTGCTCAGAAAGATCTGGTGGCTACAGCAGGGTTATATTCTGAAAACATGAAACACACACTACAGCTATTTCACTTTACTGATCCATGTTCATTTTATCTTGCCACGAGACTTCCTTTCTATTGTCTTCTTTGGCTGGAACAAAAGAAATCAGTTTTGCTTTTTAATCAAATAATTTTCATTGGAACAAATGGATAAGTCAAAATGCTTTGTTTGTGATGGATTCCTGTGTATTTTTAACCTGTCCCATCCCTGGAAGTGTTCATGGCCAGGTTGGACAGGGCTTGGAGCAAGCTGGGATAGTGGAAGGTGTCCTTGCCCATGGGAGGGGAAAAATATGGTCTTTAAGGTCCCTTCAACCCAAACCATTCTGGGATTTTACAATTCTGTGACATCCACAAGATCCTACAGTTTGAGAGCTCCACAATAAGGAATTTTCTTTTTAATTTTTGCAGGTCCCTTAGGGAGCTGATGACAATTAACAGCATTTAAAAGGTACCAAGCTATGAATTTTCAGTAAAATCTCAAGTTCAGTAGCTCACCTGACTATTAAATCAACACCAGCCCTATCCATGGCTGGTTTTGTTGACTTTGATAACATTTCTATTTCTTTTTAAAATCTCTCAGTACTAATAATTCTGCCCTCTGGATAGACTTGCTTTAAACTAAGATAACAAAAGATAAAGCTCCTCTACAAGTAACAAACTTTGCAGTTTGGTCCAGAAAAGAGGCTCAAATTTTCCTTCCACTTCACAGCAATATTCAGGCAGCTCAGGCTGACAAACACTGCTCTTAACTCTGGAGTTACACACGGATTCAGGAGAGGTTTGGGATGCTGAGTTCAAGATTCCACCTCATGGATAATCAGAAAATTTTGCCGTCAATCAGAAAAATCAAGCTAATGAAGAAGTGGTTTATAAAAGGCTGTTTGATATCATTTGCTGCTACACCCACAAAAAGGAAATTAATTCAATACTGTACCTGTGGCACTTCTTTAAGGAAGTCAGGAAGCTGAAATTCACCTTTATAGACCTGGAAAAACAAAAAAAAAATTATACTACTCAAAGCCCTCATTCACTATTGTTTGAAATGCTGAAGAGCTGCTTAAGGGAAGGAAAACCAAAAGAAAAAAAGCTTTTTTTTGTGTTATTAGCATCCACTAATACTAGAACATTAAATATTTTGGCAAAATATTGTCTTCTCTCTGGAGGATAATTTCTAAAAGCTCTTTCCTTCTGAGATTAAACATTCCAAAGGGGGAAAAAACATATTCTCTTCTCTTTTTTTCCCAAAAAAAGAAGAATACTTGAAGAGTTTTATCATCCTGTCTACTGAACCATAAAGACTGCTCATCCCAACGTCATGACTTTTGTGGTCTTGTGTAATCATTTCTAAATAAAAATTTTAAAAGGGCACAAAACCACTTAGAAAAATTCCATAGAGCCATGAAATGGAAATGGGGCTCCTCCAAACCCACTGAGAAAAATTCCATAGAGCCATGAAATGGAAATGGGGCTCCTCCAAACCTACTGAGAAAAATTCCATAGAGCCATGAAATGGAAATGGGGCTCCTCCAAACCTACTGAGAAAAATTCCATAGAGCCATGAAATGGAAATGGGGCTCCTCCAAAGCCTCACTCCAAGCTGCACTCCCTGCTTTGCGTCAAAGGAAGGAGATCCAGGAAGTCAGGGAACATTTATTAACAATTTTCTCTGCTCTCCCATGAGCAGATGACCAGAACACAAAGCCATCCCCAGCTTGTCAATATTCTGCAGTGGCCTGGGATTGAGTCAGCTCTCATTTTCTGCCCAGCAGATCCTGTGACTCACAGGGGATGGACTCAGGACTGGCAGCTCCCATCCCAATCCATCCCTGGGATCCAAACCACAAGGCTTCACTGAGAGAGCAGGAATTACTGCACACACATTGTGGGACTCTGTCCCTTCTGATATCCCATGGTTTAGATAAAATAGGAACAGCTCTCATCTGTATTCAGCCAGGGGCCACTGTCATTCCCATGGGAACATTAAGGAAAATCACCCTGGGCAGAAATTCAGTGTGTGGCTATTGGAGCCTTGTTAGACTATAAATATTTATAAATGAAGGAGAGTATTTCTCATTTTCAGCTTTTATCCAAGCCATTAAAATGCAGGCTGTGTCCTGAAGAACAGGAATGGAAGTTACAAAACATCATTATCAAAACAAAAATGTTACAGAATAACCTAAGCAAGGGTCACAAGAAAAAACAGTATTTTCTGTTAGATGGTGCTGAAGGAACAGACAGGAACCTTCACCTTCTCTGGGAATTCTTTAAAACAATTAATACTGCTGGTGACAGCACTTTGTGACTGATCCAGAACCAGAAGGACCAAACCCAAGGCTGTCTCTCCAGAATCCTCCTCCTTTCTTTCTCCTGCAAGTATGACTCAGTCTAATTTTTATCTAATTTTTATTTACATCCATGTGTCTGCTCTTTACCTTTGTAGGAACAGAATTTGCCCCAATAAACATCTAATAGCAGATAGATATGATCAGCAATATTAAGAAAAATAATGTCACTGGAAAGCAAATATTTTGAGGGCATTTCATATTATATTGACATGAAAATATCATCATTTACACAGCACAATTTACCAAGGCAAACCTAAGCAGTGGCAGGCCCAAGATTAGGTTTAACACACAAATTTTGGCTTAGAACTGACACTACCTAAAGGCTGGTTTTGTCAGGATGAAGACTGCAGAGAAACTGGTTTAAAGTAGTTCCAAAAACACTGAGTGGTCCCTTTTGAATCAAAACCCAGGGATCAACAGCAAACCAGAAATTCTAAAAACAATGACTCCATCTGCAGCCAAAGAAATTAAAGAGGCTTCAGATTCCAAATTCTTTTCTGACCAATTTTTAAGTCTAAAACACATCACTCACAGTGGCATTAGAGAGACAGAAGCAGGATATTGGAATTATTTCCAGTCTAAGCAAGAATTCAGTAAAATTGAGACGAAATGGTGTTTACCATTTCTAAGGGGATTATTTTGCAAGCCCAAATGGAATTCCAAAAGAGGGGGATCTGGAGCCTGTGTCAGTTTGTTGTTCAGTGTTGGCAGTATTCAAGCTGTTCTATTAAAAAACCAAAACACATTCTTATAGCCAAACTGAATGCATGTTATTCTCAAAAAGAGATCAGAAAACAAGTTTCACATCCAGTTGTCTGAGAAAACCCCTTTAAATGCATAGGGAGAACCTTGGAACAGAAGTGTAACCTGTAATTCTTTTTTATAGAAGATTAAAGCACTTCTTTTCACCCACTTTTCCTGCCTGCTTTGGAAAGAGTCCCATTATATTTGGTCAGTTCCAGTACACAAAAATAATGGGGTTTTTTGTGTAAAAGTCACCCTGCAACCAAGTGTGCTTGGGCTTGGTAGACTTTAAAACATCCAAGCTGCAGAGTACAAGGCTGTGGATGTTTAATTGTAAAGAAAAAAAAAAAAGTAAATAAAGAACAGTGGCAAAACCAGACCTGAGCCCCTTTCTAGAACCACTCCACATCACATGGAGGTACCCTGATCTTTCAGATCTTCCTGAACTTTTAAAGCAGCTTTAAAGGTTTACACAATTCTTCACCTCTGCTGGACCTGCCAAGGAAGAGCCATGTGAGATGTAAATGTTTACCCAGGAGGGACAACACAGAGAACAGGATTTTACACAGGCCCAGCAATGTGTGCCAAAAGGCAGCTTGCAATCACACCTCAGTTTGCATTTTGGTTGGTAATAACTCTCTTTATGCATTATCAATCATATTTATGTAGAGTTAAGGGGTTTGGGGGCTTGGTTTTGTCGTAAAAATCAGATAGCAACACCTCTGGAGAGAAACTATGCAGCTGGGAATCCACATGGTAGAAGAAATACCCGCTAAAGAGAATATTAAACAAATTTATAGGACACTGAGGAAGTCTGTGCTGTTGTGGTCACAAGACAGATGGAATAACCCCCAAATTTTCTTTCAAATATCAGAGAAAATGCCCACAAAGCCAAATGCCCTTATGATCAGGTTAATCAGTGAAAATGGAGATGCAGGGCCCTGAGCAGCTGGGCATTCCCACACCTCTGAGAGCACAATTATCCTCATGCTCTAGTACAAATATACTTTTTATCTTTATCAGAGATTGCTCCTGTCCTTAAAATCTAAAGACAAACAGTTGAAACCCTGGTTGTCATGGATGCTTTGACTCTAAACAGGAGATGATTCCTCACAATTCAAACCAGGCATGAAACTGCAGTGAGTAAACTCTGGTTTTATCTCTAGATGTTACCATCAGCTGGACATAAAACACCATGAGCTGAACATAAACCAGAGCTTGGTAACAGCTTTGGGCTGGCAGTAGAAGAACCACATGTATTTGAATAGTCCTGCTGGAAAGCACAGCTCTTTCTCTGGAGTTCTGTAACTTCCACCTCTGGATCTCTGCAGGGCAAGGAGCACGACTCCATGAAGAAGTTAAAAGAACTTACTGGAGTGTGTATTCCAAGCATACAAATTTATTTAGTGGGAAGGACGTGCCAAAGAAAATCTGATGTAATTCATTGCAGATGTGAGAGGAAACCACTCTGCCAACCATAACACAACAATACAGTTTCTCCTGGGCAGAGCTCTGCAGCTGGGAGCTGCTCTCCTCTTCTGCTGGGTTCTGGCAAACTGCTGACACTCACTTTTACACCATCCCATAAAAGTGATAAGGACATATCAGACACTGTTCTAATGAGGAGTGAAGCACTTTTGTATTTCACCCTACAGAGACTGGGCTGGCAGCTCACACAGCTTAAATATTTGCATTTTCTGCATAATTTGCAGATGAAAACTTCATTTACTTCAGGATGTTCATTTCCTTTCTGTTCAGGATGTAGAATTTGTTAAAACTCTAGGGGGGAACAACAAGTAGCCAGTTATGTATTTGTAAGGAAGGAACCCTTGCGGTCATAAAAAGAACAGATCAGCAACAGAATTACAACAAAACCACAACATATTCAGTGATGGCAAAATCATCCTGCCTTGAAGAGGTCACATGCAGAGATCTGCTGAACAGCACAACCCTGGCCAGACCTCGCTGTCTCTGCTCTGCATTCCTTAACTGAGACAAGAGAAACTGTCAGAAAAGATAATATTGTCAGGCTTAACAGCAAACAGATAAACGGAAAGTTAATGGCTTTGTGAGTGAAAACATCAGAAAAATCTGTTGAGCTCCCCCAGTGCAGACCCTGTCAGAGATGTTTTATTTCCTAACACCCCACAGCACTGGGAGAGCAACACAAGAAGAGATGAAGTTCCCTTCATGCTCTGTTGATTCCTAAAACAAAAGCAGAGATGTCAAAGCACAAACACAGGTTGCATCTTGTTATTTTTGTGCTGTGCTGCAGGAGCACAGAAAACAAACCTCAGCATTTTGGTGTCCTACACAGGTAACAGCCAAGTGAAAAATGCAAATTTAGCAGAGAGCATTGCTTCTCTTGCATTACCTACAAGGAGACAGTATTTCTAATTTAAGCACTGTCCTTTAGCTGGAGAAAATCATCCTTTTGTCTCCAGACTGAAGAGGAAAAAAAGATATTTAAGCTGCACATATGGAAGTCACCAGCAGGGGACAGAAAAGGAGAAAAGAGGAATAAAGAACAGGACTTGAGTGTTCACACTAATATTTTGCACCACACCAGGATCTCTCTCCATTTTTCTCCAGTACCAGTCCTTGTTTCAGGATTTTTTACACTGCTGCTTCTCACTTTCATGATTAAGAGCAGCAGCTTTAAATTGCTGAGCATTATTTTCACTGTTAAGTGCAATTTGTGGTCTTTTCCAAGAAGTGACAGATTTTGCTCAGCTTTGGAAGTCTAAACTTTATCTGTTTTCAATGAATAGAATTCGAGTTCTGTGTTCACTTTAAAGTCTTGGAGACCACAAATATAAATATAAATATAAATATAAATATAAATATAAATATAAATATAAATATAAAATATAAATATAAAATAAAATTAAAATATAAAATAAATAGAGCTGCTTCCAGACACAAAATGAGCCAATAAATGGCTATAAACAAGATACAGATATTCTTACTCTGTACTGAAAAGCAGCTCTGGAAAGACTTTCTTTGGACAGCTTCATCCATATTCCATATTCAAGATAACCAGTACAAAACTCTGGGAAAGGCCATCCCAGGTGAAGGAGTTTAAAGAAAGGAAGAGCAAAAGAAGCGTTACAGTGATTCACAAATTCACCAGCCCAGAGTACACAGGAACTCATTTAACTTGCCAAGTGCCAGTTCCAAAAGGCTGGAAAAACCCAGATTTATTTATTTATCCATTTAAAGAAATGCTTTCTTCTCCAGGCTGCAGCAGCAAGGAATAAATTAGCACAGGTTCCTGGAGGAGCAAGGGAAACCCACAAGAGCTGTCCCTGATGGGCCAAACTCACACAGCAGAGCCTGAAACGGTTTGAAATCTTTATGTTGCTCCATTTTTAAAGAAATATTCTAAATTTTGAAGATGAACCATCTCTTAACTGTCTTCCTTTTAGCATCATGCAGAACATCTCCCTCATTTTATCTGTACAAACCACACATGCAAATGTAATTTCGTCAAAGAACAAGTGACTAGAAAAATATAGACAAAATTTAAGTGCTGTCTGGGGCTGTAAGTAAACCTATTAAAATAGCAGCCAAAATATTAATGAGTGTTCCATATGTTTGCAATATTTAGATCAGCTTCAGTTTTTAACAGCTGCTCTTAGCAATAAACAAACAAATTATCCTTCAAAGCAAACTTGGAAAAAGCCTGAGTAAACCCTCAGCCTTCGAAATCAGGTTTTAATTTCTTTGGAGAGATGCTCCTGGCTTTTTTTATCACCTGAATTTCTCTCTTGTATTTTGAAGTCAAATACATTTCAAGAAGAGACAGAAATCCAGACAATTTTTACAGCTTGGACTGAGCTTGCCCCACACAGGTGGAGGCCTCAGAAAGGTCACCAGGCTGTAAAAACTTGTGTGGATTTTATCAGTGAGACACAACCAATACAATTTGTAATTTCTAGTATTGAACACTATTTTTAACTGAGTGCAGAAAAGTTAATTTGTTTGTGAACCTTTTAAAACAGGGAACCTCTAAATTGTAACCAAAAAAAAGGTGGATTACCTTTCCATGCTGAGCTATCAGCTATTAATTAAAACAATCAACCTGCCAGCCTTTAACACACTGATCAATGTTTTTAATGACATTTTTTCTAAAAAGAAATAATGCAAAAGTGTTTAGAGGCTTCACAACCCCCAATTTCTTTTTCATGCCTATCTACCCCATCAGTATTCCAACCAGTTTTTTTTCAGGATCAGAAGGCTGGTGGGAGATATTTCTTTTAAATTGTTTAATCCAATTTTTTTCCCTGATTACTTTGCTGCAGCAGCAAAAGTCACCCTCTTTTAATAAACTATACATGCCCAAAAGAAGCAGAGTTATTAATTCTATTTCCAACAATGGTAATGAGCTTTTCAGTGGATACCTCCAGGGATAAACAGCTCTACAGCCTAACTACTCAAATTGCAACAACATTAAATTCAGACTAAAATCCTTAAGTTGAGGTTAATCAGCACCAGACCTTTCTCCATCTTTGGGTTGTTCTACTAAGAACTGGAAAATCAGATATTTTGATCATCATGGGCTGTTTTCTATGGGTCATTTTTCAAACTCTATCAAGTATTTGGGGTGTAATTTTGTGACAGAGCTTCTGCCAACCCTCACATATAAAAAGCTGAGCTCATCCAAAAAGTTTGAAACCCAGACAAGAAAGCTTTTCCTACTGCTAACCAGTTCCCCAACTATCTGGGCAGCTCTCAGCTCCACACACCAAGGAGCACAGCTTCTTTCATTTTCCCCCAATGAAAACACATTGTAAAGTATCAAAAAGTATCAGAAACAGACCTAAAAACCCCAGCCTCAACCCAAGGCTCCTGCTCTATAGCTCATATCCATTTAGGCAATAATTAAACACACAAAAGCCTTACCCTCCTTGTGTTTTCCACCACTTTTTGATCTGGCTTCCCATAATTGGGTGGGTTGGCGTAGGGATCATAGCCCAGTTTGGCCAGCATGGGGGCAATCACTGGCATGTCCTGCAGGACATCAGCAGGGATCTTCCCAACCCACTTGGACAGTGCTTCCACGTTCACTGGCTTGATGACTTGGTCAGTGGATCTTTCAACCCTGAGGAAAGAGAAAAGAAATTTCTATTTTCCATTCCAACCAATAATTCTTCAATAGCATTCAGACCTTTAGCTTGCTTTTTTCAGGGGTTCCCCCCCCCCCCCATTCTTCTTCTTTCCTTCTCAAAATTTCATGTTTTCTTCAGAGCTGATGGGAAGTGAAGTTTTAATGAGAATAATGTGCACAATATTTGCAGATGCTGCCTGGTTTGGCTCTCACACTGTGCTGAAGCAACTTTTTTATTGCATAAATGCAGCAGAGAAAGCCCAAGAGCTGATTAGTGAAAAGTAAGCACACACCTACACATAAAGCTCTTTTCCCACTGGCACATTCCCACTTTTGCTGTTTAATTGTCTCAGAGGTATTAAAAGTTGTATTCTAAATTCAAATCCATGTGCTATTTCTTCTCACGCCCATTCTGTGATTCATCTTTTATTAAACAAGTTCAAAAAGTAAAAGAGAGACCTGAGATGACAGAAAGCCACAAACTACAGAAATATTGTTTATAACCATTCCTTTGATTGTTTGGTCTTTACACAGTTCTTAAAGGCAAGTACAGAATCAGTGTCATATTTAGAAAACAGTTGATTTCTTGTTCATTTAAGCAACAGTCCTAATGTAATTTTCATTTTTGCTCCACTTCTGTGGAGTGTTTTTGTTGTGTTTTCTTTTTCCAGGTTAGAAATCTGGCAGTGCTTTGTTCTGCCACATTCCTTGCTTCTTTATGATTGTAAGACACAAAACTTCCTTACTGTGCTTATTTCAGGCTGAGTAACTGAAAACTCTCTGAGTTTTTACTCTAAATAATTTAAAACTTTTTTTTTCCCTGACCTCAGAAAGAGTTTGGACATTATTTGATATATAAAAGGAATATTTCTATCTGCCTCAAACCTGATGCTGAGCACACAGCTGTCACCAGTGTTCACCTTGTTCCTCTTTCTTACTCCTCATCAGAGCTAAAATCCTTCCAGGACAGAGGAAGGAAATCAGTCATTCAATGCTGGAAGGTCAAAAGTGAAATAATTTAAATACAATCAACAAACCAGACAGGGAAATGATCATAAGGAAACTGCCTTGGCAAGCAGGGCCTTCAGATTGGTGTTTCACGGAAGCTGAAAAAGATCTGACAAACAAAAAAACCTCAAAAACAACCCCAGAATTTTCAGCTTTATCCTCTTCAGGCATTACCAGGGACTCAAAGCAAAGGCAGGATCTCAGAAGGGGATTTTGGGGATCAGGGAGTTGTGACTAAATTTCAACCTTCCTGAGGGTTGTTGGCCCGAGCTCACAAGTTTGTGTGGAAAACTAAAAATTTAGGCACTGTTTTTTTGTGACCTTTCTAATTAGAAGATGAATGTCTGATTAAATCCACATTTAATCCACATTTAATTAAATCCACATTAAATTAGCAAGAAAAGNGTGATCTTTCGAATTAGAAGATGAACGTCTGATTAAATCCACATTAAATTAAATCCACATTAAATTAGCAAGAAAAGAGGTGCTAAGAATTGAGATTCAGAAGTTCAGAGCAGCAAGACTGAGGCCAAAGCACCACAACAATCAGGAGTCCAAAGGTGGATTGGGACACTCAGGAAAAAATTATCAAGAGGCGTTTGAAAAATTTAAGATTTTGGGTCCTCAGACAGAGTCAGCCAAGCCCAAGATCCCTTCACCAAAACTGCAAATTGATCTGACCATGTAAAATCAGGATGATACTGGGAGGAGCAGGTAATGGGCCTGGCTAAAAACTTGCTGGACCCCCCAAAAAATGGGTGTTACAGATCAATTTGGACCTAAATTTGTACACAGATGGATTCCTCATCCTGATGTCAAATTTTAAACGTGTGTTTTGTCCCTCTGGTATTTTAGTCTTTGGTAACAATATCCTCAGCATGAAACATTTCCTGGTGATTGATATAGCAGGGAAGAGATGAGCAGGGACTTATCATTTAGCTGATAAAAACCACACTGCTCCACACTTGGGCTGGTTAAATCCCCTTCTGTCCTTTCAGTTAAGGTGGGAAGGAAAATAAAACAATTTGTGGGAAAGATTCATCAGATAAAGAACTTCTGAGGACTGTGAGAGAAGACAGACTGGGGACAGGAGGAAAGAAACACCTAAAAATTCAAACAGAAAAACAGGAAAACACCAATTCTTGGGAAAATTGATGCTATGTGCCTATGGCAGTGATTCCAGCTCCCTGCAAAACTCCAGGAAGTTTGAGCTTTGGAAGCAGCTGGAAGCACAGCACACAGGACTAACCCCAAATAATTCTGCATCTGTACCAGAATCAAACGAGAGCTATGTACTAAATATAGTAAATTCTGAAGTAATTCTGCCTAGACAGCTATTTCCATAACAAACCTAATAAAAATTGCTCTAGAGGGGTTGACATTTCTTTACATCAGTGGTCAGCACAGCTGCTTTCACTTAGGAAAATGCCAGAGCTCAATTAACAGTCCTGGTTAGAGCATGGAGTCCATAATGCATTCCTTCAACAGCCACGTTGGCAGGGACTTCAAACCACAGAGAACTTCACACTCCTACAAATCCTGCACTGCACATCCCTGCAGCCCTTGCAGTGTTCCTGGATTAAAATCAAAACAAGGGGTGAGAAATAAATGCTGAAACATTTCTGTTAGCAGGTAACAGCATCGTTAGAAAGATCTTTTAGTGACGCTGTGATCTCCTTCTCAAAATGTTTTTACGTATCTCAAAATGACAAAAAGCTTGTCAGATTTCTTTTCAAAAAATACCTCCAGGCATCTTAGGTTTGGACCTGAGGCAGCAGCATGGATCTGAAGTGGATGCTGAGCCTGTCTGGAAGATCTGGAGGTCTTTCAGGTGAGTGAAAGGTGATTAAAGCAGGGGGCTCTGCTTGTTTGCATGAGTTTTTACACAATATCACAGCTGGGGATGCCAAACCCAGCAGGTTTTAACTGGTACAGAGACATCAAACTGGGAAATCTCAATTTCCTCCCTGCACAATTTCAACTGGAATCATATAAATACACAACAAAGGCATTCAAGGTTTTCATATTCACTGGGTTTTCTGCAGCCCTTGAATGCCTGAGTCCCTGAAATCATTATCAAATCCTGCAAACCAAATCTCACCACTACTGCAAGGGTATTTGATGAGATAAACCCCACCCCAGACATAACACCCATTACTCAGTGTTTTTTCACCATTGCCAGAGCCTCCTGAAATCAGAAATTGCTTCCACAGATCATCTCCTGAGAGATAATAAAAGCATAAAGAACTCTGTGACCAGACTGAATTGAGGGTCACAAGAACATGTCCATACTCATTTGTCTTAAAGGTGAAGGTTTTACTAAAAAAAAACAAAACAAAAAAAACCCATGAGGCCACATTTTACTCTGAACAATCCATTTTCTTAATTTTTAGAAACAAATATTCTCAACTCCTCACACCCCATTCCACCAGATTTAATAAGAAATATTAATAAGAATTCAGTAAGGTTACTGAGTTTTAGAGTATAAAGGTCCAATAATTTCTAAAAACACCAATCTGGAAGCTGTCAGGCAGTAATATTTTACTAGAAAGGGGATTATACCCAGTTATTTTTCACAGGACACTTAACAAAGCTTGGCAACCACCCATTTACCTCAGTAAAAATAAGTTACCCCCACTCAGCTGCTGTTGAAGCAGCAACAGACCCCAGGAATTAGGGAAAAGTTCCCATGTGGATCAGCTTCCAGGGAGGTATCACAGTGCCCTGCTTCAGGTTAATGTTTCCACAAGGCCTCAGTCTGCTATCAAAAAACACCACCAAAAAAAGGGATGAGATCCCTTCCTGATAACTCTGGGAACACAGTGGAGGCTGTTTCTTCAGTGGGAATGGTGATGTGAAACCTCCAGACTGTAAATATAGAATTGTTACCTGAGTTTTAAGTTCTCTTTGTAATCACTGATAACAATTTTATATTTGCTTTCAATCAAATGCCTTTACAATCGATTAGAAAATCCATGGCCATGTTCCTAGGCATTAAATAAAGAAAATCTCCCAATTTTTACTTCTCAAAACTGGAGTTTAAGTAAATAGAATCACTCTGTAACAGTTTGTGTGTGCTTGCTGTGCAAGGTGCCTCTTACTCAGAAGCACTTGGCCAGTGCTGAATATTCTAAATCCAGAAGTTGAGTAATTTAACTGGGCAGGCCTTGTTGCTGGAATATTCTTATACAATACTTTAAAATTTCATCTGGTGGATTCAAAAGTAGGAGGAGTGTCAAAAATTGACATTTTTCTCTCTCAATGTAAGGATGAAACAGCTTCTGTATTTCAGTTGTTCAGCTGTGAACAGTGGCAAAGAAACCAGAGAGTTTAACTAGAGAATAAACCAGATTTTCTTTTAACAACACCCATCTAGGTTTTCTAAGCAGAACTGGATTTGGGTTTCTGAAAGCAGCTGAATCAGGTGCACAGATGGCCCAACAGAATAGTGAGAGATTTGCTTACAACAAGGTTAATTTTCATCAAAATGCTTGTCCTTTTAGGAGCACATGCCAGGAGAAAAGCTGCCAACTCTGCTTTCTACTCTCTTGGACCAGTTTCTCGAGTTTCCTGGAAGAGGATGTTCTTGGCAAATACAACTCCGAGGCCATTCTTGCTCTGACAACAATATTGTTGCTGAAATCAGATGGGTGATCTTGCTAGGATGGTTAACACCAGCCTAGATAAAACAGCTCAGGTTTATTTTGGGGCACGGAGAAAAGCAAAGCTGATATCAGAGATTCAAATTCAAGTCAGCCTTGCCCATTAGAAGTTTGTTCATTTGCTCCACGCACACATCAGTGGGACAACTGTTCAGCAGAACAAATCTAGATTGCAAATTGTAAATTAGCAGTGACTTTTAGCAGAATCCTTTTCCAGATTCATCATAAATCAGCTGCCCAAGGGAGAAACTGAAACCAAGTTATGATTTTTATATGCAAAATGTACTACTTTAGAACAACACAAGGTGAAGGAGGAAGGCTCATACTCACTTGGAAAGAGAAACTCCCCCTGCTTTTCCAATCATCTCCTCGTGGTGCAGCACTGCCTGGTTCCATGGGATGTGCAGGAACTTGAGGAGAGTCCTCATCCACCTCTCGGGATGCAGCACCAGCTGTTCATAGTGCACCAGCATGCACCTCTCAAAGCCCACCTCCATGCACTGGTTGTACATGGTTTCTATAGCACGGTTCCACTTGGTCAGGCAGTCCCTGTAGCTGTTCAGGTCAAAGCCAGCTATGGTGACTTTCCTGGAGATCATGGAATGCACAGATGCACGGCCATCCCGGACCATCAGGAGAAATTTGGCATTGGGAAAAATCCTGGCGAGATAAGTTAAGGATTTTAAAGCAAAAGGATCTTTGTTACACAAGTACGGAGCAGGCTCGCCGTGTTTCACGATGATCTCCAACAAAAACGCCTGCATGGCTGAATCCAGCACCTCATCCGTGACTCCAGCCTCATCCAGGCGGATTTTCTCCTTGCTGGACCTGGCCCACATCTGCTTCACCGCCAGGATCCTGGGGATCACCCTGGTCTCCTCCCCGCAGCGGATATCGGGGTGCGCGTCCAGCATGGCGCGCATCAGCGTGGTGCCGCTGCGGGGGACGCCCCCGATGAAGATCAGGGGCATGTCCTTGCTGTAGGGCAGGCTTCTGTTGGCACTGGCACTGGGGGCTGTCCTCAGCGTGCCCCTGGCACCGTCCATCCCCCTCGGGGGCTGGCTGCGCTCCTCCATGCGGTGGTGGCACTCCATGGCGTGCTGGCCCAGGTAGAACACGGTCACCGAGCTGATCACCAGGCAGGCCAGCAGCAGGTTCTGCTTCAGCTTCCCGACCATCTTGGGAGAGAGCCACCTCAGTAAAGAGACCTCCTACTCCAAATTATCCTCTAGTTCACGTGCCATGGGAATCCTAATCCGAAAGAAATTAAGGTCTGGCAAGCGGAGAAAAGATTAAAAAATAATTAGAATTTTACAATAAATCAACACAGAAATTATTCTTCCAAGAGATGAGACAAGATTAAGTCTGAAATCCCAAAATAGCCAAAATAAAAGCAAGGTTTCTCATTATTTCTTTTTCAGTTCGGCTTCTTAAAATTGCATTATTCAAAAATCATTTTCATTTCTACAGATGAGAAGAAAAACAAAAGTTAGTAGATGATTTCTAGACACAAAGCTTTTACATAGAAATAAATAAATACAGAAACAAAAGATTTAAAAGTCTGCTGAATTTCAAAGTAGACATTCACAAGAAGGACTAAGAACATGCCATGTTTTCTAGTAAATATCAGAGGATTATATCTAACACTGGCTTAGATAACTCTTTATTCTGCTGCCGGATGACTCCACCTGTATCTTTATTTTTCCCACTTCTAACAGTTCATGTACAGACAATCATTTTACCTGTGTTCTGTAGTTCACCTGCTTTGGGTTTTCAGCTCAGGTAGGCTGAAAACTGACTCTTCTTCCCAAAATTCCAAGGAAACTAGAACTCTCATGGAATTTTTAAGGAAGAGCTGGCTGTTCAGGGCTGAAATAGTTCACTCAGCACTCTGAATCACAGATGCTTTTAATTGGGAGGAGCTCCAAGCACAGAGGTACCGCCAACATTTTAAATGATTGGCTTCCTCCAAGCTTTTCCATCTCTGTCAGCACTGCAGGACACATCCCTGAACAGAGAACATCCTTCTGCCTGCTCCCTGCTCTCTCCCCAAAGCATTATCCACTTAACCTTTTCCTCCTAAAATCCAGTTGTTAGCTCAGAAATTCCTGATTTGTGCGAGGCTCTCCAGCCCTGTCCCTGTTTTATGGGAATGTGCAACCAGAGGACAGAATTCCCACTTAGCAGTGGGGGAAAAGAAGGGAATTCCTCACACAGGAATCTGCCCCAGTGTTTTTCTCTCTCATCCAGGAGAATGTTTTGCCCTTCACATCAATAAAGTTTATTCCAATCAACAGCTGTCACAATATTCCACTCAAAGTTCAGCTTTTAGTCTCTGATACCACAATTTAACTCAAATATAAGTCAAAGATTAATTCCCTTCTTCTCCTATGAAGCAGCCAACACTCTCTGGCCAGAACACCACTCACAGAAACAATTCATCCTCTGTCACAAGTTTCATTCTACTCACGTACCTCTCCTTGTTTTAACTGCACCTTAAATATCTGAACATTTAAAAAAACCCCTCAAATTCACAGAAATTTAAGTGGAGGTCATCTGAACAGTGCTCAGAAAGAAAGGAAAATAAATCATGCAGTTCATATTTCCATAGCACCAAAAGTCAAGGTTTCTCTTCTGAAAGATTCAGCATGCACACCTAACCTGAAATTAGGGAAGGAGAAATTGTTCTGCTTAAAACTAACAAATAGTACAGAATCTTTTTAAAATTCTTTAGATACAGTAAAGATTTAGTTCTCAGTACCCACTGGAGAGAAGAGTTAACACAAGTGAAACAGCATTTTAACACAGAGCACACAAGCCCTACAAATATTTACACTTCCTACAATCCCTACCGTTACTCAGTTTGAGTAAATTCCACAAAACTGATTTCCTCAGGAAGAAAAAAAAAAAATTCTCCACAAAAACCTTCATCTTCCAAACTAAAACCTACTTTTTGAAGACACCAACATTCCCCAAATGCTAAAGTTAAGTAACTGATCACTAGAGAAAAGCATATCAAGATCAAATTTAAGCTGTTTAACTCCAGCAGAGATTTATAATAGAATATCACTTAAGCCAAAATAAAATAAACCCAGCTTGAACAACAAAGCTGAAGAACTCTCAGTATTGGAGGAAAGCTGATTGAAGGCTAAAATCCTCAATTCACAGGTTGGGTAAAGCAAGTGATGACTGGGCACAATTCCAGCTGTGAATTCCAATTAATGTTGCAGCCTTTGAGGAGGTTTCCTAAATTTCTGTGAGTATTCACTGACCTACACCACCAAAACCCACCCATCTGACAAAAACCCCACATCAACCACCCACAAATACTTTCATTCGATGCAGTAACTTGTTTTGAGAAGTTCAAAGCTGCCAGAGGCTGCAAGACCATAAAGAACCAGGATTAAACTCTCCTACACCCTTCTGTCCTGGTTTTTTACCTGGAACATGCACTGCCACAAACTGTGGCAAGACCAAGGCTTTGAAGGTCAGGAAAGCAAGAGAGGAGCAGCCAGAAACAGCTCCTCTCACAAAATTAATTTATTCTCCAAGCCAGCAAACTCCCTTCTGTGCCTGAAGTTACAAGGGAAGCTCTTTGGGATAAGGATGACATATGGAAGTTGCAAACAAACCCCACCTTCCCCTCCTCCCCGTGAGTAAGTGCTCTGGAGCACATCTGTCAGCCTGGAGGATTATAAAAGTTCTTATTGCTCTGCTGTTAACAGGAATTAAATTGACAGCGTTTCAAAATCACAACAGGGCAATCAGCAATCCCTTGGCAGCGTTTAAGCCGAGCTTTGAAAATGTGGTGGGGTTTTTCTACCTGAGAAGAGCAAAGTGCTACTCACAAGCACAGTGAACTTTTATTAAAAACATCCCAAAACAAACCCCACAATCCCCCAAACACAACCCCCTCACACAAAACACGAGCTGAGGAAGTTGTAGAAGACTACAGTGGTAGAGAGGCCTTTGGCAGCAAGTTTCAAGTGCCAGGATAAAAAGAATTCCCAGAAAAATTTATGTGGAACTCAAAAGAAAAAAAAAAAAAGAAAAAAAAAAAAGAATTAGGATCTACAAGTTTCATCACAAGACAGTGCAGCCAAGCAGAATTGTATGCAAGTGAATTTTCTGCCCAGAAAAGTCAGGCCTATGAGTCAGCCCCGAGATGATGTTAGCACAGCAAAACTGACTGCTCTGCTTTGTTTCCTTCTTCTCCACACACTTAATTCTCCTGCCCTCCCCCTCCACGCAGCAGGTCAAGACCTTTTTCCTCAAGTTCATCCAAAAAATGTTGAAAATTTTTAGCTTAGTCAAGAGGCAAGTCATTCATTTGTATTTTATGCTAGAACAGTTTGGGGGTTGGTGTTGTTTAAAACATTCCCTGCCAGAGGAAAAAAAAAAAAAAAAAGATGCTCCATCACCAGGCAGTAACAAGGAATCCTCTGGAGCTCCAGAGCTCAGCCTTTCACTGGAAAGGGAGCACTTCCCTTCTCCTGTTCATCCAGAGCTTTTCCAGGGCTAAATTGAGAGGGCAGTGACAGTGGCATCATCCATCTGAAAATAAAACCCAACCCCACACATTTAGAAAGCATTTTTCAGTGTTTCACTTGTCCTCTGCTTCCACGGCTGGAACTCCTGGCTCAGATTCCGACCATGAGATCTCCTTCTAGGAAGAGCACAGCTCAGATTTTATGGGATGTGTTCTGTTCCTGATCTGCCCAAGTGCAGTGAACAAATTCCCCTTGTAGTTCCCACTGCAGGAACCACAGAAATGTTTTCACACATTTGCATTCCCTTGAATTTAGGCTTTTTTCAAAGGGTTGGTTTAAATGTAAAGCTCTGAAATAGGTGAAGAGCCAGAGTTTGAGCTCTACCCTTCTGGAGAACTTTGCTGGGAGGAAAGGTCACGCTCAGCTCTGTGTCAAGAGGGCATGAGGCTCCACAGGCCTCCTCAAAACAAAAAGGAAAAAAAAAAAAGGAGCTTTTTGGCACAAAAAGGAGAAAGAGACAAGGAGGGGAAGAGCTCACACTATTGGAAAGTTGTCTTTCCCCTCGTGTCTTCCTACCATGCTCCTATGATTCCTTTTCCTCTTTAGGAGATCTCAATCCCTGATTCTCTGGGGTGATGACAACACCCCCCTCCCTTCCCGAGGCTTTATGAAGCAGAGTCCAAAATACACCCTCCAGAAATAGAAGATTCTGATGCACAGCCTGACTACTACAGCCAAAGCTTGTGGTAGAAACCTGCAAAAGAAATTCATTTTACAGTGGCTAAATTGAATGGGAAAATATCCCAAACTGCTGTTATCCATCGTCACTCTCTCGGAAAAAGAGAAATGAAAATGCTGTTAGGACTTTAAAAAGTAAATCAGTTTCTTCCCTCCCTTTTCCTGCACCTTTCACTTTTTCTCTCTTCAAATAAATCTTGGAAAGGCAGCAGATACTGGGAATTCTCAAGAATCATCCTCAAAACAATGCACATTTAGAAACTGAAGAGGTATTTCTTAGAGGAACTTCTATACTGAGCTCTTTCAGCATCCCTAAAGGAAAGTTCAAGGAAGGAATCCCATGAAAGTTTTCCTCCAACAAGCTGATTTGTTTGTGGCTGTCTGTGTGTGTTCACCACAGAAGACTGCACAGGAAAGCCAGCAGCACATGGTAATGGCAGAGCTCAACACCAGGGAACAGCACCGAAATATCCACACAACACCACTTCCAGAGCCATCCAAACCATCACAGCCCCATTTAGCACACAGTTCCCAAAATAACTGGAGTATTCAGGAAGCGTTTTTATCCCTCTGCACAATCACCTTAATGATTCCCCCAGAACTGGATCTGTCACCACCAGAAACGGGTCAGAATCTGCACAAGGAAGCAAATCCCAAGCAAAAAATTCAAAGCTAAAAATAAAAATCAAGAAGCCTTGAGTTGCAAGTCCATCTTTAGCTGTTTAAGCCCTCGTGGCCTTCAAGACCTGCAGCTGTTTGCCCCAAATTTCTTCTCCCATTAATTCCATAGTTAAAAAAAAAAGATGATAAAATCGAAGGAGTAATCTTTATTCACCTCCACAAAGAAACAAGGAGTCCACAAATAAATAAGGAGTAAATCAGCTGGCATGATAACATCTGGAATGAAAGACAGCCAACTCCTAGAATGATAGAACAAAGTTGGACAAGATTAATATCAGGGAATGCAGAAGCGAGAACAACTCTCCCTTAGAGCTCACGCTGTAGGAGCTATAGAAATGTTGGTCACACATTTGCATTCCTTGAGCCTACATTTTTTGGCTGTTTTTTTTTTAAATCTGAAGCCCTGAAAAATTTAAAACACCAAATTAATCTTCACGACTGCTGAATCTGAAGTTTCCATACCGGGGAATACAACTTGCAACTATGCAATAATTTCATTATTTCCATTACAACCACATTATAAAGAGTCAAAAAAAGATGTGCTCATATTTATGCATCATTTTGTTACCTAAGCGCTCAAAATTCAACACTTTTAGGTTTTTCAACATTTAAGGCCTCTAAAATGACTTTAAAAACCCAGATAATTTAAAAGTTACGCTTCAAATTAAAGGAAATATCTTTATCCATTCTGCTCTACTTACATCTGAAATACATACTGCAAATTATCAGGATTTGCATAGACAATGGTCAAAAAAGAGTTACCAACATGCTCCTGGTTATGCAAGAATAAACAGTACTTGTTAAGTTCTACAGTTCCTGCTGGAGAACAATTCAACAAAAGGAATTTTACTGGCGACACTCAGAGGCTTCGAGCTCTTTAAAGTTATGCATAAAAGAGGAAAAAAAAAGGGAAAAAAGAGAGGAAAAATGTCACGCTGAGAGCAGATGAGCTCCTGTTCTGTGCATGTCTCTGTGTGCTCCTCAGAGGGATTTCAGCACTCCGTTATACACCGAGGTACTGCGGAGAATCAAACTCTTCAATAACACTAAAAAACTAGAGACTCACAAAAATTCGCACGGCACATTCACAGTAACAAACGCAAACAGCAACGGCGGCAGCAAACCCACTGCCAGTTAAGCTCTAGATTAAATCTACCGCTATAAAACTGTAAAACTATAAAGCTGATAGGGCTTGGAGCAACCTGGTCTAGGGAAGGTGCCGCTGCCCGTGGAAGGAGATGATTTTTAGGGTCGCGTCCCAGCCAAGCCATTCCCCACCTCTGTGCCTGCGCTCGCAGGTACAAACCCAGCGCTCCGGCACCATCCCCGGTGCCCCCCTGCCCCACCGCGGGCACTCCCGGCCGCCCCCGACACCGA
>VZRV01000769.1:181702-236324 GCA_013398115.1 Falcunculus frontatus
CGGGCGCCCCCGCCGCGACTTCTCCCGCCCGCAGGGAAACTTTGGGAATTACCCTGGTGGGATCGGCCGCGGGGAGCAGCGCGCCCGCCCCTCCGCGCATCCTCGGCCGCTCCGGCTGCACTGCGGGACTGCCCGGCACGGCGGGGACCCACCCGCTCCTGCCGCCGCCNCCCGCGCCGGGCTGGAGCCGCGCAGCAGCGGCACCGCCGCCCCTCCGCCGCCGCGGCTCCGCTCGGGCACCATCGCAGTGGGCAGGGAGCGGGATAAGGAGCGGGATAAGCACCGGGAGCGGCACCGGGAGCGGCCGCGCCGCCGCCGCCGCCTCCTCTCAGCCGCGCGGCTGCGGCTGCCATGGAAATCACAACCACGCCCTGATTGGTCGCGGGCCTCGATGTGTCGCGAGCAATCATTGGGCCGCTGCCGATGAGTGACAGCGCGAGGGGGCGTGGTCAGGGAATTGNGCCGCCGCGGCTCCGCTCGGGCACCATCGCAGTGGGTAGGGAGCGGGATAAGGAGCGGGATAAGCACCGGGAGCGGCACCGGGAGCGGCCGCGCCGCCGCCGCCGCCGCCTCCTCTCAGCCGCGCGGCTGCGGCTGCCATGGAAATCACAACCACGCCCTGATTGGTCGCGGGCCTCGATGTGTCGCGAGCAATCATTGGGCCGCTGCCGATGAGTGACAGCGCGAGGGGGCGTGGTCAGGGAATTGCCCCGCCCCTCCCGCACATCTGGCGCTCACAGCTGGCCGCGGGCGGGGCGCGCGCGCGCGCACATCTGGGCGGCGGCGCCGCGCGAGCGTCTGGAGAGGGGACCCCACGTGCGCCAGCGTCTGGCCAGATGTGCCAGGCAGATGTTGGCGGCCGGGAGCTCACGCCGCGATAACGCCCCCGTTGTTAACCGAAAATTATTCTTAGTCTTGAATACTTTACAGACAAAGCTCAGTCCCGAATTCTGCCCCCGGCTCGGCTTCCAGAGGTGAAACCACCCAAAACACACAGCCCCGCTGAACTGGGCGAGCGGTTTGGAGCGCTCCAGCTGCCCCATAAATTGAGAGAAACTCCGAGCACTTCCAGAGGCACGAGGCGCTGACAGCCCGGCTCAGGGCTCAGGTGTCCCCTGGGGTCACACACCTGTTCTGCGGCAGACGGGAAGCGCCAGCCATGTGCCCACCACGTGTGCGACTGGGAAAACATCTGGAACAGCGGGAGGCTGGAGCAGGAGCCTGCGCCAGCTGCTGGCACAAATCCCAACTCTCTGACCCACAGCTGGGTGTAGCGGCCAGGAAAGGAGTGAGGGTGACTTGCACCAGCTCCATGCCCCTGGAGGTGCAGCTTTATAAGGAAATTCACATCTCTAGATTAACTCACCTCTTAAAAAGCGTGGCCTGAGGCCATCCTGACCCCTTCATTCCCAGTGCTCCACGTGGAAAGCCAGGTTTAGTTCCTCAAGAGCAGAAGAACAGGTTGAGTTGGACTCACTAATGTTAACACAGTGATATGTAAAAGCTAAATCCCACTGAGAACACATTTCTTCTTCACAAACAGAAGGCCAGATGCAGACAAACACCCTGCAGAAATGTCAGTGCTGATGCAGGGTCATATCAAAGGGAACAATCCCGTGGGACATTCCCCAGATTTGTGTTGTCTGCTTAACGGGGGGAACAAAAGTCAGCCAAAGGGATTTAACATCCCAAAATTTCATCTGGGAAAAGCCACAGTGAGAGTGGAGAAGCATTTCTGTGCAGAGGTGAATGTGGCTCAGCTCAGGTGCGTTTTATTTGCTGAGAAAATCAATATTTGCTAAGAAAATCAAAATCAATAATCAATATCAGATAGCTGTCTTCATGACAGGGACAATTATTTTCATTCTCTGAAAAGCTCTGCCCTGGAAGAACAGAATTTCCAGAGTACCCAGCCCCTGTAACACCTTTAAATGTGGTCAGAGAGCTGCTGGGAGCACACAGAAACCCACAACACTTTTCAAAGGTGGCAAAATCCCTTCCAAATTCCTTTTCCCCGACAGGTATCGATGAGGAATAAACGTCCTCTGCCGCCAAATGCAGACGGATTTGAAGCAACGATTTCAAGATGAAACAATCCGTATCCTGTTTCCAGTAAGTTTGCCTCAATCCATTAAGCAGCACTTTTCAGATGGCTTTATTGGTTTTTCTTTTACGGCTTTCACTGTGACTCACACAGATTGTCCCTTTTAAAGCCTTCCAATCAAACAGTGCCTCCGGGAGGGGGGAAAATGCTGCTCTCCGAGGGAAAAGGGGGAAAACAGCGCTGCTGGATGGAGCAGATGGAAATACTGGATGCAGAGGGTGCCCCACGCTGGGCTCTGCTTTAATCAATGCTCACCCGGCAGCCACAGATCAAATAACCCAGCGAATATTGCACAAATATTGCACCAGGGGATGGCTGGGTGCAGACAGAGCTCAGCTGCTGGATAAATACCCCGAGAAGGGGCAGCATGAACGGCTCAGCTGTGACATTTGCATTGGCCTGTCCCTGTTTTGCTCCAGGAAGTTGGGAATGATTCCTCCTCGCAGCATGGGATGAAGGATGAGCCCAGGAGCAAAGGTGCAGCTCAGGGGGAGCAGGATGGTGCTGCAGGGTCACACTTTGGGGTTTGCTGAGCTCTAAAAGGAGCAGAAGTGGGTGCTGGTGGCTGTTTTTCCCTGTTTTTCCCTGTTTTCCCTCATTACTGTCATGGTTTATGGTTGTTCCCATGCTCTCACTTCCAGCTGTGTCTGGGGCTGCTGGTGGGAGGAGGAAGAAAGAGCATCCCTGAGTTCTGGGGCTATTTAGGAGCTTAAATTCTACTCTTTTTTAACCCCATCTCATTTCCAAATGCGAGCCACAACATCACCCAGACTTTAGCGGCACATGGCAGAGAGCAGCTGGCTGTCAGTGCCCGGTGCAGGGCAGAGCAGGAGCCAGGCACACCCTGCACAGCCTCGGGCAGCTCAGGCTGCCACAGCTCCAGCAGCAGGGACAGATTTTGCTGCCTGGCACCCACCCAGGGCCCTCCTGGGGAGCAGCATCTCTCCTGCCACATCACACGAGCTGCTGAGCCAGCGTGGGAGCCAGCAAAGGCCCCAGCACTGCTGCCCTGACCTCTGCTAGCTCGAGTCTGGCACATCCACAGGCCAAAATGAGGCTTTTTTTTCCCTCCCTGGACTTCCCAATCCAACGCTTTTCCTGCCACCAGCTCCACTCCAAAAGTACTCCCGAATTCACGACCGGTGTGATATTTAAAAGCTCCAGACAGCCTGGCCCTCATCCAGGAGAGTTTTACCTTCATTCCATGTCCCAATCCTAAGAATGCAAAGAATTTCCCCCTGGCTCTGTCCAGCTCATTCCAGCAGCCCGGGGCAGGGGGAGCTGTGTTTGCTGGCTGAGGCAAATTCTCGCCAGAACTGATAAAGACGATTCTTTTTCCTCGAAGACCTCAGCAGCAATTGCACAACCCCATTTTCTGTCTCACACGAGAAGGATCTCATCTCTCCTTCATGGAGGAGCAGCTGGAGGAGGTTTGGTGCTCGTGGTTTTCATATCTAAAGTCACTAAAGGGAGTTTGGAAAGGCAGGGAAGGGTGAGGGACTCAAAAAACTTCCCTGTTACCTCCATTGTAAAAGTTTGGAGCTTTTACAGAAGGAATTAAAGGGATAGAGGGATTTGGAGGATGCTCATATGATAAAGTACACCCAAAGCAGCAGGGCTGGATTTCAGCTCGTCCTGTGGAAATTCATTTGGCTTTTGGGTAGAATTCCAAAATCCCAAGCCCCGTGTGCCCTGTGCTGGGCATCCTTCCCTCTCCCTGCAGCCCTAAGAGCTTCCCTGGCTCTGTGTCAGGGATGTGCTGAGTCAATGCTGTTATCTGGGCATTTACGGATGGGAACAAAACCACGGGGAAAAGGATGGGCTTGGCACCTTCCTGCCAAGGGAAACTGCCAATTGATTCCATCAGCACAGCCTTCCAGCCCTCAGTGGTGCCCTGGAGGATCCCAGGGCAGCATCTCTCTTCTCATCCCGGCCTCTGAGATGCCCTTGGGCTGAGGGTGATCCCAGACCCCAAAGCAGGGACAGGGAATGGGAATAACCCACTCCTGGCTGCAGGATGGGGAATGATGGGGGCAGCTGGCACCCAGCAGTGCAGATGGATCCCAGCAGTGCCTGCAAGGGCAGGATGAGCCAAAAAAACCCAGCCTGGACATTCAGGGAAGACTTAATTCTCAGAGGAGGAGAAAATCCAAGGACTGTGTCCACAAGCCTTTGGGTTTAGGGAAAACCACCCCACAAAACATTCAGCTGATGATATTTTGCTGCATCCCCTCGCAGCAGGAGAATCAGATGTTCCTGCACCCACATCACGCCCTGAGCCTCACCCAGATGATTTTAGGAGCAGAGCAAACCTGTCAGCCACAAACCCAGCCAGGACATTGGTTAACTTGGAAGGATGTTCATGTCTGGCTCGGCTTTTCCCAGAGGAACACTCATTTTTATTGCTTTTCCCTGCTACTGCTGTTTTTCTGGCCCTCGTGCAGCGATGGCAGTGCCCGTGCAGAGCCCGCCCTTGGCAGGACAAGGTTTGTCCAAAGCCACCCAAACTGAGCCAAGGGAATCCCTGTGGGAGCAGAAATGCCATTCCCAGTGTTTTCCTGCAAGAAAGCCTCAGCTGCCAGCACGGGGATCCCCTGGAACTGCAGGCACAGCATCACCCTGGTGCAAACCTGACAGCACCTCCACCCCTGGCTTTTCCCTGGATTCCCTGGCAGGGATCCCTGGATCCTGCAGGGTTTGGATTCATCCTGCTCCATCACCAAGCAGGGTTTTTCTGCTGCAAGCACCATTTCAGGAGGATTTAAACTGAAGTTATCCAAGTCAGGAGAAGATGGACTTTATTTTTACAACCTGACCTTCACCTGCTTGCGGCTCAGAGAGGATCAAGGTCATTTTTACTCCTACCCCCAAAAGCAGGATTTTCTGAAAAATAACTCCATATTCCCCATCTCTGCCTGATCCTTGCTCGTTTTTCAGATGGGACAGCTGAGACTTGACCCTGCCACATGTCTGGAGAAATAATTATGGGGGTAGGAAACTCTCCTCAGCCCTGTTCTTGCAGGCGAGGTGTTTTAGGCATCACACGGATTTATTTCACAGGAAGACTTTTCCCCCCAGCTGCAGGAGCCCCTGGAGGTGCAGATCCTTGGGTTTTTCCAGCTGCTAGGCACTCCAACAAATACAGAAGGAGCTGTTTTTCCAGCCATAGGCATCTCCCCGTGTCCTTGGCTTGCAGACAGCTGCTGATGTGGCACGAGGACGTGTGCAGGAGCAGAGCTCATCTCCAGCACGGGGACATCCCACAACAGCCCATTCCCTAATTCCTTCCCCTTCTTTAGGTTTTCCTGAGGGAAAAAAAACCCTAAAAACCCCTTAAATCAGTATCACAGAGATTGGTTAAGCTGGAGTTTTTATAAAGTCTCCTACTGAAGGCTTTGAGTGGTGTGTGATGCTCTCAGCTGACTCTTAAGAGAAGAGGGATTTCTTATTTCTTGTCTTATTTCTTGAGGTTTAAATGGCTGAAAATTCCCAGTGGTTGGTGGGATCAAGGCCTGAGTTTGTAAAGCTTTAGCACATCAGTCTCTCAGTGAAGTAAAATATCCATCAGCTCGTTTAGAAAGAGATCATCAAAGAATGATGGAAAATGGCCTGGAAAATGGCACAAGGAAGTGAAAGCAGCTCACAAACCCCAGCATCTCAAAAGTAAAATAAAAAAGCCCCACTGCCAGAGACAGGATCAAAACTCTGAAGGAAGACCATCAATGCTGCTGATGGGGTGGTGCAGCCCTTTTCTGTGAGCTTCTTCTGGGGGGAGTTAAAATTCACACAATTAAAGATAAGACAAGGCAGGATTCCAACCCATCCCCACTGTGGCTCCTTGTTCCAGGTGTATTTTCATCAATCCCTGCCTCCTGCAGGGCTGAGCTCGATTTGCCAGCTCCAAGGAACTGAATTAAACCTGAATTCTCCTTCCACAGGGGCTGCCATGAACCCGTCACAAAGTCTCAGTTCAGCCACTGGAGTCTGGGGGCAGATGAGGAGCTGATGTGATTCCCTAAAAAACAACAAATAAAATCCCACTGCCTTTGGGGACAGGCTCGTTTGGTGGATCCAAACCCCATCCTGGCAGGGTTTTCCCTGTTTTCAGTGGATGAACAGCTCAGCCCAGATGTTGCTTGGAAAAACCTGGTTTGGATGCATTTTTGTAATTCCCAAGTTGGTATCTTCAGGTTTGGAGTGAAAGGGGTGAAACCCCTGGGCAAAAATCTGGGAGAAGCTGGAGAGTGGGGCCTTTTCCAGAGCTCTTTTTGTTTGGATTCCACTGATCATTTCTTGTCCCTGTGGCCTTTTGGAAGGTGACCATTTAATGCTTCCCCTGAGGTGCTGCTGGGTTTGCTCCAGGAAGGGATCAGCCCTCACTGAAAATTCAGGAAGCACCTCAGTTTGGGAATGGTGAGATCCAAAGGGAGAATCCCCATCTGAAACCTTCCCTCTCAAAAGAAAAAAATCCTAAATAATTCATATAAATTCATCAAAGACAAAATACAAATCCAGACCTCCTTCCTCCCCATCCCCAGCCACTGGGTAACGTCCCCCTCAACTAAAAAAACAGATGTCAAATTTAAAAAGCAGCACAGAAAAGGATAAAATGCACCAAGAAATCATCTGTTGAAGCTCTGCCCCTTTATGCAAAGAAAGAAATCCATTTTTTTTCCTTAAGAAACCCGAAATTCCCCCAGTAGAGGCAAATAATGAATTTATCCTCCTGAAATTGCACTTTTATATCAATAAATGAGAGCAGCCATCAATACAGCAATTTTCCAGAGGAGGGATAAAGCACAGAAATGGCAAAATCAGGAATTGCTCAGCCCATCCTTGTTCTAACACCTTCTCCATCATTTCCAAACATCCCCACACAAACAGCTATTTACAGTTAATTCCCTTTGACCTATTCCCATGGGAACCTGCTGGATTTGGTTGCTGCATCCCCTATCACTAAATTCTGCCCATTCTCTTGCATTCAGCCTTTACAGGAATATTCTATTTCTTGTTTTCCTAAGGAAGAAAATCAGACTTTCCCTGCCAGAACTGGCCCAGAAAGGGCAGAACTCCCCAGCCAAGAGCTGCTGATGTTCATAAAGCCACATAGAAACCTTTCTGCACTCCTGCAGCCAGCAAGGAGCTTTTGCCCTTTAGATCACAGCTTTGGATTCCAAGTATTTTTGGTTCCTTTGGGCACAAATCCCTGCCTTGCCCTTCAAGCAGCCTCTGGCTAACCTGGGATGGATGGAAATGAGTTGGATTTAGTGTTTTGGGGTTGTTTTTGTGGATGCATCCAGCAAGGACAACACCACCAAACCAGAGGGGATCTGAGTGTGCCACCCCAAATCAGCCCTGTCCTGTTTATCTGTGCAAGGACGTGACAGACTCATCCTGCTTTGCCTAAAATCGATTTTTATATCCATAACATCCAGATAAAATGCTCTGGAAGAGGTTCCCCGGGAAAGGGAGCTCATCAGAGTTCAAGGAGCATCTGGCTGATGCTCTCAGTGACATGGTTTAGCTTTGGGTAGAGGTGAGGAGCAGGGAATTGGACTCAGTGATCCTCAGGGATCTCTTTAAACTTAATCTATTCCATGATTTTACATCCTATTCTATAAACACTCTCACACATAAATAAATGAATGAAAATGAAAATAAAAATAGATACAGATACATAGATATATAAATTTCTGCCCCAGCCTGTGGTTGGTGCCCACCCAGCTTCCCTCACTCCCCTCAACAGAACAGGAAGGAAGAGAAACTGAAAACAAAGCTCAGGGGTCAAGAGAAAAACTCAGGAGCCACCCCAGAGGCACCAAACCGTGGCTGGAGGAGGAGCAGGAACAACCCCTCCACCTCCCGCCCTGCAATTAAAACTCCCAAATTGTCCCAAAAGCACCTTTTGGAGCCTCAGCCAGGACACAGCTCCTGCAGTGAGGAAGGAAATGTGAGTGTGGGATGAACCCTCACGGATGCATTTGGGGAACCCTGCCAGTGCCTGCATCTGATTTCTTGCCTCAGCTCTGGCCAGCTTCAAGGCAACATCAGCTTGGAAGCTGTAAAACATGAGACAAACAATGTAAACCAACGCAACCAGCAAGATTTAACAGGAAACAGGCTGTGCTCGTCGTTTTCTGGATGGGAGAGCAGCTGGCCGGGGCAGGGATGATCCCATCCAAAACTCCTCACACCCATTTGCTGATTTGCAAGGAGTTAAAAAAGGGGGATGAAGCTGATTTCATGGGGGGCGATGTAAATCATCTGTTTGTGGCTTAAACGGGACAAAAGTCACAAAAAGAGACAGAGAAAATATTATTAAACTAAAAGCCTGGAGAAAAAAAGAGTAGCAGGAGGAATGTGATGCCTGGAGATGTTGGGATTTCCTGCTTTTCTAAGGATTGGCAGTGGCATCAGGGCAGGAATAAATGTCTGTGCCCTGGAGATGGAAATAGCTGCACTTAACACCTCTTTGGGGGATTTGAAGGCTGGCAGAAAGCTCCTGGAGGAATTTTCTCCTCCCAGCCGTGGCCAGCGCTGAGCTCACCAATGGCACCCAGAACATGGATCCCGTGAGGCTCCAAACAACATCAGGGATAAAGCCAAAACCTGCTGGGGGGGAAAGCTGGGAGCCAAGGACAGGACCTGAGATGGTCATTGGGGTCAGCCCAGCTGATCTAACCCCTAAACCCACTAAAATCCATTCCCATCCCTTTCCCCACCTCCCTATTCCCGCTGCAAGGCCTCGGCAGCAGCACCTGCTCCACGGATACCCCACGGGATAACGCTGCTGAACACCCTCACACCTCCCAAAACACAGCCCCACGTGGGCTTCCACTTCCATGGATCCCACCCAGCTCCTGGAAGAACATCCCAGTCCCCCCAAAATCCGACCCCAACTCACGGCACTGCTGCATTTCATGGTTTTAGGCTCCAGCAGGCGATTCCGGGCAGATCCCGCCCTTCCCAGTGCATCCACTGACCCCACAGGGATCAGCAGTGCCTGGACAAGGGCTCAGCCTGATTTCCAGCAGCTCAGGAGGATCTCTGCCCAAGCAGAGGCAGCTCAGGACACACATGGGGACTTTGGTGATCTCTTCCCACCAGCTGCTTTTCCTTCCCCACCCGCTTTTATAGGATCCTGCTGGCTCCCATTGGCTCGGGACACCCTTTTTAGAGCAACCACTCTGCCCCATTTCAATTGCATTAAATAATTCCTCAGCTCATTGTCCTGCAGAGATTAGTTACACATAAGCATATTTGAATGATTAACTCCTGGGCTCTGCTGAGGCCCCAGGAAAAAAAAAAAAAAAACCCTTCAAATTTTTTTTCAAAAGGCTCCCTCCGACTCTCCCGGCCTCACCACTGCTCCCAAAATATTATGGTTTTCCTTGGAGCCCCTGCTCCTGGCCTGCTCCAACCAGCTCAGCTGACACTGGAGGGAAGATTTCAGCTCCAGAGCAGTGGAAAAGCAGGGAAAAAGGCTGGGAAAAGCTCAAAACCCAAAGAGGAAGAAGCAGCATTTGGAGGTTGAATGGTGAAAAAGCAGCGTTTGGAGAGTCAGTCACAGGTTTTGGGGTGGAAACCTGCACATCCCATCTCATCCCACCAAACCTGGTGGTTTCCAAGGGTGACAACCCCAGCAAACAGGGATGGATTATACATGGACACCCTCCAGCAGCTTTTGGGAGCATGAGGAGGATTTAGGGCCATTTCCAGTGGCTTGAGCTGCCTTCTCCTGTGGCTTCAACTTCTGGGGTCTCACCTGAGGTGGTGACACAGGACACGGGGTCCTGTCCCACTTGGAGCAGCCCATGGGGATGGGAAAGAGGCAACTTCCTGCTGAGGCCATGCCTGGGGCAGGATGCTGCAGAGGAAAAGGGACAATGTTTAAATTGGCCTGGATTAGCCCATTTCCATCCCCCACAGCGTGGGCAGTGGGAAGCAGCAGCTTTTGGGGAGGTTTCTGGGTGATGAAGGAGCAAACCTGCTGGGAGGAGGAGCTGGATCCCATCAGGTTTTGTGGGGGTGTTTCCAGTCCTTCTTTTTCCCTCTCTCCCAGCTGCTGCACCCCCGAGCCAGGGCTTTGTGTAAGGAAATCCGGGAACAACACAAAAGGGAGAATGCAGATGGGTTTGAAGAGTATTAAAAAACCAGAAATTTACCCCTGCAGCTGTTCTGGAGCTGCCTGGGATGGAGAACAAGCCCCAGGAAGGTGAGTCCTATCCCACCCTCCCCATGGGATGAGGGACACCAGGTGCCCAGTGCATGGTATGAGCCATTTCCATGTATAACTTCAGTGCTGTTTGAAGACAATCTGCTTCTAAAAAAACCCCAAAGCTCCAAATTCTGGGGGTTTGCTTTTCCTACCTCAGGCTGCTCACCTTTAGCTAATGAACAGCCACAAAACCCCAAACCTAATTAATTCTGCTCCCTGCTTGTCCCATTCTGCACTCAGTGGTGGGCACAGCCTCACACAGCCCTGAGCCCCACCAAAGCTGCTCAGCTCAGCAACCTCCTGGATCTTCCCCAAAATTCCCTGTGCACATCTGGCTCCAGGAGATCCATGTTCCTTGCCCAGCACCAGAGCACAGCCAGGTAGGAGCAGCAGCTCCTTCTCCTCCCATAAAACACAGCTTCTTCTGATAAAACTTCTCCAGCAGTGACTGCCAAACTCAAGAAATCGGAATTTATGGGAAGAGAAAGCCCAGGTGTTTTGAAGTATCACATCAGGAATTCTGGCAGCTCCTTGCCCTTTCTCAGCACAAGAGCAGCCCTGAGCTGAGCCAAACACACACAGCAGAGGAAAAAAGTGAGGGAGAGGTAAGAAATGAGAAAATTAAAAATAATATCCACTTCTTAAATATGCAGTTTCTCCTCAGAACACGCATTTACCTTTCTTGCACCCATAGAGCCACTCGGTGCCACCTTCTCTGTTCCACAAGAATAATTAGGAGGGTCCATCTCCTGTAAATCTCCTGTTAATTGTTAATTAAGGGAACAAAAAGCAGCCCTGGGAGACTGGCAGATCTTCTGTGTGATACTCAGGACCCTGGGAAATGGTGTCACATCAGCAAGGCGATATTTGCACTCCACAAATCATTTCTGATCTGGGGGTTCTGACACAGAAAAGATCAAACAACACAAGTCAAACCTGTCCTCAGAGCAAATCTCACCTGAATTTATAGGCAGCAGTTTAAAACTCATTTCTTGATGCGGTGCACACGCCACAAGCCCAGAGCCTCTCAAATTGTTATCAAAATGTTGTTCAGCAGGGCATTTTTAGGGGAATTACTGTTTACAAGCCATCCATGCATTTGCACAGGGCTAACAGCTGTTAACATCTGGAACTGATACTGATAAAAAGGTTCAATCCAGCAAATGAGGGAGTTCCTGCATCTCCAACACCCCACAACAACAGAGACGCTGGCAAAAATCCATCCCAGCAACAAATCAATTCCCAAGATGGAACATCCAGCTTCAGGGCTCTGTTGAGTTGTTCTTGTTGGTTACAGATATTTACAGATATTTACAGTCTGGTTCCATCTGCTTTTTATATGCTCAGAACAAATTTCAATAACTTCATTTCAGGAAAGGGCAGATCAAAATGGAAACACAGCCCAAGGCTGCAGCCTGTCAAACAGCATCAGTGGCTGCTGTGGATAAAAATGTTAATTTTAAAATTAATTGCACGTCTTTCCATGCTATGATCCACTTATCTCTCTTGTTTTCTTTCCCATTTGGAGAGAAAAAATATATATATTGATGTATCACAAAACCAGCAAGGACTTACCCCCTCCAACACTAAACAAACCCAGTCTAAATGTACTTTTAGTTTTCAGCCTTGGAAGGCATTTAATGTAAGATAAATTATCTTCAAATATATTTTTCCAATAATTTTCTTTCCTCTCCAAACATCAAAGAAGTTTAAATACCATGGAAACGAGTATGACAAATCCCCCAGACACTGGAATTTATCAGTCCCTTTCATACACTGCACAACTAAAGCTCAGAAAGCATAAATTCTTTGCATAAAACCACAAAATAAACCCATGACAGAGCTGAGGGGGGGGGGGAAAAAGTCAGATATTCTGATTTGATCTTGCCTGCAAGTCACAAAACTCCCAGGATGTACTTAAAATTTTATTTCTATTTCCAGTACATCGTAATAATTACAAAAGAATGGTCTGCAGCCACAACAGAAACCAGTGGCTGACTTCGTGTGGATACTCACACACAAATGATTTATTATCATCACCAAGGCTTTCAACACGAAATACTTGATCCTGAAATCCTTAATCAGACAAAAAAGCTCAGGAAATTCTGCTTCATCTAGGACTGAGTCTCGTTTTTCCAAACCAGATTAGGAGCTCAGTGTTGGCTCATTTATTCCTCCATCACAGGAGGGCCTCATCTATGTGTAAATACTGGAATAAATGTTCAGAGGGGAAAGAGACACCTCAATATTCTGCTGAGCTTTGATTTCACAGCTTCAACCCCTCTGAGCTGGCCCAGCTCCCTGGTTTCAGTGAATTTGCTGGCTGATTTGGATCTCTTTTATTGAGGAGGGACTGTCACACATCCTTGAGTTGCCCTCCCACAGATCCTCTCAATTCCACCATGCCAAGATTTGGGAGTGCCTGGCCAGACCCCAAACAGCTCCTGTACATCCCTGCCTGTGTCCTGCTCTGCAAACAGCCCCAAAAATTGGCTTTGCACTGCAGCCCCTGCTCTGGGAGCCACTTGGGCAACTGCAAAGCTTCTGAGAGCAATTCTCACTGCAGCACTGCTGTGCTGATTCAAACATTGCCCACTCAAATGTCCAGCTGCCCTTCCATAGGGAATGAAAAAATCCCAGAAGATGCTCAGCCCCAGCATTCCCCAGGCAGCTCCACTGCAAACTCTGGCACTGCCACCCCTGTTTATGACAAAACACCCAAACAATAGTGTCCTTTTCCTCGCTTGCTTATGAACAATTGGTTCCCTCATCACCTCCAAGTCATAAAAATTTGAATATATTTTACAGTTATGTCCAACACAGGATTGAACTGGTATCAAACCCAGACTGGTATGAGCTGGTTCTCTTCTGAAACTGCTGCCAGGTGCCTCCTATGCCCGGTCACCTTTGTCTTCTGTTGCCATGGCTGAGTCTCTCTGCTGTTCCTCTGGATCTCCTGGCAGGATGCTGGTGACTGTCTGGAGGAGTGACTCGATCTGCTCCTCTGTCAGCCTCTCCTCGCTTTCTTCCACCATCTGCAGGTCAAAAAAAAAAAAAAAAACCAACCCCACTGGTATCATTAAATCCACACTTCCTCCCTCAGAGAGAAGGACTCAGCTCAGTAGGGAAGACTTTGTCAAGACACAGCCTGAACTCATCACAAAAGCATTTTACAGAGGACAACTCTTGCAGTATTTTGAAAAAAAGAAAGAACTCCATTGTTAACCACGACAATTGGCACTCTGTAATGAGATCCTGCTTTCCTTACAGCAAGGAAAACACCACACTGGGAACAGCCTGGTTTATCCTAAAGCCTCTCCCAACCATGTCCTGAGCCAGGCTTTTCCTTTAGCTCAGATGCAGCCTCTCTTTCCAGACCTTTATTCCCAAGTTTCTGTGTTTTCATGGGATATCCTAAAAGAGCTTCCCTGAATCTTGGCATCTCATCCAGCACCTACACTGGAAATAATCAGCTCATAAAAGAAACCACCTCATCCTACAGCAGCTGTACTCCACTGGAATTCACTGGGATTGGGAGATTCATGGATATAAAGACATTTAAAAGCTGTGAGCAACACAAGAAACACTGTCATGAATCAACTCCATGATTCCAGAAGATTTATTAGGGACCTACTCCCACTGTGGAGCTGTGGCAACTTTTATATCACTGCTACCAGTGAAACAACTGCCCTAATTTATAGGCAGCTGTTCAAAGGAAAAAAAAAGCTTGTCAGAGGACTGGAAAAGCAAGTCAGAAGAACTCTTCAAACACAAATGAAACCAATTAGGATTTTGGGGTTGGAGTTTTCTTTTTTTATACCAAGTCCTTGAAAATGGCCTTTGAAGAGCAGTGATTTATATTAGTGCTGATTCCAAGTCAGTGCAGGTTTAATCAGCTCTAGCTGTAGATTTCCAGCTCTTCAGATGCCTTCTGAAAAGCAGAGTGGGACATTCAATTAATTTCTGTTTTTCTTCAGAGTCCTCCGAGCCCTCTTTGCACAATCTGATCATCTTTCATCAGAATCATCCACAGATCCTGGAGTGGGAGCACAGACAGAGAGAATCCACTCCTCAGCAAAAGGCAGACAGTGAATTTCCATCTGCAAATGACTTTCTGGGGACTATCCCCATCAAAGGATGAAATTCCCCATGGAGTGCCTTTCCAAGCACTGCTAACTCAACAACTACTGTAGGACACTGGCTTGAACAGCAGCCCTGGCTCTGGTTCCCAGCAGCTGCTCCTCTGCACACCCCGGGCTCAAACAAACTCAAAATCCTCCTTCCCTGGATGGGAAAACCCCTGAAGGGCTGGCAGCTGATTCCTGCCAGGCAATTCCCACAGGGAATCATCTCAGCACACCTTGGAGCATCAGCATCACACCATGAGGTGTGGAAGTGGAAGATGTCCCTGTCCTTGGCAGGGGGATGGAACTAAATGTTCTTTCAGGTCTCTCCCAGCCCAAATTATTTTGGGACTGTGGGATTCCATGATCAAATCTGTCCCACCCACTCCTTGGTGCCAATGCTGCTGCCAAATCACTCCTCTCCAGATGACCTTTGCTATTAAATTTCAGAGAGGATTATCAGGCTGCCTTTCAGAATGGATTATGGGGTTATTCATTACTGTTACACTGGATTTTAAAGGTGGGGAAGGTGCTGTTGGAGCAGGAGCTGTACAAAGAACCAGCCCAGGTGCTCTGGACAGGGAATATCCCTCCAGGAAGGATGACTGAACCAGTGGCTCCCACATTTGTTACCATCCTTCAGAAAAATGGCATTTGGCCTTGTTTAGATTGGATTTATTGCATGACAAAGTCCAACCCACTCCCCATTTTAATTTTACCTATAGCTGTATCTCCTCTCCCTTTTTTCCCCTCCACTTTCTCCTTTAGGTGCTTGCAAATAAAACCCCAGGGATTTCTAGATCAGCACCAGCTCTTAACAACTTCAGAATTTAAGGCAGAGCATGTGAATGTCTAATCCCTGTTTTCTTCCCTGCTCCCCAGTGACTCCAAATGAGTAACGCCCCAACTCCCAGTATGAACAACCCCACTGATGTCATTTTTCTGGCAGAGCATGAGGCTGACAAACTGCAGGGACAGACACAGCAGCTCTGGGGGTTGCTCTAGGAGCCCCAGAAATCTCATTTCAGCACAAAGCTGATGAAAGAAAATAAACTCTGGTGTTTCAGATGCTCTGTGCTGTAACTGATGTGTCATTAAAATGTTGTGAAAAGCATCTTTAAAGGGAGATGCCTGCACTGAGGAGGAGATGGAGCTCCAAATTCCCCTCTGCTGACAGATCCAGAGGGAAGTGGGAATTCCTTCAACTGCTGCAGCAAATCCACCTCTTGGTGCCTCTCCAGCAGCTCACACACCAACAGACACAAATCAACATTCAGCAGGATGGACAGACAGCTTTTCAGTCAAGTTGATGCTTCAGCCTTATTTTGTTGTGATATTATTCAAGATTTCCAAGGATCAAAAGCACAAAGTGTAAAAATCCATTTTTTTCACTCTTCCAGGAAGTGAAAAACCAGCCTGAGCCTGATTTATGAAAACATAAGCAGTGAGGAAGCAGCAAAGCAATGAGCCAAAAGGAAAAATTCAGAAATTAAGCACAGACAGCATGCAGATAAAGAGGCAAATGAAACTGTCCTAAAAGAAAACAGATCTCAGGGGGAACAGGAGGTCACTCAGAGGCTCATTCCACATTCAACAGATGTTCTCACAGCCTCCTGATTTACAACTGTAAGACAAAATACTTCTGATGCTGATAGCACTAAGAAATACGGCGCTGAGAAGAGAAATGAGGTGCAAGAAGAAGCCTAAGAGGCAAAAAAACCCCCCCAATTGTATTCAAGTACCTCCTTTTCCAGCAGCAATTTTACCAATCTTGGAGAAAATCTCCAGCAAAAAGCCTTGTACTTGGCTGAAACTGCTCAAGAGCCAGACTCAGCCCATAAGCAGCCAGGAATGCAAAGTTTATAGTAAAGAAAACAAAAATGCAAATGTTTGAGCTGAGTGGATGAGCTCAGATGTTGATGTTGGCAGTGCCACACAGCCCAAATGGGAACAGTTTCCCCTCACCGATGATGCCATGTGAAAAGTTTGGGGTATTTCTGCCCAAAGTGCTGCTGGCCCTCAATATTTGGAGGTTTGGGTGAGGGCAGTGTGAAAGAAATCCAATTTATGCATAAAAAGCCCCCTGATGTCCTAAATAATTCCCAAGTCACTGCTGCTTTCAGCATTCAAAGGCTGTGGTACCCCAAAATAACTCCAGGGGTTTAGGAAAAATTGCTGCAGCACATCAATGTCATTCATAAACACTCAGAGTGTGTCTTATCTGTGAAATGTGGGCAGGATTATTCCCTCAGCTCAGGCCTCACTAATCATTTCTATTTCACCCAAATTAGAGCAGTTTGCTATTCAATTTCCATTGCAATATATTCATAAAGTCAGCAATGCTCCCGTTTTGTTTCCACAGTGCTCTACATCTCATCAAAGAAGGAATCAAGAAAACTTTATAAATTAATTGGCATCAAATTCTCCCAGCTCAAGCTAAAAGCAGCATGTTCCCCCTGCAGCTCAAATTGAATTTTCAGAAATTCACAGCCAGCCTGGGAAGATAATCCCAGGGATTAAAGTGTTTATTCATAAATTGAGGTGCAAATCTATGTTCATAGTGCCACGGGCAAATGGCAGCACAAAATCTGTCCATACAGACACTCAGGATGGTCTAAATTCCTTTTTTCACTCGGTGAAACAAGGACAAACATCCTTAATTCAAACCATACCTTGTCTTTTGTGCTTACCCAAATAAAAGCAGAATTTAAGAGACCTCATCCTCCTCCCTGTGCTGCTTTCATGCTAATGTTTATTTGGTTTCGTCTCCTGAGACGTAACAATAAATAAAGAATGAAGAATAAATAAAGCCACACTGAAGAACCCCAAAAAGTCCTGAAAGAACTGAGAAATTCTCTCAATATTTGGTGGGGAACAAACCTCAGCATCACAGAAGAACCTTTGGGTTAAAAGCTATTGTTTATTTGAATAATAAGCTAAGAATTCTATTTAAAAATAATCAGTAATAAAGGAAATAGGGGCTTTGATCATTTCCAAAGCAATCAAGCACAATTTAACTCCAGTGTAGGAGGGAGAGGTTTGATGAGAAAATCACTGTTATTTCCTCCTTTGAGCAGTGATTTGAAATTGCTCAGCCCCACCACACTAACAGGAAAAAAAGCACATTAAAAAGAAGAAATAAAATAAAAGACTGAATGATTGGATTCCTGTCCCTCAGAGATAATGAACCAAGGGGAAGGCAAAATACATTGTTGAGAAAATAAAATGTTTAAACCCTCTGAAGATCTTCCATTTTCCAAAATCCTTTCCATTATTATTTTCCAGTTAATAAATGCAATGTGCCAGCCTGGTTATGCACACAGGGATGAAACTCTCCAAGGTGGAAATAAGAGTTTTAAAAAGCACAAAATTCAAATCTGTTTTTCCACTCAGAGAGAAAAACGAGGAGCAATTTGTTCCTTAAAAAAGATGATGCTTCATCTCCAAGCCCACCAGCATTAAGTAAAGCTGAACCACTCTCATGGAGACATGAAAATCCCTGTATTTTTACTTCCTCCTTTTGGGAATCACTGAGCCAGACCCAACATATGTTAAAGATTAAAACAGGAGGTCAAGATAGCTGCAATGTGTACAGTGATTTACCCTGTGGGGTAGGAATCTGAATTTCATGCTCCTTTTATTGCTATTGTTGTTGGAAAATAAATCCTGGCACAGAAGCTGGAAAAGACAAATACGGACAATGGCAGCAATTTATGCATTAAGGCTTGCAAAAGACCTTGAGATCAAAAGATCATAACATAATTTGAATTTTAGCTGCAAAATATTGTTATCAAAATGGATTTATTGTTTGCATACAGCTAAAAATAGGGACTAAAAAAAAATAGGGAATTTTAGTAGAGGGAGAGTGAAAAACTAAAAAGCTGGAAAGGCAAAAAGCAGCAATAATTACAATTATCCTCTCCCATGAGCCTGTCAGGTAAATCAGACTCCATTTTGTGGTCAGGCTGCACTGAGTAGAAGTTTGAGACATCAAAACTGAGCAAGTGAGAGACAGCTTTGACTTGTCTGGCATTTTGTTTAAAGCTTTCTGAAAAAGAAGACTGATGTGCCCCCCCATTCCAGGAACTGCTCAGGAGTTTTCCCCATCATTTATTTCTGATTCAGGTCCAGGAGCCACTCAAGGCTTTGGAGAGGAAGGGGCAAGTTCCAGGAGAAGAGAATCAAGGGCATTTTAGAGGCAAAATTCACTCCTCAGCAGGTTGTGTCTCATCCATCAGCTGCAGGGAATGGAGTTTGCTGCAGGAGATCTGTGCATGGGTGACCTCTGTGTTATTTTATACCCAGAGAAGGCAGATTTTGTGTGTTCAGTGATTGCTACAACCTCTGTCCTCATCAAAAAAAGGATCCAAGTCAGCAACTGAACAGCAAAATCATCTCCTTGCTTCTCCCAAGCTCTGGATTTCAGCAACAACATCAACCTGCAGTTCCCCAGCAGTCCCTGAGCTCCAAAGGCTTTGACAGGAGCACTTTCAAATGTGCTGCAATTTTGGGGAGGGTTAATCTGACACAGTGTTAACAATCCAGGCAACTCACACCACTGGAATACTGATTCTGGGGAAACGTGCCCTGGGAATTACAGGGGAATCACAATGGAACAGGAGTAGCTGCACCCCCAATAGTTCCATGAAAATACATATTCAGGCTAACCCCCAAAGGTACAAATATTGCATTTTTCACAAGTTGTTTTAGATCATTAGAGAAGGGGTTGGATCAATAAGGAATTGACACTGAACTCAAATCTTGTGTCTGTGTTCTCTAAGATTCAGCAATGAGTTTTATTTAACTTTGACACTAGAGAACTTAGAATATCTGAAGTATGTCCCTCTACAGACACCTCATAGAAAGGCCCAAAATTCTTATTTTCTTCAAACATGACACAGGAGCAAATTATTTTCAATATTTTGTGGGTAGGTAGGGTAACAATGAACCAGGTAGGACAGGAGGGAAGGGACAAAGCCATGCAGTCACCTGAGAGCCCCAAAAGATGACTGCCCTTAAAGAAGGGAAGAAAAGCCTGCAGATGGCAATAAAATAAATCTGTCTGAGCACATGAAGCTAACAAAGGTGTGAGACAGGCTCCAAATCATGGCTTCTGACTAACTTAAAGCCTTAAAGCTCCTGTTTGGGCTGCTGATGGACACTGATCTCCTCAGCCACAAAACACAGCATTAATTCCTCAGCTGGAATCATTCTTCTGAGATGCCTTCAGCATTTTAATCTCTGCTCCTTGGTGACTGAAGAAAAATTGTCCTACTGGTCCCTCTTTAATCCTTCCCTTTTGTTGCAGCCAAATATGATCCTGTTCCTCCTCAGCTTGATTTCAGGGGAAGATTGCAAACAGATGTTCTTAGTGCAAGAGATCTTTATTGAAATAATATCCTGATAATAACAATCTCTTTATTACCACAGGGGTTTGTGTTCCTGAGGAGAGAATATAAGCATCTATTTCTATGTAGTAACAATCCCTCTTTACCTCTGAATTATTCTTAGATTGACAATGGCTACTTTCCATCAGAAAGTCTGTTTATACCCATTTCTCATTCTGCATCCCTGTTCATTTCTTTTTAGAATTTTTGATTTTAGTGTAACCCTGCCACCAAAACAACCAGGGAAGATGTCAGAAAGTGAAGTGCTCCATCACAGAGCTGCAGCAGCAAAAAGATTAAATACATTCTTATTTGCAATACTTCAATAAATCACCTTTAATGACTGCTTTGGGCAGTTTAAATGTGTGACACTGAAGCAAACAGAGGTGGAGAATTGGTCTGAGAGGACTCTGAGGAGGGCTCAGACAGGAAGCTGAGTGGATTTGCAACCGTGGATGTAAAATGTGCATAAAGGGATACATTCAATCACTGGCCCATGAGAAAGCAATTATTCAATTGATCTCCAAGGTTAAAGCTGCTTCCAGTTAAGCTTTGAACAGGCCCAGGCATTGTTACTCACCAGCTGGATTTCCACTGCAGTCACAGGCCTGTGGTTCAGCAGCTGCAGCTTTTCTGCCCTGAGTAAAAGCACAGTGTAAGACAATCCACATTACTGAGTGGTTTGAGGATCCCCTCAAATGCCTGGAGTGATGCAAACACATTCCTGATAACTTAGGGATGAAATGTCACTGCCAGGAATAACCCTGACTGGGTTTGCAGTGTGGCTGAATGGCCACAATTTGGATATTTGAATTATTTGGGGACTTTCCTGTGTTCAGACCTGCTGCCATTGCCACCTCTGGCCCAAGGTGGCAAGCAGAGACTCTCAGATCATTACTGTGCAAGCATTAATTAACTGCTGCTTCATTAAAGCTGTGCAGAAATGCTGAACAACTCATCAGAGATCAGAGACTTGTGCTATGAATGCACAACCACAAGAACAATTTTCATACCTAAGGAGTTACAATCCCATCAAAAGGCAGCCACTTGTTTATTCTTTTAGCCCACTGCAAATACAAAGTTACAGCAGGGAACTACAATTTGGAAGAACTAAAGCTTGGAATTTATTACTATTTATAAGGCATCTTTAAAGCATATTTAAACTGATTCTGGAGGGTTTTCCCCTGGGGGTTGTTTAGAAAGGAAACCTCACAGCTTTTAAGAGAACACAGATCACTTCTCATATTTACAATCAACGATTTCTATGTGTCTGGAGATACCTGAGAGATATCATTTCATTTCAAATGGCCTCTGCCACTGGCTGCTGGATGATCCAGCTAAAATGTCCCTTTTAATCATGACTTTCAGCTTCAGAAGAAAAGCTTGTCATTTTTCAACACAGCATTTGTGAGGTATTAACAATTCCTAATAGAAAGCTCCAAGAAATCCTCCTATTTATTTATTTTTTATTAGATTTTTCTCCTTTTGGAGAGTCAAAATATGCTTCCACTGGTGATGGGAAGCAGGGAATACACCTCCTTTGTTTTCCCATGTTAATCACTTGGATCTATTTGATGTTTACAAGATGAGGCTGTGGAAAGCGTGGATGGAGTTAGCTCTGAACTCAGAGCACTGCTGGCTGCTTTACTGGCAGAAAGATGAGGTGTTTCTAACTGCTGCCATTTACCACTGTCATAAAAACCAGGAATAAAACCTCAGTAATGACAGGAGATGAGCACTCAATTCCTTTATGTGGAAAGCAGGTGATTTAAGGAATCAATGAGAGAGAAAACTCACTCGTGTAAAAGTGAAGCTAAAGGCAGCACTGCCATGCAGAGCTGGGTAAAGAATATTAAATAATATCTTTACTGTACAAAAATCTGGCCAATTCAGCCAGATGTTTGACAGATTTAATGCTTTTTCCTCCAGAGCTGGGAAATTCCCTGCTTTGGTGCCTGCTGGAGGCACAGAGCTGCTGCTTTCAGTGTTCTCTGCTTTGCTCCCTGGCCAAGCAAGTGCTGGTGCCTCAGTTTCCAGAGCTCTCAAACAACTTTTCTGAGGATCCTCCTTGTAAAAACCTCCCTCCTCCTCCTCCCCCAGCCCTACTTAAAAAGCCAGACTGTGTGATGAATTCATATTTTACCCAAATTTCTCTTGCACTGCCACTTCTGAGATCAGAGCCCTCTCAAACAACTCTTTCTTCTCTTTTGTAGCAAGACACATCCCAATCCTACAGCTCCAGACAAAGCAAATTTGACTTTTACTAAAGAAATTTCCTCATCTTCTTCCTTTCAAAGTAATATCCTTGCAATTCCTTGCCAGCAAAAACTCCAGAGCCAAATCAAGAGGATCAAACAGCAAAGCCATTTTATGGCTGAGCTAAAGAATGCAAACCTGATTTATCCAGAGCTATTTTAAAGCAGGTAGAGCTGTGTTTATCACAGGAAGATTACTGGCCCAGCAGCAAGCAGAAATAAATTAACACCAATTACACATCGTGACTAAAACAATCAATTAGTGAAACTACTCATGTTTCCTGAAGAAAGAGAGGGCACAACAAAAAAAAAGGTCACCTCTCCAAGACTTTTTGCTTAGAAACCATTAACATCACTCTAACTCATTAGGGGATAGACAGAAATTTTACAGTCAGGCCAAACAGATCCTAAAAAAGGCCAAACAGATCCTAAAAGCATCATTTCAGGGTATCTGCAGTTTTAAAAATGTGTACAGAAGAATGAGAGATAACTCACAAGGGATTAACACATTCAAATGTGTCAGCTGAAGGATTTCATGCCTGGTTTTGATCAGCAAAGCTCCCCACTGGAAAACGATCCAGAACATCACAAAGGAACGAGCAGCAGGGTGCAAAAAAACCCCCCAAAAGCTGCATAAATGCCATATTTCATCTAGAGCTGCTTGTGCAGCCTGAGCACTAATTAACAGTCCAACATAACGATCTTTAGAAATGTTAATATGTAATTATGAGGTAAGCAATGCATCCCTTTGAAATAAACACTCACAAAATGTCTCTAAATTTCATTTAATAGGAAACTGGATTGCTCAACCCTCAGCAGAAAGCAGTGGTGTGAGCTGGAGCTCAGTATCCACTGCACCTTTTTAACACTGATCCCAAAAATTCATTGCTAGGACCAGGCTCTCTGTGTCTGATCCCAAAAACTGACTGCTAGGACCAGGCTCTCTGTGTCTGATCCCAAAAACTGACTGCTAAGATCAGGCTCTCTGTGTCTGATCCCAAAAACTGACTGCTAGGACCAGGCTCTCTGTGTACCTGGAATTTCCTGACAGCACATACACAAATTAAAACCCGAATAACCACAATTTCATCAGAGATTAGCTTTAAGCAAGGCAACCATGCATTAGGATCAGCCCTGACTGCAGGGTTTGGCATGGGCACACACATAAGCCTGAATTTAGTTCATGCTCCATTAAATCTAAGAAGTAAAATTAACTTTTTCCAGCTCCCATGAATTCATCTTTACACTTCCTACAGCATGCATGGCACACTGATGCTCGTTAAATAAAAAGGGGAACTGTCCCATTCATCCAAACTGAAGGTGAAGAACATTTTCAGCTTCATTGCCCCCAAACATCAGCATCTGCATTTTCCCTGCTCTGCCTGAATTTTGGTAACAGTTTGGAACACGAAAGCTGCTCATTCAAGAGGAGAATCCATCCAAAAGATGAGTGACAGTTGAAAGCAATTTTCTCACATAAAAGCAAGATTCCACTAATCAGAGTTAATGGGCCATGCTGCAGACTTGTACAGGACCTGCCTGGTGAGAAATCCCAAAATGGCAATTACTGCTGTGGGGCTGAGCCTGCAGCCCACATCCTGCAGCTCTGAGACTCAGCTGGAGCCAAGAGCAGCTTTTCCAGCTGAGGGGAAAATGCTCTGGATAGGTTTGGGGACACACACAAAGCTCAGGCTGCTGGGGACAAAAATGTGTGCAGTTATAGGGGAGGAAAATGAGTCTGAGGTCTGTATGAGGGGAGAGAGTCGGAGGACGTGAAGATGTTGAGTTACATCCTAAAACTCCCTAAAAAACAGTTCTACAAGACAAAAACCACCACTGGGTTGTGTCCAAGATCACACCTGAGCAGACAGAACAGACAGCACATTCCTACACTGATACATTCATTCTAAAAAAATACTACAAATGATTCCATGCTCTCGTGGAAATTCAGACAAAATGCACCATTTTCTGTCAGTGCTGAGCAAATTTTGGCAGCTCATATTTTAACCAAAATCTCATATGTGTGTTGGTGTTGCCCGTTTTTTAAATGTACTGAACTCCCAGAGAGTTTTTCCAGCAAGAGGTCTGGGTAAGGAGAGAACAGTGCCAAGATCCAGCACTGAGAGCTAAAAAAACCCTTCAAACATCTGTGGCTGTGCAGAGGCAAATTTATCCTCAGGAATGGATGTTTGAGAGTTGCTAGGAAAACCATAAAGTAACAGCTGGACACATAACCAGGGGTTTTATTCCTGCTGGAAATATAAATCCCATGGTCCTGAATCAACCATGGCAACTCGTGTTTGATGTCTGAATCCTGAGCACGGGGTCTGGCTGAGGGAGGATTTTCCCCAAACGTGCAATCACAGCCCCAGAGGGTGCTGTGATTCTCCACAGGGATTCCCAGTGGAAAAGCTGAGGATAATCTTTTTAAAATCTCTTAAATGATGCTGTTGTTCAATGAGCACCATCCTGACTTGCTGTTGAATATTCATTTTGAAAGCTCTGGAGGAGACAAAAATTACAAAGCAAATCCTTCAACCTTTAATATTGCAAAGGTTTGTGTCTGTTGTAGTTCTTGGCAGTCATGAGGGAAAATACTTTCTAAATGCACTGAAGATTTTCAGCTCAACACTTCCTCGACTGTGTTGATTTAAAGACAAAAAGGGCAATGTTCCTGTCCAGTTTTTTTAAAATTATAATAATATGCAGTGATTGGAAATTTGGTCATTCCAAAATTAGATCCAAGATAGGCTATCAGTAACAGGAAGAAGCACAAGTAGAACCAGTTTTTATTTAACCATAATTACAGAGCTCCAGCTTAATAAATGTTCTTTTCATGCAATGCAATTCACTATACCTTACAAATATGAAGCCATTCCAGGCACTAAAACTGGAAAATTAGCTGCTAGTGGCAAATTCTATTTCCAAGTACAACATGGCTCACTGAACTGGAGCTTTAGCCAAAGCTTGAGGCCTCAACAAGGTAATAATAAAATTCATTATGTGGCTTCAGAGCTTTAGTTTTAAAAAAATCTCAATTCTACAGTTTGAATTTTAGCAAAGTAATAATGAAAAGCAATGGGAAAAACTGTTTTACCACATCTTAGCAGCAAAATATCTGTTTAGATGGCTTTGAATTTGTTCCATTTAGCAAGGCAGCTTTCTGAAATACCTCTGGAAGACTTGTTTGCACACAATGGTGTTTATTTTTAAAATCTGCCTTTTAGGAAGCTTTTTTTTGTGTGTCTGTAACACTAATGAGACAAATCCATCACAAAACAGATGCTGCTCTGTTAACCTGATATTTTGAGTGGCAAATCAGCGATAACAGAAGGATTTGAGGTGATTTTCCAGGAATTGCAGAATTTCCCTGCATTATATTATCAGTTCTCTCACCGGAGCAGGGACACCACGTGCAGCCTGAGATCCTGCAGGGTTGTGGAAGGAAAAATAAGAATTCCCTCGATCCGAAGCTCTGCTGTGCCTCAGTTCCCGGTGTTTCCCTGGCTGCTCTCTCTTCCCAGCTGGGGATTCTCCCATCCACCAGCACAACCTAGCGCTGAGGGCAGCAATCACAGGCTGGGCAGGGAATGTCACATCCCACAGGCGGGGCTGCAAATCCTTCTCATCTTCAAAGCCCTCCAGTCCTGGTCTTAGGAAATAGGCTGAGCCTAATTAAGAGCACGAACACGCTGCTTAATTGTTTCCCCTCTGACTAGAGGTGGAGTCATGACAAGGATTTAAAGGGCAGTGAAGCAGTAGGGGGTGATGGGGTGGTTCTGACCCTTTAACACATTGATTTGTCTGAGCACAAACCCCAATTAACACAAATATATCTTAAATCTAATCAGCCACCTGCAGAGAGCTGTTACCACCAGAGACAGTGTCTGAGAGCACGTTTTTGGGTGCCTTACCCAGAAAAGAAGCAGCAAAGAGAGACTCTGGAGTTCATTACTCTTAGGTGGGAAGAGAGCTCATTACAAGGATCACGCAAGCAAGGTCCTGGAAGAGCAAACACTGCAGGTCTTTCCTCTCAAAGGGAAGAAAGCTCTCTGGCTGGAACAAAATCCCTAATCACCACCTCCATACCACAGAATAGAAACCATCAAAGGCTTTTTATTTAACAAGAGAAGCAGTGTTGAAATGACCTTGGTTAGGAAGCAAAGGGTAGTTCCAAATTTCCTTGGAGGCATCACTATTTTAAGTGGTTTAACATAAAGTGCATTTAAGAGTGACTGCACCCCACGTGCTCTCTGTGGTTTGGGGTGAAGGAGCTGCCAGATGGGCCCTGACACTTCTGGCTTCAAGGTGCTGCATGGAAAAGATCAGCAAAAAAAGAAGTGCCAGGATCACCCAATAAACAATTCTGGGGGTTATTTTGCAAAGCACGTGGCAGAGCTGGGAAGTTCTTTACCAGATGAGAGATTAACAGAGCAGAAGTTGTACAGGATGCTCACAGAACAAACCTGAATTCTGACAGGTCATAAATAGAGTAAATTTGTCACCTACACCAGTGGCTGCCTCTTCAATCTCATCCTGCTGCCACTATGCACAAGAAATGATTTGGGAAGAATTCCCTTGCTTCAGTGCCTCAGAAAAAGGACAGACAGGATGGGTACCTAAACCCAAAGGCACATCCATAAAAAATTAAGCAGTCAAAAAGCTCATTTAAAGCTTGTAACTATTCCAAACTTTGCAGCTCACTGAACAAACAGGTGTGGGAAGGTGAATATTTGGGCAGATCTTCTACAAAAGTGCTCAGCATCGTGGGAGACAGAGAATTTGTAGCTAAAGTTTCTTTGTTATGACTGAAATTGTTTAGTATTTCACTCTGGGAGATCCTATCCAAGGGAGCAGTTGCAGTCAAGGTACCTAAAGTGATAACACTAAGAGTTAACCCTCAGGTCCTGGTCAAATTCTACCTAAAAGAAGTTTAGAAAGGAGCTTTAAACAAAAATAAACCCTTTGACTTTTAATGGGATTTTTACACCTATATCATTCAGTCCCTTTTCCTCTGAAAAATCCAACTCTGCCTTTTTGCTGTGCTACAGCCTTCTGCTGGTTCTTCCTACACTGCTCATTTCTCTTCAGAAAGGGCTGGTTTACATTACCAGAAGGGAAGGATGCTCACTACTAAAGAAATAGTTTGTTGCCAATTTGAAGACTTTCAGTGCCATATTACCATCTCTTTACACCTCTGGTATTTTTATTGCAGAGTATTTTCTTTTCTCCACGCTCCAATACCTCCAGAAAATAATTAGGATACTTTGCCCTCTATATAAATGAGTATCCTGCTGTATAAAATGAGCTACAGGAGAATTAAACCCTGACTTACTGACCTGGCAAAGAATGCATTCCAAGCACAATTCCAAGAGCCAGGACAAAATTCCCAAGGAGCAGCACCAGATCTGTGCTGGATGTGACTGTCTGTAGAGAGGGGGCACTGAAAGTCTAACAAAAAGCTGACAATCTGCTTTCTCTGCTCTGGACAGGGTAAAAACTTGCCCTGCAGCACTCCAGATGCTCTCACTGTGCATTCTGTGCCACAGCCCAATGAATGAAAAGCCTCTTTCCTAGAGGATGAACTCCTTGGGAGTCCTCCCAGCAGGGAATAAACATACTCTCAGTGTTTCTCCAGCATAAACTTCTCTTTTGAAGTGAAGGAGGAGTCATTTAGAAGCATCTAAATATTGGTTTATTCTGCTTTAAAAGCCAGAGGAGTGATTACAGCTATCTAAACAAGTGGCCAGCTGATTCCATTTCTATTTGCATCAGGCTCCACTCCCACTCTGCAGAGGTTCAAGAGGATTATGTGCTTCAAGAACAGGCACTCACACCACTGCCAAAGAGGAAAGAAGCCCTTGGAGTCTTGTAACTGCAAAGGAAATCTTTTCTTCTCCAGGCAGAACTTCCCAAAATAAGAACTGGATGCTGAGCTTCACTAGAAGCTGCTGGGGGAGGAGGGAAGGTTGCTTGATACAATATTTAAATAATTGAAATGTAGATCTCAGAGATCCTGGACAAACAGGACACAAAAGATGGAAATACTCATCCATGAATGAAGGAAAAGATGTTTGGCTGAGCATTTAAATAATGGCAGAAAATACTTAAAATCCATTAATCAGATGATCACACTGTCCACAGGGCTCAGTTTTTCAGCATTAATTGAGTTTTTACTTCTGTTCAAAGGCACAGCTCCACTTACTTGGTTAATTTGTGGTCTTTCATTGCTACCAGGAACTCTCTGACAGTCTCAGGACTCTGGTACCTGCAGGGTGTTTTTGAAATGTACTTCAGTGTCTGCAAGGGACAGAAAGGAAATATGTATTATTTCACACTAAATATTTGGTTTGTATGTTGTGGATGGAACAAGTAGATTTTGATAAGTCTCCTCTGTACTGACAAAAAATTGGAAAATCAATTCAGGTTTGGAAATCACCTTTATCTGAGCTGTTCAAAAGTCACAAGTTGAAGAGGGCAGGAAAGGAGTGAGTTTTAGCTCTGTCTGCTAAAAAACCCCTCTTGCTGTTTGTGACAGACATTTGCTTCCTTGATTTGCTCCTTGTTTGGTTTTTGTCTTTTAAAAGCACACAGGAAAGTTGAACACAATTCATCCTGAAACCCACATTCCCCTCTGCCAGGTTTTCATGTGCTCAGTGCCAGGGATATTCTCACTGCCAGCCCAAAAATCCCTCTTTAAGATCTCTAAATTATGATTTGTTTTTATGCTTTACCTGCATTTTTGGCAATTTAAAGTTGATAGAAGCAGGTCAGGTGGCTTGTTATAAAATCTTCAAGGATATTGTGTTATTAAGATATTGAGACAATTAAACTTTGATCCATTTTTTACAGGTAACACCCACCAGCCTCACTGACTTTGACAGCAGATGTTCCATTTATTTGCTTTATTTAAAATAACAACATTGAGCAGGTGGATAATGGACTTACATTACACAGTATAATCTGACCTGAGTAAAAAACCAATTTGTTGATAAAAACCCCCACAAAAATTCCAGTTCACAGCTGATTTTTCACTGGAAGTGGCTTAAAATCTTCCTGAATATTTTTTTGTTGCCTGAATTAAGCCCCAAAATGAAGAGTTGTAAATAATTATAATTTATTGTTCTTTTCTGTAAGCCCTGTCTGACCTTTTCAGATAAAATGAAGTTGTTATTCACCACCAATGACTGAAATGAAATTATTGTATTGTCACGTAATGTAATTATTTCACAGGAGTAATTTCTCTTCCAGGCTCATCTTTTCCTGGCAATTTCAAATCAATGAAAATGCCAAATATACAGAAAAACAAAGCTCCTTTCATGGAGCTACTTCAGTGCCTACAGATCCAAGTCTGCAGGGAGCTTGTGAAGAAATATAAACACAATCCTGTAAAATCAAATTCTGCTTTTCTTTCAGTCAAACATAGAAAATACACCCAGAATTTACACCAGCTCCACACCCAAGCATCCTATAGGTATTTAACACATAGAATAACAAAGCAATTAAAGATTTCAGGTGCATCCTGATAAAATTTACTTACAGAGTCTTTCTCAGCTGTTTCCCAGAGGTACAGGAAGAGACTGTCAGTCTCCATGAAGATTTAATTCAGATTTTTGGTAAGCCCCTATTTTGTTGAATGCAAGGCTTAGGAATTACAACTCTGTACCTTTTTCAAACAAAGCCAGAACTAAAACAAAACCAAAGCCTAGGCCAGATCTTATCCACATGAGTAGTTTCAGTGCTCATCAGAATTACTCATGCAAGCAAAGGCAAAGTGCTTTCAGCTGCCTGTCAGTCATGGTGCTGCTCATGCAATTCTCCAGCACACACACAATGGCTCTCACTGCAAGGCTCTGGGAAGTTGCTCATTTGGGATATTTTAAATGTTGGTATTTGTATTATAGGATTTTAGAATTCCTTCCTAGCAAGGGATGAAATGTTTATGACCGAGCTGGTGTCCAAGTGATGTTATCTGTATGTGTGGTTTTGCTTTTGCTTGGATCAAAAAAAAACTTCTAAATGATCTGTTTTAGCTAGGAATTAGTTTCTACTGACAGAATTATTAATTCTGTTAATAAAAAAATACCATGTAATCTGTGCCTCAGCTTTGAAATCATCAGCTTAATTATCAGATTAGGTGGTATCATCAATTCACCAGATGATAGAGAGCTCTGCCCTGTGCCTTAAAAGGATGGAATATTTAGAATTTTAAAAATCCTAACAAAACTAAACAGTTGAAAACCAGGGGGTTTGAAATTCTTTTATAGATTTTAATAACAGCAGCTAACTCTTCCCTGACAGAAAAACCTCAATAAAGTGAGCACAGAAAAGTGGCAGAGAAAGTATTTTACTGTGGTTTTTAATAGGGAAAAATTTGATTCCAAATTATTAAATATACAACCTTAAGGATGTGAATTATTCCAGCTTGGGCTAATGGGTAAAAGGACTTTCCCAGTGCTACTCACCTCATACATGATTGTGTTCAGATTCTGCTGCCCAGAGCTCTGCTTGGTTTTGCCACTCTCTTTACGCTGCTGCTTGAGATCAGTAAGTAACTGGTACACCTGAAGATAAAAAATAAAGTGGTTTAGAGTATCTGAGAGTATTTTACCTAAAAATATGACAACAGGAAATCATAAATGAACGGGAAAAATCCTATCAGCTAAAGAGCAAAAAATGTGTGGCTGTTGTGCTGGATGGACCAGCAACTGAAATGAAAAATGTTTTGGCCCCAGAGTGATGAATAAGGATGTAAATTGTTTTCTAAAAACTGTTTTAAACAGATGAATGAAATTTTTTCAGAAGTTTTGCTTCAGGTTTTCCAGTATATCCAACACTGGATATACATATATATCCAATCTGAGTCAATACCCAGAGCAAAGCAACAGAGCACTTCTCACTGTTTATCCCCTCTTTTTTACCTGGCTTCACTCACCATCCAGCCCCAAAGGATTTATAAACTGACAAGTCCAGAGAAATAAGAAACCAAACACTTCTAGACAGAAATATGAATATAATCAGCTACAGATCCTGCAATTACTTCACACTGCACCTTCCTCTGAGAAAGGAACTCCTGTCAATGCTGAAATCCCAAACTCAGGCTGTGAACTCTGACAACAAACACAAAAGGACAACTCCAAGCTCACACAAGAACTGCAGGGATGGAACTTCCTGTGCAAAGCATTGCCTTGATTTACAGAACGTTGGCTTTGCCAGTGAAATTGCAACTGGGAAGTGGAGCAAATGGAAAGGCAGCAGTAGTTTGAGGGGAATCAGTGCTTTGAAATGCCATATTTGCTATTTTTTTCACATGTTTTTAACAGCCAGGCACTGAACACCAGTTTGGCTGCCATGATACCATCTATTTCTTAGAGGAAATATAAGAGAGTTCTCTCCAAGTCCTCATTAAAGCCCTTTTAACAGTCACCAGATGCCTGCTCTGCTGTTTGCAGACAGATGCAGCTCAGGATAGAACACCTGAAGATTAATTTCAGAATAGAACGAAACAGCTGCAATAAAAACCAGCTTCAGCAATACAATAACACAGACAAAACCACCTGGGTTATTAAAACTGTTAAAAAGAATTACATTAATCAGCAAAGCACTGAAATTTCCATTACCTGCCTCAAGTTAAAACAACATTTCCTTCTACCTTCCTTAAAATGAGAGAGAAAAACACCTGCTTGGGAATAATCTCACAATACAGTAACACAGTACTCATTACTAGCAAAACCATTTCCAAATCTGCTTTTAAAAGCTTTTTTTCTTAAAAACAAACCAAATGCAAGGAGGTGTAAATCCCCTGCAGGTTTTGCTGATTGCTACTGCCAGTTTTCAGCTTCCAAAGATTATACAAGGGACTGATGACAGCTTTAAATTGCTGCTTTAAAACCAGAATGAAGACAAACGTACCTCAAAGTTACTCAGCAACGCAGCATTTGCATCTTTTCTAAAAGCAAAAATGAAAACAATTAATTATGTTCCAAATGAAACTGTGTGAAGTTTTTCTCTGCCGAGTCACAGACACTAAAAGAACATAAAGTTAAAAAAAATAAAATAAAAGCCTCAAGACAAATTGTTTTAGTGATTCTACAATTGCCATCTCTGGAAAATATTTTTCCATACTTTCAATAAAATTATGACATAAATATTGAGTTATGACATAAATATTTACAGTTTGCCCCATAAATCATAATGCACTTGTACAACACACTCCTTTATGCAGCCACCCTATTTTACTCACTCACCCAATTTCACGCACTCAAACTAAACTGCTTTGCTTCTTCCTTAGAAAAAAAGCCTCAAATTTTATTCAGATAAAGACTGATGGGAAAAATAATTCAGATTACACACACAGTTTTCTTTAGTAGTCAAGAGCACACTGAGTATTTTAGTACCATGGACATGTGTGTGTATAGACACAAATAGGGCTTTAATTTATATGTGTTGTACTGAGTAAAAAACCCCAATTTATTGCATTTTCTCTCTGTTTATTCTTTCCGTCTTTATGTGCCTGTTCCTATATTAGAAGGGCAAGGCTGAGTTTCCCATTTTCCACTTTCTCAATCCCAATTAAGCAAGAATCCTTATCCAAGGCTGGCAGGGCGACTGCAGAGCCAAGCACATCATGCCTTTATTCCTCCTGGATATCGTAAATTTATATAAAGTAAAAAAGAGGGAGAAAAACTGCCACAGAACATCCTACATTCCCTGAACAACACATTCTGCTGAGCAGTCAGTAGCCACAACAACAGAAAGTTTCCATACAAAAGGAAAAAAAGGCCTTTCTCAGGTCTGTGCAGCAGCTTAGGAAAAAGAAAAAAAAGAACAAAAAAGGTACAATGTGTTGTTAAGCACCGCGAATCGTCTGAATAGAACTGTCACGTTCATCACTTTCAAATGGTAAATGCATCCACAAACTTCCACAGGTTCTATCATTGTTTTTAAATGAAAAGGGACCTTCTAAAATACGCTGAGATGAACTTCAACTTCCATTTCGCTGACCCGAGTGAAACTTCAGCAAGTGAGCTCAGGCACGCATTAGTTTTTCATTCATGTTTCACAAACCATATATAGCTTTTGTTGTTAGGTAAATGCAAGTCTTCAGAATGTTTGCATTCAGCCGGGCCCTACAGAAATCCCCACGGATCAAAGACATTCTATAGGGAGAATTACGTATGGAATTGTTCGGCTGAAAGGCTCGTACGGAGTCAATACATCGCCGAGCAAATGAGGCTGCGCAATCACGCTGAGGTTAAGAATGAAATTATTTAAGACAACTGCTTTCCTTTTTCATTCCCAATAGCTTTGCCATTCGGAAAAATACTTTTTTTTTTACTCCTGCCAACGTGTCAGTCTCAAATCTTCAACAACTCTGTTGTGACGAAATACCAAAATTATAAACTGATGAACTTTCGCAGTAGTGATTCAAAGGAATCTACTCCACAGCAAGGTACTGTAAAGTGTGTTAAAGGAGTTCTGTGTTTAAGAGTCCTGTGTATCAGTAGAAATAAAATTCCCTTCAATCCTGACTCACAGCTACCAATTTTACAGTCAGGAAACAAGAAACTCTAAACAATTAATTTTAATGTATGTTTTTAGGCAGTCAGCTCAACACTTCGCTTATTTTTTATGTGATTAATAAGACTTATGCAGAAAGGAAAAAAAAAATCACGGTAATGTCAAAAGTATGNATTTTTATGTGATTAAGACTTAACCAGAAAGGGAAAAAAAATCACGGTAATGTCAAAAGTATGAACACTTTCTAGAGCTAATAAATTAGTATGAGAAGATCTCATAGTAGAGAAGATTTAATGATAACAAAGCATCCCTGTGTTACACGGCTGCAGGAGCTCAGTGACTTTAGGGGATACATCCCCTGACTGCCCCCACTCTTTAGAGAAATTAAAATTAAATGAAAATAAGAAATTTAACCACCTCCACAGAACTCGTGAGATTTTAAGCTTCAAAACAGGTCAAATCCTATAGTTTTGTACCCAAAACACACGGCAGGAAAGCACAAACCGCTGCCTGGTCTAACAGCCCTGAAATATCGACCGGCCAGAATTCTAACTCTTATTGCGTTTGCAATCGCTGGCACGAACCCCTCAGGTGTTTCCTTCTCCAGCATTTCCAGCTCCTGCACAGAGCTCACGGGAGTAACTCTCCCCGAAAAGAAAAATTCCCATTTTGCCTCTCCCAGGGCAGAGGGAGCAGGAGGGGACAAGAGTGGGATTCACACCGAGCCACGGCGCCTTTCGCCCCTACAGCTGCGTCAGCAGGAGTTTTAAAGAAAATAAACCCCTCAGATATTGACCAGAACGCCTGAACTCACTGCTGGGGGCAATAACCCCCTCATACATTTATTGTACCCTCACACCCCTCACGCACAGGCCCACATGGATGTACCCCCCCACACACCACATACAGATATACCTACACACACCCCACGCCATATAGATGTAACCTCCCACCCCATAAACACCCCACAAACCCCACAGAGATGCACCCCCGGCCCTGCAGCCCCGCTGTGGCCACGGCAGGGTGGCTCCGAGGCCCGCCCGTGCCCTGCGCTCCCCCCTCAGGCCCTTCCTTACACCTCCATCTTGTCCTCCCCGGCGCGGCCTCCCCGAGGATCCTCCCGCTACCCCCGGGCACCCTGAGCCCGGCGCGACACGGCGGGGGAACAGCGGAGCGAGGCCCGGTGGAGCTGAAGGAGGATTTGGCGGCCGGGACGGAAGCGGAAAAGGAAGGAGAAATAAGGAACTGAAAAAAAAAGAAAACAAAAAAACAAAAAACATGAACTGCATTGGCCGGGAATCGAACCCGGGCCTCCCGCGTGGCAGGCGAGAATTCTACCACTGAACCACCAATGCCCGTGATGGGAGTTCAGGCTCCCCTCACTTGCCTTGTCTGTATTTTAGACAAAAAATGATACAAATTTTGGTCTGAAATCACCCAGATTGACAATCAGCCGCTGTTAAGTGTGACAAAAGCAAAACGGCATCGCGGAAGTCCTTTCAAATCAAATCTTTAACCATGTGCGGAGTACTGCGAGGCTGAGGTCGTTGTGTAATACTCTCGTTGTCTTTTAAAGCACTTGAATATGCATCCATCAAACTCTTCAGCATCGTCTTTCCCAGCCGTCACCGTGACTCTTTCCCAGCTAAACCATGTGCTATTAAATTTTCCAAGAGCCCTTTTCATCCTCAATAAAACCAGTGACACTTCGATGAGTGCGAACGGCTGAAAATCCTAGTGGCAACAGCAAGGAAAATTATCTGGACAGGGAAGCATTTAATTCCTTAATTTTGACATTATCTCTCAGGGAAATTTTTATATACAAATACAGCACCTCTAACTCCCTAAGGAGTGTCATACTGATTTATTTGCTTGCTTGCAGCAGGGATTTAAGAGCTTTTTAGGGATTTAGGGTCAGACTTGTGCCCCCAACCTCCGCCTTGCAATTCCAGCACAAACCCCAGCAGCCACTTTTTTCTCCAGAATCAAAACAGATAAAATTCCATTCCCACTTTTAAGCCTTTTCTTCTCCTTGAGGTGTTGCAAATCCGAAATAAATTCAGAATAACATGAGCAAACTGCAGTGCTTTAGGAGCAGTCTTCAGTGCCAGGACAGTGGGCAAGGAGCAGCTCCCAGTTTTCCAGGAACTTTCACCACCAGATGTAGAAGTGCTGGGCAAATTTTAAAAGCCATCTGCAAAAGCTTTTTAGCCTTTTTAATTTGAAAACCCCCTAAAAAGAGTTTCAGTGGGCACGTGCACCCCATCACACACGGATTGTAGTGAAGATAGGAATTAATTTATACTTCAGAATCATTTATTGTGGAGTCCTGTGGAATAAAAAAAAGCCAGGAGAGAGGTCTTCAAAGGCAGCCTGAGAGCTGCTGGTGTGACTCAGTGCACAGGATGCAATGGATGCTGCCCTTTTTCATGTCAGGATTAACTGGCCTTGTAAGTTGGCCAAAACTGGCAGAGCAAAAGCTCTGTGACTGCTCTGCCATGTCCCAAACCCTGCACATGAAACCGCCTGAAGGAAGGGAAAGGATGTTGGTTTTCGTGTGAAAACAGGGTATTTCCACACAACCAAATTTCAGAGTTTCATTCCAGAAATCTGCTAATCCTTGTCTGCCTCTCACCACTCTCTTCAGATAAGGGTTCAGAACCTTCAGCACAATAATTTTATTTCTCCTTTACATCTCTTTATAGCTCTCCCCCAGCAGCAAATTATTATATTTATTTTCACCATTTCCCCAAAATTTCACTTTTCCTGACACGTTTCTCCAATCAATGCTGCTTTTTTACTATCCATGATGAAGACACAGCTGGGGATGAATGAACATAACACAGACACCTCTTTCAACAGCTTTTTTTCCCTAATAGAAATACTCCTCCTAAACATTTCCCAGTGGAGACAGGAAGCCTGGCAGGCTGTAAATACAAATATGGGTCAGCTCCAGCTCCACTGACATCATGCAAGGCAGAGAGGGGATATCAAGAGAACCAGATGGGCAGGAGGTGAGGTGAGGAGGTCACTTCAGCTTTAATTGCTGCCCTTTAGGTGTTAGACAGTTATGCTACACCATCCATAGGGAATGCAGACATGGGTTTTTCCAAATGTGCTTAGCATGTCAACATTTTAAGCATTGGCTTGTGATTGTTACCACTAAGGCTTGGGGAGAGAGGGGCCTCGGTATTAACTATTGAAAGCAGGGGGCCTAGGACTTGCTATTGACAGCAGATCTGCAGGGTATTTGTGTTCTTTGTCATGAAAGATGTTTACTGTGTTCAGCATTTCGCTCAGCACCCTATGGTGTCTATTTTTTTCTCTTTTCCTTTTTTGCCTTTTACATTCAAAAATTCGTTAAAAACAAAGTTGGGGGGTTTTTGGAACAAAAAAATGTCAGCACGGCTCCGCATCAGCCGAGCTGACGGTGCGTTTGCCCGGCACGTTCAGCCCATGGAGCTGTTTTCTTTCTCCAAAGTGAAAAGACAGCTAAAAAAAGGATGTTTTTAAAAGAAGGTGCACTGTAGCTGTTTCTGCCATCCTTTTCCTTCGCAGTCCTGTTGTGAAAAGTGAATTTCCAGAGCCACCAAAGCTCCTTCAGGGCTGCCCTCCCTCAGCGTTGTACTCTTCCAGCAAAAAAATGAAATAGTAGAGAAAGATTCTGATGGATTACAAAAGTACAAATAAAGTTCAGATCTTTGAGAACATTAAAATATATTCAATTTAACTTCTCTGTGCTGCAGAATTAGCAACATACTGTCTAGTACTCGCTGTCACCTTGAAAAGGGTGTAGCTGGGAATGTTGATGTAGGAATGATTTGCCATCCTCTGTGCCAGAAAGGAAAATAATTGGGAGAGTTTTCCCTCAGAATTTCCTCTGTATTAACTGTGGGGTGAGGATTTTGAGGTTAATCTTTCTGTTTCAGATAAAGCACTGAAAGGAGATGATGGGAAGTGGAGAGACATCCAAACCAGAACAAATGGAGAGGATAGTAATGAGAATGCACTTCAGTTTGCATTAAAAAGTATATTTTGCATTGCTATTTCACTGTTTCCCCCTCAAAAAAGTTCAACTCTCCAGCTCCAAGCATCTTTAAGAAATCTTATTTCTTTAATATTCGTTTTTAAGTTGAGAAATTCTGCTTGTATTTAGTTTTACTTCCATTTTTATTATAAAAATATTAGTCTATATTCTACACTGCTTATTATAGAGAAAAGATGGTTATTGACTGTTTGATCTAAAAATAAAGAGAGAATTCATCATTTCCTAGATACAAACTGGGGCAGGAGCTGAGCAATGCACTCCAAGCCAACTAATCCCTGTGAAGTTTGCTAAATACACAGTGGCACTGCTGCCAGGTCCCATGTGGGTGTAATATCCCCTGTCACATGTAATATCAGACATGGGTTAGCAAAATCTTATTTACACCCATTCACACTAGTTATAAACCCAGTGCTTAATGTTTTCACACATTGGCAATCTCCTGTCAAAGCCCAGAGTAAGAAAAAGAACACTTTGAAAAGGTGAAGAAGACAAGAAAAGTGGTAAAAATGAGGGATTTCACAGTAGGAAGGAACAGGACTGCAAAAGGATTGAGCACTGCTGCAGTGTCTTAGTGGAAAAAGGAAAAGGGGATAAGTTGTAGAACTGAGAGAACAGTAGAAAAGAACAAGAGGGTCAGTTTAAGGGAGCAAAATCCAAGGAAAACGTGGATGAGAAAGTTGGAACATGTTTCCTGAGCTCTGTGAGAGGTTTGGACGATGCAAATGGAAAAATATTACACTGCAGGAGCTCACTCGGTAAGAGAAAACAGCAAATATTCAGCTTTCTGTGGAGGGGCTGCAGAAAATGCTCTGCCTGAGGAGTTAATGAGAAATTCGTGCTGAGCCACAGCTTTGCTGCTCTAAAAGGTCTCTTGTGATTTAAATCAGTTATTTAATTCCACGATATTTAGGGTGTGATGAGTTTAAGATACGGGTTATTGCCATAAGCATAACTCCAAGCCCCACAGCCACTGCCTGAGGCTCTCAAGTGACCCCAAAACCTGGAGGCAGCAGGGAAACCCCCAATCTGGGGCTGCAGCATCCTTACAGGTGGGGTGAAAAGTCTCACCCATGCAGAGATGGGAAAGAACAAGAAGCTCCCATCTATTTTTTTGGTGTTTATTGGGGTGGCAATGGGGACAGAGCACCGTATCAGTTATATTTATATTAAAGATTGCTCATTAGAGGGGTGTGACAGAGCGATGCCACTCCTTCAGCACAGCGATATTCCCAGGGGAGCATTCCAAGGATATTCCTGACCTGCCCACAGCGCAGGAGCTACGCCAGCAAAGAAGCAATACTCGAGCATCCCTCCCAAACCTCCTCCTCTCCAAAGCATCCCCTGTCCCCGAGCTGCAGCGCAGGGGTGGGAAGCGACAAGGGGGACACGGGGGGGACCTGAGCGGGGCCGGCCCCGGGCACACCCCGCCCCGGCGGGGCGGGACGAGCCGCCAGCCCCGAGCCGAGGGCTGTAAAAGCGGGGCGGCGGGGCCGGGGAGCAGCGAGCCACAGAGCGGCCGGGGCTGCGTGCGGAGCAGGTGAGCGGTGCCCGGGGAACCGGGAGCGCACCGGGAGCGGGGCAGGGAGCGGGCACCGGGGAACCGGGAGCAGCTGAGCATCTCCGCGCTGTCCCGCAGGTTTGCACCAGGTGCCAGGATCGCTGCACAAACGAGCAAAACGTCGTCCGAAATGGCAGCCGAGGTGAGGGGGAGCTTGGCATTGCTGGTGGGGGGCTGCTCCGGGTCCTGCTCTGCTCCGTTTGGAACGGGTTGTGAAGGGACGTGGTGGGATCAGCATATCCCTGGAAGGGTTCAGGGAAGGTGTCCGTGTGGTCCTTAGGGATGTGGGTTAGGGGTGGTCCTGGCAGTGTTGGACTCGCTGATTTTGGAGGTCTTTTCCAACCTTAATGATTCTGGGATTGGTTTTCCCGGGTTTTAAATGGAGAAAGGGACAGCGAACAACTTTGCTGCAATAATCCACCGTCCCATCTCTGATTCTGGCAGCGAAAACGTACCTTGACACCTCTTCCCATCCCAGCCCTTCCCTTCCAGCAGCACCATTCACTCCCTGTCCCCTCTGCCCATCACGGAGTGTCCAGCGACGAGCTGCAAAACTTTGGGGTTTTCCCCCATTTCCTCCCCGCGGCAGCTCCTGCGGCCAAACCCGCTTCAAACGCAGAGCTCCCGCACCCCGAGCCTGCATCCTGCCTCCGCAGGCTCCCTCCTGCTCTTCCCTCTGCCAATCCTTTGGGAAAAGGGCTGCTGATGTCCCGGTCCCTGCCCGCTGTCCATGGTAGCTCCGCCGGCCGCCCGGCGCCGCGCACCTGCCGAGCCCTTCTGGGGGTGCTTTGGGGTTTTCTCTTCCCTTTTCATCTCACGGGAACATTTGTAACACTGCAAGGCACCCAGGCCTCCCTTTCTGCAACCTGCACCTTTGCCGGTTTTATCCTAATTTTACACCAAGGCTTGCGAGAACAACGTGGACTCTGGAGCTGCTTCAAACGGTAACTTCAGATACTTTATAGTCACAGGAGTGCTTTAAAGCATGTGGCTTGTGCTGGCCCACAGCTCCTTGTCAGCTGAATATTTTCTTCTAGTCTTCCTAAAAGAGTGGGATTATTTAATATTTCAAGGATCAGAGACCCATTTTCACTGTATTCCTGACTCCTTTACCTTTTAATTTTTTTTTGGTCAGGAGTCCATCAAAGGGTCAGAGATCAGCAGCTGCCTTAAAAGAGAGTTCCATGCTGATCTTGCATCACATGCCCTGGTGTTCCCCTTCAGAGAGTCCTGCAGGAGTCAAATATCTTGGAGGATCCCCAGGCCAGACCTGTAACCTCAAGGGCTAAATTCTAGTGACAGTGACATGCTCTAAAGCCCAGGGTTTTGCTGGTATAGACTGAATAAAAACATTCTTGAGGTTGTCCTCGGTTTTTGTTTGATAAGGATTGAGATGGACATGAACTGATTTTTAGGAGATGTAGCCGTAAATCTGTGTCTCTTACCTTCATTACTTGCAGGGGGACAAAATGATGGCAGGAAGATTTGTGGGGAGCACAGATCCAATCATGGAGATGCTCAGTGCTTCCATCACTGTTGATCAGAGACTGTCTGAAGTCGACATCCAGGGGAGCATGGCTTATGCCAAAGCCTTGGAGAAGTCTGGGATCTTGTCTAAAACTGAGCTGGAGAAGATCCTGGGTGGCCTGGAAAAGGTATTTCTTCCCTTCACAAATTCTCATGTGTGCTGGAATGAATCTTTCCTTACCTGACAGCATCTTTCTGTTTTAAAGAGCATCTTTAAATGTCCTGGTGTCCCATCCTCTTCAGACTGAGCAGTCATTAGGAATCATTTCAGTGGGAAGTAAGAACATCCTTTTTCCTGCTGGCACATGGAATTTTGAGTCTGGCTGCCTGGCTTGGCAGGAGGCAAGGCATAGCAGGTGTAGGGGGGAAGAGGAGTCAGCAGAGAAGTGCTTTTATAAAATATCCATTGTTCTCATCCACCCTGGACAACGGTGATTCTGTGCAATGTTTTATAGGAAAACCTTTGTTGGTGTTACTAAAGAAATCACTGACATTTAAGTTCAGTTTTTTCTTGCAATGCTTAAATCCTCCATAACACTGCAGGATTATCATGGATGGAGAGATGAATCCCAGCAATAGTATGGAATATCAGGATACAGCAAACAGCCTGAATGCCAGAGTTTGCATGAGAATTGACACTTGAGGGAATGAGCTGGGATTTGCTGGGGGCACTCACAGCCCCCAGACACAGCAGGGTAACTGTGGTGGCTGACTGGTGTTTCTGGTGTTTGTAGATCTCTGAGGAATGGTCCAAAGGAGTCTTTGGTGTGATCCAGACTGATGAGGATATCCACACTGCCAATGAGCGCAGATTAAAGGTTTGGCTCCTCCAACCTCTTGTTCCTGTTCCTCTTCAGCTACATCTACCTGACATGGAGGGTGTGTGCCTCTGTCCCTCTGTGAAATTCCTTTAGAGCTCGTGGCACTGAACCCCCTGGGGCACAGCCAAGGGTCTCCAAGCCCCCTTCTGTGGCACTGTACAAGCACAGAACCCAAAGCTGCCCTCCCCAAAACAGATCCCATGGTTACTCCCAGGATCCTGGAGCTGAGTCCCTTCCAGGCAGGGAGATCTGCTCCTGTGGATTGTCCTGCTTAGAACCCAGAGATCCTGACAGAAATCCTGCTCTTGTCCTCAGGAGCTGATTGGAGATGTAGCTGGGAAGTTGCACACTGGCAGAAGCAGGAATGATCAGGTATGGACAGAAGCTTTTTTTCTCCTTTTGTATTCCTCCCCCACCTCACTTCAGGAGACCTCAGACCAGTATGGCCTCTGGAACTCTTCCTGGAGAGCAAGAAATGGTGACATTACCACATAAATACAACCAAATGATGAGAAGAAGATGCCCCTTCCCATCACACAGGACAAGGAGGGGTTTACTTTGCAGTAATAGTGACCAGTCACTGCATGTGTGACATTCTGTGTGCCTGACTGTGGCCAATCTCCCACAGGTTGTGACTGACCTGAAGCTGTTCATGAAGAATTCCCTCTCTGTCATATCCACACACCTCCTGCAGCTCATTGAGACCCTGGTGGAACGTGCTGCCCTGTGAGTCCTTTTCCACAGTCCCTGTTTTCCATAACTTGGGCCTTTTTGGGGCAGGAGACTCCTAGGTTTGTCCTTTGCTGCTGGGCAGCAGCTGGGTCTCCTGTGCAGGGAGTTACAGCCAGGCACTTTAGGGTAGCCCAGGGAACACAACAGCCTCTTTTCCTCCAGAATTCACTTCACAGAAACTCTCCTCATCCCTCAGAGAATCTTCCCTTCATCCCTGGCAAAGGAGTTGAGGTGGGAGGTCCACACAAGATTTTAGAAGGCACCAAACCTATCTGAAGGAGTGTTTCAGGTTTTCCTGTCTTACAAAAAGCTCAGCTGTGTTACCTCCCTGTCTAGCTCTGCTCCTCACACTCCAAACCCGTGGTGGACTGGGGAATCCTTGCCTGCCACAGAAGGATTGCTGCTCCAGGCAATTTTCCAAGGAGGCCCAGGGCAGATTCACCACACTGAAATAGCTAAACCCAGTGTGCTTGGCTTGAAAGATGACAGGGAGAGGAAGAGATGGACCAGCTTCAGCATCTCATAGGCTAAAAATGCTCAGTTTGTGACCTTGCCAGGAGCCCTGGTGTGTCCCTGTGCCTGCCCTCCCTGCCCTCCTGTCTCTGCTGCTCACCTCTCCCTCCTTTCCCTCCCAGAGAAATCGATGTGATCCTGCCTGGCTACACCCACCTGCAGAAAGCTCAGCCCATCCGATGGAGCCAGTTCTTGCTCAGGTGAGCACCTCCCACCCTCTCCACCCTCGGGGCCCTGCTCTGCTGAGGGGGCAGTCAGGGGTGGTGATGAACCAGAGGGAACCCTGCAAACTGGAACAGGAATTCCCTGTGTCCCCTGGCTCTGGCCAGGCTCCACTCCTCATGTTTAAGGGGGCATCCCAGGCTCCAGGCATGGCAGCACAGGGATTGGAAAAAAAAAAAGAGACATTCCCTAATTTTGTGTGCTTTCTCCCCCTTGTCCTTCCCCAGCCATGCTGTTGCTCTGACCCGCGATTCTGAGCGCCTGGGAGAGATAAAAAAGAGGATCAATGTCTTGCCTTTGGGAAGGTAAGATCTACTCTTTTTGTGATCACTGGGCCTTGCTTTTTTCTGCAAAGTCTTCAGAGGTGCCTTCCCTGCTTCCCAGAGCTCAGCTTTGGATGGATATGAGAGGTATATTGCATGATTTCTGTTTCTTTCTTCCCTGGCAGTGGAGCTCTGGCTGGAAACCCCCTGGAAATCGATAGAGAGATGCTGCGCAGTGGTAAATGTTATCCTGGGACTGAGGGGCATGGGAGTACCTGTCACACCTGGGAGGGAGGGAATGGCACCATAATGCCCCATCCTGGAGCCAGAGCCTTTCATTTTCCAGGATTTTTGCTTCAGAGAGACAGGCAGTGCCTGTGAGGTGGGAGGAGGAAAAGCCACCCCTGCTGCACACTAGCTGTCCAGGATCATAACAAAAACCCCACTAAACATGTTTGTGTTCCTGGGACTGCTCAAGGGTTCACAGTCACCTCCTCTGGGGCAGCCTGGTGCATTCAGGCTCCTGTCAGGGCCAGTGTGACCTCCTGTGTCCATCTCCTTCCTTGCAGAGCTGGACTTTGCTTCCATCAGCCTGAACAGCATGGATGCCGTCAGCGAGAGGGACTTTGTGGGTAAGCACAGCCAAATCTTCCCAGCACTGTGGGAAGCAGCTCCTGACACTTTCCCAGTTACTCTTCTTTAACAAGGGGGCTGAAATCCATCACTAGGAACTAAAGCTCTAGCCGGGGTTCTCTGAGTTTTCCAAGCACCTTTCCCCCTTCTGATTTCCTGCCTTGCCTGCAGTGGAATTCCTCTCAGTTGCCACCCTGCTGATGATCCACCTGAGCAAGATGGCCGAGGATCTCATCATCTACAGCACCAGCGAGTTTGGCTTCTTGACCCTCTCTGATACCTACTGGTAGGTTTTTGGTCTCTGGTGAGAGATTCTCCTCAGCTCTCCCACCCTGGGAGTGTGAGGCAGTGGTTGGGGGTCTGTGTGCACGAGGCTGACCCAGCATCAAGAGCCTGGCACAAAGGCACCCTCAGGCTGAATATTCCTCAGAAATGGTCACTTATTTCTGATTCCCATAACTCAACCAAGTCTGTGTTCAGCCCAGCCAGTGCTGGCAGAGAGAACTTCCTGCTGTGCTGGGAATGCTGCCAAAGCCCTTCCTTGACTGGCTGGGTTTGCAATCCCAACAGACTCCTTGTCTGCAGGGTGGCACAAGCACAGCCCTCCCTCCATGAAGTCACACCAACACTTAGCTCAGCCTGCCGATACCACCTCTGCAGGGGCTTGGAAGGAGAGCCTCCTTTTAACTCTCTCTCTGAGAGGTGGGACTGTGTGGGAGCTTCAGACAAGGTGCAAAATCAAAGGCTTTGCTGTGGGAAACATGAGAATCTTGGCACACTTCATTCATAGATTTCCTACACCCTAAACAGGAGTACAAGCAAAGGGGATTTAGAGGTTTCTTTTGGAGGGCTGGATCAGGGATTTCTGCCAGGGGGTCTTGCTCAGCACTGCACTCCACACCCCTTCCCTGCAGCTCTGGCAGCAGCGTGATGCCTCAGAAGAAGAATCCTGACAGTCTGGAGCTGATCCGCAGCAAAGCCGGGCGAGTGTTCGGACGGGTGAGCCCCAAAAAGATGGAAGAGGGAGGGAAAACTGCTCATATTGGGGCTGGAGAATCCTCCTTTTCTTGCCTTTTCTTTCCTAAAGAGCTGTGCCCAGTGTGGGTTCTGGACCTGCCCTGGAGCTGTGCTTTGCTCTGTACCTCACTCCCTGCCTCTCCTGTTTCCCTCTGCAGCTGGCTGCAATTCTCATGGTCCTCAAAGGACTCCCGAGCACCTACAACAAGGACCTGCAGGTAAAGCCTTTGTTCCTTTCCACACCATCTCTCTGAGCAGACACAGTCATCTCCTACTCTTGAGCTGTCCCACCACTGCATTTCTCTGCACAGCCCCTGGCTGTGTGCAGGGTGCTGGGAAAGGGGCTGAGGCAGGGGGTGCTGCAGGTGACACCTTGAACGCCGCGGCAGGAGCCTCTGGGATCACATCCCTGCTCTGCTGCATGGGCTGCTCAGCCTGGTGGGTTTTTGGGCTGCACCAGGTTGTCTCACAGCCATTTCCATCTCTATTCCAACACAGGAGGACAAGGAGGCCGTCTTTGATGTCGTAGACACCCTGAATGCTGTGCTCCAGGTTGCCACTGGAGTGATTTCCACTCTCCAGGTAAGGATTCAGCCTCTCACTATGGAACATGGAGCACATTCTGTGAGTAACATGGGGGGACAGAGCTCCAGACTGGTCCTGAAGTGAAAATTCTTCAGTGCCTCACCCACAGTGCTCATTTTGAGAGCTGAAGTGCCCCAAGGAGGAGCTGATTATAACATCTCCCTCCGCCTCTCCTTTCTGCAGATTAACAAGGAGAACATGGAGAAGGCACTGAGCCCCGAGATCCTGTCATCTGACCTGGCTCTCTACTTGGTTCATAAAGGAGTAAGTGTCAGAGGGAGACCTAGAGCTGAGATTTCTTTGGATGCAGAGGAACTGCTCAGTGAGGAGCTGGGATGAGGCTCCTCTGTTCTGTCTTTGGGTGATGAGCAGTCAACAACCATGAAAGCTGAAAACACATTCTTTACATGCATCTCAAGGGACTTTATAGTAATTTACACCCAAATTACTTGATCATAATTTACTCCTAAATCCTCCCCTCTTCCACCCCAGCAACACCAGATTCAGCTTGCATTGCCCTAAAGGGAAAACAGGCCAGCCAAAAAAGGCAGCACATCCATTTTTCTCATGGAAAAGCAGCTCAGCTGCCTGGTCACTGACTGCAACCTCTGCTTCCCCCTGCAGATGCCCTTCAGACAAGCCCACATTGCTGCTGGCAAGGCCGTCCACCTCGCCGAGACCAAAGGCATCACCATCAACAATCTCAGCCTGGAGGACCTGAAGAGCATCAGGTTTGTACCTCTGTTATTTCACTTCCCTGCACAGGCAGGGAGCAGCCTCCTTGATCAGCCTTCCCAAAAATGCCTCGGGCGGGCAGCACCTCAACATCCTCCTGTCATGAATACCAAGGCTGCTTCCGCTAGGGCTGAAAACATTGAAGGGGGACAACATCACCTTCATTCCACTCCAGCAGGGCGTGGGCAGGAGCTGTTGGGAGGGGCTGGGAGACACTCCTGCCCTAAGCAGGAAGCTCCCAGGGGGGTTTAGCTCGGAAGTTCCTTGATGTCTCCTTGGAGCTGATGTCAGTAGAAGGGCAGGAGGATGCCCTGTTCTCCCTCCCTCAGCCTCTCCACAGACACTGGGCATGTGGAGCAGCCCAGAGCCCCCTGACAGCCCCCCCTGTGCCCCCAGCCCCCTGTTTGGCAGCGATGTGGCGCAGGTGTTCAGCGTGGTGAGCAGCGTGGAGCAGTACACGGCCGCGGGCGGCACCGCCAAGAGCAGCGTCTCCGCCCAGTTCGAGCAGCTGCGGGAGCTGCTCAAGAGGCTCAAGGAACAGGCTTAGAGTGTGGGGAGAGATCCCGTGCCTGCAGCGTTGTGCCTGTGCCACTGATCTGGAGTTAATAAACACTGGGGTGTCTGTAGTTCACTGAAATTCCTGTCTTGTGTCTTGATTCTTCGGGGTGAGGTTGGGCTGAGCTCAGAATGTGGGTTCTTCCTCCCTTGCAGCTGGGGATGTGTCTCTTGGAGGGGAGGCTGGCAAACTGGGATTGTCCCTTTTCACTCAGCAAAATTCCTTTTCCAGCCCAGCCTCGGGAAGCTGGAGTTTTGCTCAGCCCCTTCTCCCCGTGCTGAGGCAGCAGCACGTTGTTGACTCAGAGCTGCAGGTCTGGAACACACACAGGGAGTAGAAATAACAAAGGTGTTGCCTCACCAAGTTTAGGGCAAGGGCTGCAGCATGGACAGGACAAACTACCAGCAGATAAATCTCCAGCCACAGTACCCCAGGAGACACAAAGTGCTTGCACCTCTGGAGCATTTGTGCTTTCAACACGTGAAAGAAGGATCAGCAACAGCAAAACTTCCTTTTTTCAACTTCTCACCACTCTCAGTCTCTCCTTATTCTGGCCCTAAAACAAATCCATTCTCGTGGCATTTAAACAGCACATTTCAATTACCTTTCCACATACATCCTTTGTGTTTGCTCCCTTCCTGCTGTGTTCCTGTTTTGGCTCATGTCTCACTCTCCAGACTGGTCAGCTGTAGCCAGGAAATCACTTATGCACACTCAGCTGCCAGCCTAAAGGAACAAGAAAGCCACAGGTAACACCAATACTCAACACCTGCAGAGTCAGAAGAACAGAAATTTCCTCATCTCCACCTCACAGTTGTTTTTTCTCCCATAAACTTTCCTGATCTGTGTCACTCCCCTTATTTTTCCTGTTTGTATCTTCCTCTCCCTTCAGAGCCTCAGCTGCACAGATTTTTTCTTGCTCCCAGCTACAAAAGTCTGGTATTGCCCCTCTTGGCCAGTGCTTGGTGACACGTGGCCAAAATGAAAGGAAAAGGGAAGGAGCAGATTACCACATTTCAGTCTCTTACTTAAATAAGTAGTTTACAGTCACTGGTACTTCCCACCCATCCACCCTTTTCTTAGAATTGTGAAATAATTTAGATTGGAGGGGCCTATGGAGCTCCACAGAGTGTGGTCCATGCTGTCTTCAGACTTTCACCATCACCCTCCTCTGACTCATTGGGATTTAGGTTTTGGTCTCAAACCCCTGCTCATTACAGGCCACAAGAAGGCACCTGAGCCAGGAATTCACTCAGGCTGATTATCAGCTGGGTCACTCTGGATGTAAATCTAGTGCTCACTATTCTTCCAAACCCTCAGCAACCTCCTGTCAAAGCCTGGAGTGTGGACATGCATAAAGGATGAACATGAAAAAAAGAAGCATTAGAAGTGAGGGACTTCAGAAGAGGAAGGAATCTGGCACCAAAATGGTTCAAAGAAGTTTTCTCAGTGTAAACAGTGTGATGGTCTGTGCATCTTCAAGCCTGGAAGTCTGAAAGAGAAAAAGAAATAATCATGAGTGGAAATGTTTGAGAAGCAGTGAATTAATTGTTGGTTAGCTACAGAGTCTGAGCCTTGTTCTGGATGGATACTGAAGGCACTACACTGGAAATCCAGCTGCAAAAGGACCTTGTGGAGCAGCCAGAGGCAGCTGGTTGTCACTGGCAGTGTCCTGGAGCATCCCCACGCACAGCAATCCCAACCACCTGGACTTGGTTCCTTCCCACCTGAATTATGACAACGGGGCTGGTTAAAGGACAGCAAACCCCGAAAGGGACAAGAAAACGGGGATGCCACTCGTGAGCGCCCTGTAAGGCGCAGGGACAAGCCGTGCCACTGCACAGCAGGACCAGGAGCGGGGCCGGCCCGGGGACTCCCCGCCCCGGCGGGCGGGACAAGCTGCGGGAGCGCCGGGAGCGCGGCCGGGGCTGCGCCGGGAGCGGGGCCGGGAGCGGGACCTGGACTGCAGCTGGGATTGGCACCAAGACTGGAGTTGGGATCGGCACCGGAACTGGGATCGGCACCGGGATTGGAGCTGGGACCGGGACCGGGAGTGGAGCTGGGATCGCCACCAGAGCTCGGGATAGGGATTGGAGCTGGAATCGGGACCGGAGCTGGGATAGGGATTGGAGCTGGGATCAGGATCGGAACAGGGCTGGGATCGGAACCGCAGCTGAGACCAGCACCGCGAGTGGAGCTGGGATCGGGACCGGAGCTGGGATCGGGACCGGGATTGGAGCTGGGCTCGTGACTGTGACCAGGATTGGGATCGGGACCGGGACCGGAGCCGCCCCGCAGTGGCCCCGCTGCGCACACGGAGCCAGCACCGGCCGCGATGGCAGCAGCCGAGGTGAGCGCGGACTTTGCTTCCCCGGGGGGTGTCCGGGGGTGCTCCGCCGAGCGGAGCTCTCCCGGAGCCTCCGCGTTCTCGCCTCTGTTTCCCTGGGAAAGGCCGATACTCCGTGCCTGGGACTCGTGCTCAGGCACAGGCACCTCCCAGCAGCTTGTGCAAACACTGCTCGGCACAAAAGCTGCATTTTCAGTTTCCTTCCCTGCCGAGACGTGACCAGGCGTCCTGGCAAGTTCACTTTCTGCTTTACAAATCGCTGCTCCACGTTCCAGGCAGTGCCCACCAGTGGCAGGCTGCACAGCCACTGCTCCAAACAGAATCCTGGAGCTTCCTAAAATCAATCTTTCAGCTTTGATTTCCCGATTGTAAATGTATATGTTGCAATGTTTCTGCTGGCACGTTTCTTGCTCTGATGGAAAGCTTTAAATACTGAATATTTTTGTTCCCCAGACAAGTGCTGAACCTCTGGAATGGCCTTTAATTTAGCATTAATTTTGCTCCTGGGGCCGCCAAATGAGTGCCAAGGAGCTCCAGCACATCTTTTAAAATTCTGATTCCCCTCTCTGCCTTCCCTCAGCTTTCTAACAAAGCTGCCTTTCACACATGGCTGCACCCTTACCTCTGCAGGCTCTCTCCTGTTGTCCTTTCAGGCACAGGGACGTGGAGACAGTCACCAGGGAAAACATTTTTAAGGTTACTCAACAGTGTTTTGTCTGACTGGTAAAGCCCTGGCACACAGATCAGCTTCCAGCTGTCCTGCCGGCTCTTGCTGTCCATGGTAGTTATAGTGACCAGCATGACAAGAAACTTGTTGGGGTGTTTAAAAAGTGGATTAGTAATTATTATCCACTCTGCAATGCAGCTGTATTTAGTCCCTTCCTTCAGGTGTCCTCCAATTCCTTTTTGTGCCTGGTAGTGCTGGAGAGTTGCTTTTGAAATCTTGGATTTCATTGTAAGCCTGGCAGAATTAAAGCTTTGGGGTTGTCTCATCAGGGCAAGCAGAAAGCTCCTGAGCAGGTGACACAGCTCAGGTGAGGCCAGCCAGGCTCTGAATCACTGCTGGAGAAGCTCCCACACGACACATGCCCTGCTGTGGGGCACAGCTGGAGCCCTGCACAAGCCTTTGGTCACCCACTGAAATGGGAGACACATTCCAGGGGGTGAGGTCACCACAGGAATCCTGGTTTGGGTGGGAAAACCCCACTTTTGTTTCTGTGCTGACCCCCAGCTCTTTGTCAATCTAAGAAGAATCTGTTAGTTAACCAGCACAAAAAGGACTTGGAGGATACTGATTTCACTCTAATCCTACTGACTGCTTAGTTTTCCCTCCCTTTAAAAGGCCTCAAAACAGAAATCCATGCTGGTCTTGCATCTTTCCCTGATATTAATTTCAAGGACTCCCAGCAGAGTCCTGCAGAGGTAAAACGTCTTGGAGGGTTCCTGGGCCAGACCTTGGAGCTCAGGGGTAAATAATACTGACAGTGATGTGTTCTCCAGAGGGGTAAATAATACTGACAGTGATGTGTTCTCCAGAGGGGTAAATAATACTGACAGTGATCTGTTCTCCAGAGGGGTAAATAATACTGACAGTGATGTGTTCTCCAGCTCTTCAACCACTTTCCAGAGGTCCTGAAGTCCAGGGGACTTTCTGGTCAGTGCTGTCACACTGAAAGGAGCTGAGCACAGCCTCTGTATCACATAAATGGATGTTATATATATGGATCACTGCATAGGATTTCTCTGAAGTTATCAGGCCTCTTTAATTCACTGTTTTCTCTCTCAGGGGAAAAAACTTTGGGGTGGAAGATTCAGTGGAAGCACAGATCCAATCATGGAGATGCTCAATGCTTCCATTAGCTATGACCAGAGGCTGTCTGAGGTGGATATCCAGGGGAGCAGGGCTTATGCCAAAGCCTTGGAGAAGTCTGGGATCTTGTCTAAAACTGAGCTGGAGAAGATCCTGGGTGGCCTGGAAAAGGTATTTCTTTCCTTCTCAAACTGTCAGGTGAATGAATCTCTCCTGACCTGAGAGCAGCCTCCTTGGATTTAATAACCATGGTGTTTCTGCTGTTTGCAGATCTCTGAGGAATGGTCCAAGGGAGTGTTTGTGCTGAAACAAAGTGATGAGGATATCCACACTGCCAATGAGCGCAGATTAAAGGTTTGGCTCCTCCAACCTCTTGTTCCTGATCCTCTGCCTGACATGGAGGGCATGGAGGGCTTGTCCCTCTGTCCCTCTGTGAAATTCCTTTAGAGCTCGTGGCACTGAACCCCCTGGGGCACAGCCAAGGGTCTCCAAGCCCCCTTCTGTGGCACTGTACAAGCACAGAACCCAAAGCTGCCCTCCCCAAAACAGATCCTATGGTTACTCCCAGGATCCTGGAGCTGAGTCCCTTCCAGGCAGGGAGATCTGCTCCTGTGGATTGTCCTGCTTAGAACCCAGAGATCCTGACAGAAATCCTGCTCTTGTCCTCAGGAGCTGATTGGAGACGTAGCTGGGAAGTTGCACACTGGCAGAAGCAGGAATGATCAGGTATGGACAGAATCTTTTTTTTCTCCTTTTGTATTCCTCCACCTCAGTTCTTTAATTGAATATTTTTATGCCATCTCTCTCATGCCCTGGCACACTCCATCCTGTATTCCTTTTAAATTAATGATGGCTTAAAACTAAAGATTCTGCTGTGACTCATCCACCCAGGGGAATGGGATCTGCAGGGCTGCATCCTGGTGGTAAAAAGCCACAAAATTCCACTGACATCTCTGAAAACCTCCAGAACCCCTGATTCTGCTGGCTGGGTGCACACATCTTTCAGGATCAGTTCTTTTAAGGATGATCAACTTGTGTTGGTTGGGAATTTTCTGCTTCAAACTTGACAATACCTGACAAGTCCACTGAAAATAATGGATTTTGGTTCTGTCCATGGAAAGCAACAGCAGCTTTCACAAACCAGTGACCAGGGATGCATCCCATACAAGGAAGATTTCCCTTCCCATCACACAGAACTAGGAGGGGATAACAGAGCCAGGGGATTCTGCTGAACATTATTTGGTCACTAAATCTGTCCCATTGTGCTTGGCCTGGCTGTGGCCAATCTCCCACAGGTTGTGACTGACCTGAAGCTGTTCATGAAGAATTCCCTCTCTGTCATATCCACACACCTCCTGCAGCTCATTGAGACCCTGGTGGAACGTGCTGCCCTGTGAGTCCTTTTCCACAGTCCCTGTTTTCCATAATTTTGGCCTTTTTGGGGCAGAAGATTTCTAGGCTTGTCCTTTGATGGTGCAGCAGCAGGGTCTCCTGTGCAGGGAGTTACAGACCTCCTGTCCCTGCCCTCCTGTCTCTGCTGCTCACCTCTCCCTCCTTTCCCTCCCAGAGAAATCGATGTGATCCTGCCTGGCTACACCCACCTGCAGAAAGCTCAGCCCATCCGATGGAGCCAGTTCTTGCTCAGGTGAGCACCTCCCACCCTCTCCACCCTCGGGGCCCTGCTCTGCTGAGGGGGCAGTCAGGGGTGGTGATGAACCAGAGGGAACCCTGCAAACTGGAACAGGAATTCCCTGTGTGGCTCTGACCAGCTGGGAATCCAAGAATGGATTGGACAACTCCCCGTTCTCCATCCTTTGGCCATTCTCACCTTCTGAGGTGGGACATTGTCCAGCTTCATCTCCCTATTTCATCTCTCCTGTCCTTCCTCAGCCATGCTGTTGCTCTGACCCGGGATTCCGAGCGCCTGGGAGAGGTGAAGAGGAGGATCAATGTCTTGCCTTTGGGAAGGTAAAATTTATTTTTTGTCATGAGCCTCAGCCCTCATTTTGTTCTGAGATAAGGCCAAGGGGCAGTTCTGTCCATCCCCTGAAACGCTGGGGTTTCTATTCCATAGACACAGAAGCAGCCCAGCTTCCCTCTCCAAAGACTCTCACCAAAAAATATTGTTCTATCCCTTGAAAATCAAGGATTACAAGGCTTCCATCAAGCAAATCTTCCTCTTTGGAAGAGAAATTCTGGTTTAGTCCAGAGGTCAGAGTTTGATGAGCCTCAGACCACACTGTGACATCAGAGTGAACTGGGGGAGGGAAATCTTCAGAGAGGTGTCACCACTAGAGCTCAGTTTTGGTTGGATATCAGTTTGGATATCATGTGTGACTTGTGGTTTTTTCTTCCCTGGCAGTGGAGCTCTGGCTGGAAACCCCTTGGGAATCGATAGAGAGCTGCTGTGCAGTGGTAAATGTTATCCTGGGACTGAGGAACAGGAATACTCATCTGGAATTTTGGGAAGCATCAACACATTGTCCTGATGTTATTTTGGATGTGTTGCAGCACTTTAACAAGGGGGTGGAGGGTAATGGATATAAAATTCACCTCCTCTGGGGCAGCCTGGTGCATTCAGGCTCCTGTCAGGGCCAATGTGACCTCCTGTGTCCATCTCCTTCCTTGCAGAGCTGGACTTTGCTTCCATCAGCCTGAACAGCATGGATGCCGTCAGCGAGAGGGACTTTGTGGGTAAGCACAGCCAAATCTTCCCAGCACTGTGGGAAGCAGCTCCTGACACTTTCCCAGTTACTCTTCTTTAACAAGGGGGCTGAAATCCATCACTAGGAACTAATGAACTCCAGCTGGGGTTCTCTGAGTTTTCCAAGCACCTTTCCCCCTTCTGATTTCCTGCCTTGCCTGCAGTGGAATTCCTCTCAGTTGCCACCCTGCTGATGATCCACCTGAGCAAGATGGCCGAGGATCTCATCATCTACAGCACCAGCGAGTTTGGCTTCCTGACCCTCTCTGATGCCTACAGGTAGGTCTCAACTCAGGGCAGAGAGCTCCTCCTTCATCCTCTCCTCCTCAGCTCTCCCACAACTCTCTCACTGCGGCAGTGGTTGGGGTCTGTCTGTGCACGAGGCTGACCCAGCATCAAGAGCTTGGCACAAAGGCACCCTCAGGGTGAATATTCCTCAGAAATGGTCACTTATTTGTCATTCTGGTGACTTAACCACGTTTGCATTCACCAGCAACTCCTGTCCAGCAACTGCTGGCAGAGAGAACTTCCTGCTGTGCTGGGAATGCTGCCAAAGCTCTTCCTTGACTGGCTGGGTTTGCAATCCCAACAGACTCCTTGTCTGCAGGGTGGCACAAGGACAGCCCTCCCTCCATGAAGTCACACCAACACTTAGCTCAGCCTGCTGATACCACCTCTGCAGGGGCTTGGAAGGAGAGCCTCCTTTTAACTCTCTCTCTGAGAGGTGGGACTGTGTGGGAGCTTCAGACAAGGTGCAAAATCAAAGAGAAACTCAGCAGTTCACTGATTTCCTACACCCTAAACAGGAGTACAATGAAGAGGGTCCTATATTTTGCTTTTGGAGGGCTGGGTTAGTGATGTGTGTGTATACGGATGGGGGTTTTGCTCACCATTGCACTCCACACATCTCCCATCCAGCACTGGCAGCAGCGTGATGCCTCAG
>VZRV01000770.1:0-44813 GCA_013398115.1 Falcunculus frontatus
TATTATTATTATTGTTATTAGTTTGGCAGTAGAGAGAGGGGGTTTTTATACTCATGCTGGTACTGGAATATGTTAGAGACTTTATACAATATGGAAGAAACATTTCCAAACTTCTCTAAGAGGAGTTATAACTCTATGGGACTTTTTTTCTCCTAGAACAGCTCTTCTCCTTGTTAATTAACATTTTGGAGTGAAAAATGTCCAGCATAAATTTCATAAAGTAATCTCTGATTAGACTTCATACAATAGAAAGAACTGCCTTTTCCTAAGGACTGCATCGTATTTTTGTGCACACTAATATGCAGCCTGCCCATAACCCTAGCAAAATTCAATTACTCAGAGAGGTGTAAACCACATTTTATGAAAGCAATAAGACATGATTCTTGATGATTTCTGTGGAAGACTGCTACACAATTTAGAAGTGTTTGCAGCTCCATACTGAAGGCTGAGTGGATTTAACCAGCTGAGAAGCATAGTAATCTCCCAGAAGCATATTACCTAGAATATATCTTTGCTATTCATTTAAAATTGTTTTCAAAAGCAATGGATTGGAATTACCAGAATAGCAATAAATTTAGTCAAATCAATACTGTAATTCTGGTGATTTTTACATGGAATATTGATGCAGGAATTGCATTACTCACAACTCACTTGAGAAATCTCCATTACAGTTAGAAATTCCACAACTGTTTATTGTCTGTGGGATCTGTCACCTGCAACCTCTCCAGTTACAGAAGCATGAACTATTCTAGAAGTATGTTGTGTCTCAAATTAAAAAAAAAACCAAACCACAAAACTACCTCAAAAAGAATGGGTACGATTAGACTTAAAAATAATAAAAGTTTATTGGTGTCTGCCTTTACTTATTTAGGTCAAATCCTTATGAAATAATTTTAAGAACTTGCAGAAATTATTCTATTTTTACTTTATCTGTGAGTGAAAAAAATCTTCCTCTAATAAAAATCTTATTTTTCTTCTGCTCTGCTGCATTGTTGACAGGAAGAACAGCATTGAAGCAGGTACTTTATTAGTGGTATCTAGTGTCTAGAAAAAAAAACAACGGAGGTTTTAATTTTCATTCAGGTGAGCAGTGCTGGACTTTTCAACTCAGAATTATGGGATCAGTCATGACTTGCCTTTGTAAGAAGCTTTACAAATGAAAGCAGAATTTCCAGCCAGCCAATCAATCCAGCTTTTCCTGTTTCTCATACAGCTTTATCCCTCACATGAACATTTATATATATGCACACTGTGTGGCAAATCCAGGAAGAAGAATTTCTCCTGTTAGCATCTAAATGGGATAGAGCTTGGTGCTAAAAATATATGTACGACCATTTTGGAGACAGAATGCTTCTGTAATAATTGGCCTGAAATTATTCATTCTAATCATGAAGTTGTATCAGTTATAATCATTAAAAGCCCTGAAGTATAGACGTAATTGCACCCCCCAAAAAAAATTCGACACTCAAGTGTCATTAGATAATATAGATGTATTAGTTGGTCTGTAATTTTCGTTTTTCTTGCTTTGTAAGGAACTCCATGGTGGCTGCAGCTGTCTGGGTGTATTATGGCTTCTTCTCTCTGGCTGTGATATGTTTGTTTCTGGAACAAAGTGAAGTTGCTGCATTTCAAAGTAGAACATGAGACCCCCATGCTGAGTTATTTACCATCTAAGCTTCAGAATGTGATACACAAAGAGTATTCTGCTACACAGATGGCCACTGTGTCTGAACATATAATGAGATTCTATTTTTATTGAAGGAACGGTTTTATTTTCCACTAGATTCTTGAATAGACACCGGGAAAGAACTGAACTGTAATGAACTACAGAGAATGATTACAGCATCCTGGGCTGCGTGAGGAGGAGGACTGCCAACAAGCTGAGGGAGCAGAACCTTTCCCTCTGCTCAGCCCTGGGTCTGGTACTTGGGCCCTCAGCACAAAGCCATTTGCTCTGACTGGAGCAACTCTGATGCAGGGCCACAAGAATGATTCAGGGCCTCAGATTGTCAGGTATTGATTCTGAATATTTCTAACCTTTGCTGTTAGCGCTATTTCTACTTCTAAACATGTCAGAGGAGATCTCAAACAGAGGTGTGGCTGCCTCATTCATCACAAATCCATTGCAGCAAAATCTTTGTGGAAGAGGTCTCAAGTTATATCCGCCTCTGTGTTACCTCTGCACTCTTCTCAGTTCTTTCAGCCAACTTGGGTTAAATGAACTGCTATGAATGCAAGAAAGGGGTCCCCACCAGCTGTGACTGCCTAGTGATGCTTCAAAATTGTTTCTATTTGTCAGCTTTTTTTACAGCTCAAAGTTAAGACCAGAAAATGGCCTGGATTTTCTCCCCACTTATTTAAAGAAAAGTCTGGTATTCCACATTCTTCTGTTTCTAAAAAACCCCATACACAAAAATTAACAGTAAAATTACATTTTAAATGTTTCTCAATTAGACAGGATATTAATTTTCATATATTAAAATAAAAAAAAACCCAAAAACATAACCTCTATTTTTTTCCCAATTAAAAAACTTAAAAGGTAAGCCAGACCCTGGGACATGAGACTAAGTGGGGTAAGGCTGCATAAGGACTCCTTTGGCTCTTCAGCTTAAGAAAACAGGAGCTGCAAATAATGATTTTCTGCAGTCAGGAACTGTATATTTCCCTGCTTTAGGAGTGGCTTCTTTCCATAAAGTTGCAAGATCTTTATAGCCACTGGGTCTCCTTGTTGCTTTTGTCAAATTTGTTTTTAGTCATCAACTGTCCCAAAAGTTCTTCAAGGATTTTCATAAATGCATAGAGACAGCACTGGTTTAGTGTAATGACATTGGCATCATTTCCTCAGCAATCAAGCTCAAATAAATAAATGCTCTTTGTTTGGCAAGTCACTTCAAAATGGCAAATCAATAAATTCCTACAGGAAAACATCAACATTTTTCAGAGCTGAGGTGCATTTTGCTCCTGATTATTTTGAACAGAGTTGATTAAAAACTGATGAACCTTTTCCTTTCGAGAAGAATGGCAAATTTTTTTTTAAATTCTTGGTGACCCAATTGAGAAAGCATTCAGCTGGGGAGGATCGAGCAAAGTATAAGGGCATATCATACGTCACTTGTATCTTGAGAGAATAAATGACATAGGAAGGACTCAGTAGCTCTTCATTTGATGTGTTAACTGCAAATTGGGATATGAGTCTTCAAGGATTCGCTATAGGTAACAGACTGACATGGTTGGGGGCAGAGTATGTGGTTTTCTATTCCTTTGCTCCACTCTTTTAAATTCTATGTAGTCAACTACATGTATGAGTTTGAACTGACTGCACATACTATTACAAATGTGGGAGGAAGATCCTCATATGGGATGTCTCTATGGCTTTTTTTGTTCAAACACAGATTTGCACCCAGCTTGTAATAAAATGACATATTACACTGAGTAGATTGCTCATAACTTGTAATTGTACTTCCCCGGTTGTTCCTGCAAGCATATCTGTACATTTTAATTTTCTATTGGCATATTTGTTGTTTCTTGGATTGCATTGTTGTTTGTTTGTTTGTTTGCTTGCGTACTTGTTAGGGTTTTTTGATTGTTTTGTTTATTTTTTGTTTTTAAAATCTCTTCTGCTTGAAACCTGATTGATACATTAAGCATAAGGTAGGGTATTGTGTGTTTTGGTCGTTTTTTTTAAAAAGGATTTACACTGTACAGAGACAAATCTGCCAGCATTTTGTCTGTATTTTAAACAGGAACAAAAATTGTAAAATTATGTTTCCAAATAAGTTATTGTGCAGAAGGGCTCCATCTCTTCCTTTTTTATTGTTCTGGCAGAATACAAAGATGCTCAGTAGTCTGAGAGCAGACCAACACACTAGGAGAGAACCCATAAACACTGTAGAGCACTCTTGGGTTGCCCTGTTACTATGAAATATAACTTAGGAAGATTTAGTTGGCAGTTCTAACCTACTAATATAGTATAGTCTTAAAATGCAAAACTATTTTTCCAGTGAATCTGTGTGCCTGGAAATAGTCATCAGCAGCACACAAAATGTGATCAAAAAAAGACATTAGGTGATTTAGTGCAGCTGTATCAGATCTTACTCATGTGAGTTTAAGGTCATCAACATTGTCTTCAACTTTTGCCATGTGTTTGAGAAAGAAAAATAAAAGAGTATTTGCAAAGTGACAACATGCAAAAAAGAAAATACCGTCGTAAAGCCTGATATTGTATCTATCTGTGTGGTTCTCCATCTTCTAATACTTGCAACTCTGCTTCCCACCATGTGGGATTATACAGGGAAATTAGAAGTATACTGAAATTTGACCTTTAAAACTATTTGTGGTTTGGAATAGGGCTATACACACCACCAGCAAGAGAGCAGAAAAATGTAGGGCACAGACTGATAACAACTAGTGTGCAAAGGCATGATTAGGGCATAATTTATGTTTTCTGGCTCTCTTGTAATTTGCAAAGTCCTATTTTGTCAATTGCAAAAAATACGTGAGGAAGATCTTAAAATATTAAGATTGCCAGATGGCATGCTAAGGCTTATTCAAACTGGAGACTTTTAGCTATTTCAAGAAAAATTTCTTTTAATAGCAGCAATATTGCCAGATTACCTGGATATTTAGGAAAATCAATATTATCCCTGTTATTATTTTTCACCATATTTTACTTGCAGCTCTGTACTGTCTTGTGCCCTATCAACCCCTTCCATTCTCCACAGTCATTCCTGTAACATCCTTGTCTTAACTCTTCTGAAAACACCACTGTTCAAATATTTATCTTACTTAGATAGCTGAAGGAAATGCATTTCTTCTGTGCAAGTGGGGACAGGCAAGGTTACAGGTGGGGAAGGAAACAATATGGATCTCTAGTTTGAATAAAAAAGTGTCCAAAGGCAGCTAGTGACATTTTGCTTCCAAATCTCCTGGACATGTGTAGGCTTTCATCAAAAGGAAATAAAAATAAATATTAATTTTGATGATTGATTTCTAAGACCATTTACATTGAACTGATGTTTAAAAAAAATTTTAAAAATCCTGAAAGCTGAATAGAAATAGAAATGAAAGTTTTCCTACATGTTTTAAGGTAAGCCTTTGAAAAGTCTCTAATATTGCTTGTTTCTTTTAGGAAGATTTTGAATTTCTGAGGTTTTAGAATTCTTTTGATTGTCCAAGTGCTATTGCTAGTAATTTTTTTCTCACATAAAAAAAATTGCACCAGAGAGAAGTATGAGATTACTTTTACCAATTCAACAGAAAAACATGCTTGCTTTTTTGGAAAGATTTTTTTTCAGTCAAGTGTAAGGTTTGGTGTTTTCAACCCAAACTATAAATCTCTAGGGGCTGCTTCTTTAATAAAATCTGTATTGCTCTTTCTAATGTTTCTTCTATTTACTTGATAGTAAATAGACAAAGTATAATAAAATAAACATACACATTCAAAAAAGAGGCATTTGCCAGTTTATTGAAAAGCTTCTCTTCCATTGTAATTTACTAGAAAAGTGCCTTTTACATGCTAGCTGTAAAGTGAGCACTAAAGTAAAAAAAAAGTAAAATTATGCTATAAGCTAGTTTTAATAATCTTTATAACAGAATGATACTTCCTTTACATAAGTAATTTAGTGTTACAGAATATTTGCACATACCTAATGGTGGTTATCTTAGTATGTTGGGGAATTGATATATGTAGGTCCTGCTGTATGGTATTAACTTCTTAGACATAAATGTGCTGCATTTCTACATTGCTTCTGGGTGAATATGGAAAAAAAAGTGAAGGAGTTAATGAAAACTCCCCAGATCTCCCATTCAGCGAGGGAAATACCACACACTCAGGCCCACTGAGATTTGCAAAGGCTGAACTTGATAATATGTCACACAGATGAGGATCATATTTTCTGAGCTATGTTTTATCAGCTCTTTAAGAAGGGAAGATGTCAGTTCTTGAAACCTATGCTTTTGCAGCACGTAAAGGGTGGGTAGTGGATTATTGTTTGATTGGGTCATTTTTTGTGCTAAAGTTTTAAAGTGAAGCAGGGCTGTGAGTGATGTGTTATCAGTGGCTATACAATGTGATCAACAACTAAAACGTCGGTCTGTTACCAATGTTATTGTCATACTAAATGTAGTACACGGCACTGTACCAGCCATGAGGAAGAGAGCTAATTCTATCCCAGCCAAAACAAGGACACTTGCAGTTTACAACTGTCTCAATTCTTTCTTCCTTGTGAGCTCAAGTGAATATACTTGGCCTCGATTTGGTATGTGGCTGAAGGCAGCCATAGGAATGTCCAGGATAAAGAAATTATTAACTGGAAGAAACAACAATAATAATGTATTCCTTATTACTTTCATATATTTTACCCTGAGGTGTTAGTACAATGTGGTCAGAGAGGAAAGGAAAAAATGGTGTTAGCTATTCCTCTAAAGGTGCTATTAAATCAATACTCCATTTAAAACCAAATTTATGAGAATGTGTTTGTATAGATTACAGTATATTACAAATAAATTACAGTAGATATATGTGAAATTCAAACATATTATTATATCTTGTTTAGTTATAATTGAAGAATTGCATCGGTGATGGCATAAGCCATTTCTTTGCCTTAATGTTAGATCCTGAACTATACCTTGTGCTCCTTTTAATCTATGATCTTTAGCAATATGTGGTCCAATATTCTGAGGGAAAGTTGTAGATGAGGCTTCTGCTTATCTTTCGTGGATACCCCTTTTCAAGCAGCAAACTGTTTAAAATTTATGATTTACATATCTCTCAGTATCTGCAGTTAAATTTCCGTGGTCAGTAACCCTTAAATTCATGCATCTGGAAATCATAGGCTTGAACTGAAAAGGCTACTACTGTATTGGTCTTGCAGATTATCCAGACAAAATTTTCTTTGCCAGATTCTTTGTTGTTCTGTGCAGTGAGTTTTTGATATCGCTCTCAAAACTCATTGTTCATTTTGGAAAGAAAGAAGCTTCTTTATTATCTTTTCAGGTACCTATTCAATATGTACATTTGCAGAGGTATTTTTTGCACTGAAGACAATAAAAAGGGTGTCAGCATTCTAAACATATTGATTGTTTATCTCTACTGACAGAGCTGATATCCGGGCAGTCCTGTCAGCAGAATGACTATCTAATGTTTTTAAGACAATAAACAAAGAACTAACTTGTAATGAAGAAACCTTCAGAGAGTGAAGATCAGAGAGTGCTGCTGTCTAAGACTACAGAATATACATCTCAGCCAAGAAGTGCACAAATGCATCTGAGAGATGCAGGCCCATAAGGGCTGCTTGGACCTACAAGAATGTGTTACATTCTTGTAACAGATTGATCATGAGCTGACTTAACAAACCATATAGGCTGTGATCCTAAGTTCTTGTGTGAACTTCTTTTGACAGCTGTCCAGAGACCCTTCTGTCTATTTGAATTGTTCAGTCACTGAAGTTGCTGTGGACTGCAGAACACAACATTAAATGATTTTGTGCTTACAGAATTATCCTGAATCTCCCATCCTGCTACTTCCTTCCTGCACACTTCTGTTCTCTCCATAAATCCTGCAGTGTAATGTCCTCTCCTAAAAAGCAGTTACCTACTTTTCAATCCGTGTTCTGCAAGATAGAATGGCAAGAGAATTCAGCATTATTTATGCAACTCTGTAGATAGAAAACTGATTTTATCATGCCTTGAAGTACCATACAAACATGCTTATTTCAAATACAGGGTAGCTCTGGAAAGCTGTCTCTGAGGATTGTAGGGACTAATCAAGTTATATCAAGTTTTTAAGACTATCATTCAGTTAAAGTGTCTTTTAATAAAGTGTGTAAGGGAGGGAGGAGGAGATAGTTCTGACTGACTCAGAGACTTTAAGTTGTGCGATACAATGTTGTTGATGTGAATGAGATAGAGGTATAAACATAAAGTGATATACCTGTACTGAAAGTGTCTTCTGTGTTGTTCATCTGTCTGTATGATGTGGTATACAATTAGGCTGTTTTGTGAGAAGCAAAACAAGTGGAGCTTGCCATCCTGTCTCCCTGGTTCAGAGCTTCCCCAAAGAATAACCTTACCTCCTGCTTTTCTATTGAACAAGAGAGAAGACAGGCCTTGGCATCCCTGCACACAAGGTGACTTTCTGACTGGTGGCTGTACACTTCCTAATTAACTGGTTTACAGCTGTCAAAATTATTGTATAAATGCTGGGTTTCTGCTGATTTGCATGTCCTCTATCCAGTTGAAAATTCCCATAGTAAATAATAGTCTCAGTTTTCTGCCATACTTTTAAATGTATCTGATATTAGCAAGTGGGTTCAGAGGTGACTGGAAAGAGGTGAGTAGGAACAGACTACATGGACCTTGGATCACTTCTCCATTGGTACACAGTTTGACTTGAGCAAGACCACTGTCTACAAGAAAACTACAAAACTCCTCTTCAGTTGTGGTCACGCTGCTATGCATTTTTAACATGGAGCACCAGACAGTTTTGCAGTAAATTTCCTTATACTTGATCTTAATACAACTAGTTCCTTCTATTTTCTGAAATATCACAAGAAGAAAGGTTTATTTGCCTGGCCATCACTGTGAAAAATTGACCAGGGCTAAAAATGTGAATGACTTCTGAATAAAGATATCATTTCTCTGTATCAAGAAAATGCTTAATTTCTTCTCTGATATCAAAATGCTTGTGACACTGCCAAGCCTCAAGTGTTCAGACTGAAAATTTCAATGCTGAGTGTTTCTCTCAGCATGATTTCTTTTTTGATGATTGTTCATCATTCTGTGATTTCGGAGAAGATGATGCAGGAAAAATATCTCAAGCCTGACTGGGAGAGAGGGGAAGACAAAAGTTTATTTTTTTACTGTAGAACTTTAAAACAAAAACTTAAAATCTTGCACCAATCCTAAATAAACTACCAAAAAGATTGCTGTTCTAAAAAGAAAATGTTGTAATTTTCACAGAAAATATTTGCAAGGGACTGAATTAAAGTAATTTAGGACAATAAACTAAGAAATTAGATTTACTAAACATCAGAAATAAAAATGTTACTCATTTATATTCTGGTCTTGTTGGTAATAAAACTGAATTTCCCTTTAGACTTTTTTTAATGGAAGTGCAGTGCGCTGTCTTCAGTGATCAATATCTAGCAACTTCATAACAGTACTGAACATAAAATCAGTAAAAAGTATTAAGTGTTGTAAAACATACAGACTCTTCCTCTGGTCTGTGCATACTACTAATCTGCTCAAAACCACTGTTGTGGGAAAAGCCAAGAAGAAAGGGTCTTCATGGTGAATTTATCAACATATTTATTTGTATGTTGCTGACATTTTCAATACTGTTATGTTGGTAAAGCTAAAATCAAAGTCTTAGGGTTTAAAGAGAGCTTCCTGGCAAACAAAATAATGGAAAATTGCAAACTCCTCCTTTGACTGTGGTTATGTGCAAAGTAAAAGCGCTCTGGCAGTCTCACTCAGACACATGTGCTGTTGGTGTGCACGTGTTCTCATGCATTGTTTTTATTGCAGTCTCAGGGTGCTGAGAACTCTCATTTTATGAGATACCATGATGTTAATGAATATGTTCATTAATAGAACTGTAGGTGAAGCTTGTGTCTAGACAATTACATTCAGTGAAATGCTTCTTTTGGAGGACAGGAGAATGGGCCTCTCTTGGACTATTCATGGAGACTCGACTGTGAATGTTCATCTTTCATCATGTGGCTTTGAAGCTAAATATCTATTCAAGTGTTTTCTGATGAGTGCATATGAACATAACCAGTCAGAATTTGCCTCACATTGGTTGAAAGGGATCTTAACTGTTTGCTTTTAAATGTAAATTAATATACATTCTCTATGTCTGTAGTACAGAAATTCTATTTTTCCTGTGTGTACTCAGCAGAAGACTGCAAGGAATTTATTATAGGCACTACACAACTCCAGTACTTTAATATGGTACTACTTGAAAACACAGTAGTCTGAAATTTAATAGATTAGTCTCTGTCATGCAAGTGGGGGAAAAAAAAGCGCTTTGACTCCCTCTGCATATAAAAGGAGTGTGCCAGTGTTTAGGAAGGAAGGGAAAACGTTGCTGTCATCTTCTAAGGATCAAGAAATTAAGGGTGGAAGAAGATGTAGTTGGATTGTTAGAGTTTTTGGCAGGTGTGGCCCTGTGTGTGCCCTCAGGTGCCAGCAGTTTGCTGGGACCACGGCATCCCTGCATGGGTATAGCAGAGATGGGACGACCTCAGTCTGGGAGGACCTCAGTGCTGCAAGAGCTGAGCCAGGCCACCAAGACAGCCACCTCCCAGGGATGGGGAAACTGCCTGAGGAGCTGGTTGGCAGTGGCTTGGGCCGCTGAGAGGGAAAAAACATGATGTGGGTAGGCGTGGATGGCAGAGAGGGAATTGGGCTGTGGGCCGGTGACACTTCAGCCCTTGCCACGTGGCCAAGAGCTGCCCAGCTGACGCCCAAGCCTCTGGTGCTGTCTGGTGCTGTGCCTTGCTTGCTCTCTATGCTTTAACTGGAACAGTTAATGCAAATTACTGACTGCAAATGACTCTTTTCTGTTGCTGAGCGACTGTGCTCTGGTTGTCTGTCTGTGCAAGGACCAGGGGGCCCTTGAGGAGCAGCTCAGGGAAGGTTCCCTGTGTGTGTAGGGGCAAACGGCAGCTGGTGCCTCGTGGGTGCCATGGGGTGTGAGGTGGGGATGGATGTGCTTGTCCCTCTCTGTGAGGGTTTTCTTCCTGAAGCATGGAAAAATACTACATTCAGTGTTATATAATCCTTATTTAGAGGCGATTTAAAGTTACTCAGGTCCCTGTAACTCAGTAGGAACCTCTCCTTAGATCAGCCCTTGTTGCTCATGGTCAAGCAGCACGAGGAGCAGCTTGCTGTGATGGAAGAGATGATCTTTGATGAGCAAGAATAGCAGGGATGGAAATTATGTGGAAAAAAAATGTTTCCCCAATCTACATGCTGCTAATTATTCTGTTAGTACTATTAGGAATTATCCTACCCCACCATCAGCACATTTATTGATTGCATTATTGTACAAACGAAGATGCTTCTATTAATGTGTGTTTAATTTTTAAAATTAAATATTTGGGATTTATTACAGCCCATATTCTTATGCCTAAAACTTTTAGATACTAGTAAAAAGCAGAAAGAGTACCAGGGATCTCAAAAAGCAAATGGCAAATAGTGCATCATAACATAAGCAATAAAAATGTTACAAATTTCCATGCAAATTTCTACTTCTGTCTATAGAGACATACATTTCTCATTTTGAAAGCTGCCATATATTTCCCATGGGCTATGATTCATACTGCCTTTCTGTTAAAGTTCTCTGTGATCACATCACATTCCCTGTGATACTGTGGGCTGCTGCATTTTGGTAAAGATGCACCAGCTTTGAGAGTAAGAAAAACGGGGCAAAATTATGTGGTGTACTGTGTGGTCCACAGTACGAAAGCTGAATCAATATATTTGCAATTTAGAACCATTACTGTTTTATTTGGGGCAATTTCAAAAGTAGACATGTTTCAGAAGAGTATATTTGAATTCAACTTTTTACAGAAATACACTTTTCATACCTGCGTTGCAATATAAATAGTAGAAAATCTTTAATAATGGTAAAAAATAATGAGGCATAAGAACCTTTGATAATTCTTATTATGCAAAATTCTTTGTCAGTTTGTCTCAACTGATGTTCAGTTCATGATGATATTAAAGGTAATATTAATGTATTTACATAGGATTTTGAATCCCCTATTAGAGCTTGTTTTATTGCAGGCAAAAGTTACTGGGATTTGCTCTGAGTGTTTTGTACTATGTGGCCAAATAACCTGTCATCCAATGTGAATTCATTCTGAGCATTTGTGGAGTATTATTCCTTCCCCTCACACCTACGAATTTGAATATTGTGCAGCATATCTGTGCAATGAATGTGCTGCATGCATCTATCTTTCCAGATGTGCATCTCTTATCTTGTAGAGAAGCCACTGAAAAGTCCTGCATTCATTGGCCTATCTTACAGAATTTTTATCAGAGGGCAATGTTTAAAATGTCTTTTTTACCCTCTCTGGTGTGGTAACACTTAAAAGACTCAAGGCTCATAAGGCACACAAAATCTTAACACTCTTTCTCCTTGATATGTATGAGATAATAGTCAGTATGTATGCAGAGCTGACTTTGGATGGAATAGTCTGTGTCTTGTAATAAAATAATTTCTTATGACCTCTGATTCCAAGATTGTATTAATTCCTGATGAATAGTATAAGCCAAGATAGAGTAATCATGGTAACAAAAAATCTGATGTGGAGATATTTTTATAGCAAGAAAGGCATAATTTCAGTCCCTAAATAAATCAAGGGGACTGGAAGCCATTGACTGGGTCAGAATGTCCACCAGGGACACCAGCCAGGGCAGCTGCTGTGAAGTGATAGAAGATTTATCTCCTGTCCTGCAGGCATGGTCTCCCATCCATAACCCTGGGACAGCAGGGTAAAGCCTGCACCTTCCACAGTCCTGATCCCTACTTCAGGATTCCTGAAGCAATTTTTAACACAGGAATACTCTTTAGCAGGTGAGGGAACTGTGACAGACTGAAATGGTTAATGGCTCAAACATGTTTAAAATCACCAAAGGACTTTGCCCATTGTAGCAAACTATGCAAGAGGACCAACTGCTCATCTGGGATCATCAAAGCCCACCCCCCTGAATATGCCTCCTGATGGGAATTTGGACAGTAAGTTCAGCCAACTGACAGCAGTTTGAGGTAAGATAAAGGTGGTACTACTGTCAAATTCTCTCAGATCTAGGAAGAAGTAAACAAGGCTGGGGGAGAGGAATGTATTCGCAAGGAAAGCCAAACCCAGCAGTTGTACTGAAAATCAGCTCTGGCTGGGTTTGAGGGGGCGGCCACAGCCCACAGACTCATTTGGTGAGACTGGGTTTACACACTCTCTCCCCACAACCAAGAGGGACAAGGAGAGTTTTTTGGTGTGTGATGGTGAAACCTGTGGTACTGAGAGGTGAACCCCCATCACCAGAGGCTAAGCCAGATAAGAAGCAGACTCTCTGAAGAGTCCTCCCTTACACAAACTGGCTCAGTTTTAAAAGTCCCTCCCCTGTTCCACCCCTGCCATGAAGGTCACATTCACAAGGGACACTCAGGCGAGAGGCAGCTGTCATTTCTTAGACGTTGTCGTAAACTATCAAAGACCCCTGAAGCACCCTGCAGACTCATTCCTGAGGCCTTCCACTGGAGGACTGCACATGATCCAAAGAGTTGCAACAAATCCAGAGTGCATTGCAAAAGACAGTGTAAAACTCCCCCCCATAGGGCAGGTACTTGGGCATTTCCATGTGTACCTGAACATATATTAATTCATTGTATATTCATCCATATGTTTTGCAGGAAACCCTGCCCCCCTCCCTTCCCCACTGGGAAGAAGAGAAGATCATCAATGGGATGCCAATGGATCCACAGAAGGGGCGATTATCTTAGTTCTTAATCTGTGTCTGTCCCTCTTTGTCTTCCCCCTCTCTCTTTTTCCTACTTCTTTCTATCTCTCTACCTCACATTTGCTGTTAAATAAAATCCATACTATTGACTTCAACATATGGTCTCATTTGCACCTTAATTCAGGCACAGGCATCTCTCAATAAACGTAATAATCAGATAATAACAGGAACTCACTGTGGGGCATTCTGCAGACTGTCATGCAGAAATGGTCCTTTAGGAAAGTGTTATTGATGTGGGCAGGTGGGTTGTATTAGTTATCTTATTGGATTTGTGCAAAGAATATAAAGATCACATGATGAAAATGTTACTTCTTCAACCAAGCACCTCTGGCCAAACAGATTCTAGAAAATATTTGTTGTAAATGTTATGATTGCGTTCAAGCAGGTATTCAATGAAAGTAAAAATGTGAACTGCCTGAGATATACTACCTGAGGACTAGAAGAAAATGAAAAAGTTGATGAAGGAGCTAATAGTGTGTTAAGTAAAGAAAAGATAGATGCAGAAATTCTATTACGTTCCCAGTAAATCAATACAATAATAGCAAAGAGAGGAGGAGAAAAAGGAAGAAACACTGTGAAGAAAAAAATTGGATTTTTTTTTAAAATTTGGATAGGATATCAAGGAGAGCAAGGGTGGATAGGAACACCTCCTGGCAAGAGATTATTAGAAAAAGAATGTAGCTGTGACATCCACATTGTGAGAAGGTCAGTTTAATCTGAAGAAATACCTAAACATAAACCCAAGAATTTCCACTTATTGGTTTTCCTTCACTGCACATAAGGATGTTACACTAACTTTAGGAATCACAATTTGAATTTTACACATGAACACAGAATGGAAAAAAAGGTTTTATCTAGGCCTGTATGTTGTCCCTGCAAAGTCATAAATAGAAAAGCACTAACTGCATTCCAGTTGCCTGTCCCTGCTAATACAGAGTTGTTTCCCACATTGCCTACTCTTTTTAATGACTTCAGTTTGTTTTAACTGACAATCTCATGCAACATTGTCTGCCTATGCACTATATTCCAATTAAAAAAAAAAAAAGTCAAAATTAACTCCCAGTTGTCATAATAAAACACAAAAACTTATTTTTTATACTTTAGCCGGTACTATACTTCCAGTTCTTGCTAATGCTAGGATAATCTCTGAGATATTTAAAGAAAATGGAGCTCAGTACTTTCCTGCTTTTACTGGAGCTGAGTAAATAGCTTCCCAGGGGCCCCTCTAAAAGAAAATATATCAACTTTCCTTCCTTCTTGGGTTACTCTACTTCTGTTTAATCTTAGGTCTTTGTAAACTGAGATTCAGAACCAGGAAGCCACAAACCTTTGCAAATCAAACCATGTCAATAAAACAAAATTTGGGAGAGAGAATCTCCATAATTTCTTCCCTCTGAACAATTATTGGAGCTGTTCCAATACAACAATCAGAGCTGTCATTATAATAGTAGAATGGGTTTGGCTTGCAGAGATTAAAGTCAAGAGTGGAAGCTGAAAGGAAGCAAGGTTTAATCCTGAGTCTGAGATTAATTACATTTCTGATGAATTTACTCTGTAAACACAAGCAAGCAGTCACTGGCAACTGTTGTCATTATATGTGATTTTAATGCATATAGCACAGGGCTTGTGCTAATTTTTCTAGTGAAAATCAGTAAGCAAGTTGGCTCTGAATTTCTTGCAGGTAAATGTTATTTAGGATCCACTTTGGAAGTTTTTTTCTTTTTCTGAACTAAGCAAAATTAAAAAAATATTTGAAGTAAAAAATGGTGATGACTTTGGAAGCGTTTTTAGAAAGGAACAAGTGGGATGACCCCACTAAACTGAACTGCATAGCAATCAAAGTAAATCCATGGGTGATGAGATAATAAGTCTAATGCAATAACCTTTTTCACATTTGATGTAAATTGTCAATGAATTCTTGCCTCTATGTTTCTGTAAGTTTTAACATGAATACTAAAGCATATTGTTCATTATATCTTTTTTCTGACCCTAAATGTATGCTTTCCACTTACTTTTTACTTTAGAATTATTTTACTGCAGTTAGATATGCAATATCTTCACAAAATTTGAATACCTGAGTCTTAGTGTCTTTTTGTTGACTGTGTGTGTAAAAACTCTTCTGCCTTTCATGTTTTTCTTGAGGGCTGTGATAACTGAAAACTCCCATTTGTCGTGTTCCTTCTTTTCTATCCCCCATGCTGACAAAGGCATTTACATGAGAGAGGCTTCTTGTGGAGAACAGTACCAGTGACATTTTTTGACTGAGAATACAGTTCATGCTACTACAAGAGAGTTCTGCTGCAGCAAGTTCATAAATAACTTTGATTACATATTCAACTTTCTCTGAAAGTCATTTGCAAACACATCATTCAGGTCCCACACATCATGTCAGTTCTCATGACTAGGAAATAAGTGCACTGTGTATTGGAAATGTATGATGTTTAGAGGCTCAAAATGGCTCTTTTCTTGCTCCTTCTTTTGTTATAACAAGTGTTAATGCTGGAGATTTATGCCAAAGAAATAAGTAGACAAATCTCACTGTTGCAAAGGAATTACGGGGGAATGAAATGCTTTGGCATATTACTGTTAAATTTCAATATTGTGCATGCACAGCATGTTGTGCCAGGAGCAAAGGGAATTGAAACATCCATATGCAAATCTAAGTGCATATTTTCAGTATGAACTTCACCTCTCTGTTGAATATATAAGAAGCAATATTTAAAATATTTTCAGATTTTTTTTAGAGTAACAATAACAAAACAACAAAATCCCACTTTCTGTAAAATGTAATATAAATGTGATATGCATGGCACAATGTACCTATTATGGTTTGAGTTACTGCATTTCTCAATTGTCTAGGATAAAGGAGGTGAACTTTAAAAATATCAGAAAAAGCTGTTTTGTTACTACTCTAATTTTCAGATGTCTGCATAGACACAGGAAAGTTTAATTTTGCAAGCTTGAAGAGCTTTTTGTGATTCAGAAATTTGGGAACTGGAGTAAATTCTTGACTCGCTTGCTTTGCAATACTGAATATAATGCAAGCCATACTTGAAGACACCATTGTCTAAAACTATGACATAATTTATTCAAAAGAAGTTAGGGATATAATTGGCCTCCTAATTCCACATATTCATGAAAATCACACATAAAGTACATATTTTGTTGTATTTGGGAATATTTAGACTTCACCAGCTCTGCCTTATTAATTTATATTTATGCGCTTTAAGTTGAAAACTTTGCACATCATAAATTGCTTAAATGGATCATGAAGGACTGTTAACTGCAGGCCAGTCAGAGATGAATAATGTCAGTGTGGTTTCCAGAAGCAGAAAGCAATGATTTGATTATGCTACGTAGTTTTCTCAATTAATTTTATTTTACCTCCATTTTTCTGCTAAGAAAGTGATACTGAAAAAGAAGAAATTCTTTAGTAGTTTATTAAGTTACTGTTATGTCTTCAGTGACATGCAGTGAACAAAATCTAGGGGTTTTGCCATGTTGAATATAGCTAACTCTTTTTTGTTTGGTGGTTTATAGTTTGTTTTGGTTTGTTTGGTTTTTGGGGGTGTTTTTGCTTTTTTTTTTTTTTTTGGTTGATTTGATTTGGTTTGGGTTTTTTGTTAAACAGAAAACCAAACAAATGAGCAAATAAATCATGTGTCATGCAACTATTCTGCACATATACAACCTGTAAAGTTTGGAAATGTCAAATAGCTTTATACAGAAGTTTGTCTTCACCTTTTACTCTTTCATTTCACCCTTTATGTAGCCTTATCAGAGGCAATATAAGAATAATTAACCCTCATAAATTATAAATAAGAAACTAATAAGAAAAGTGTATGTATTATTAAAACTGATTTTTACTGATGCATTTTACACACCTTCAAATCCATTTCACCTTATAATTATACAATGCATATCCTCTTTTTTGCAAATTTATCTAGTCTGAAGTGTTATATCATGTTATAAATATTATAATTTGGCCTAAGGATGAGGGTGAACTGTGAGTTTTGAACATAGAGGTCTGGGGCAATATCTTAATAGACCACAGACATGAAATATTTAATTATTGTCAATATTATGATTATTAATACTTTATGCTGCTCAGTCAAGATGTAAATTTTCCAAAGGTATAAAAAGAGGGAGAGAGACTCACGAAGGTCTGATTCAGCCATGGGAGAATTTAGGGCTGAGATCGCCGAAGGAACAGAACTACACCACCCAGCAACCTAAAACCTATATAGTACTATACAGTAAGTGGGATGGGTCTACCATGTGTATAATGACTTCTGTTCTACACGCTCAGACATAAACCCCAAAGAATTCTATCACATGACTTCTGTGCGGTGGTAGCAGTAACCAGCACCATGGACTTGGGGAAAGAGGTGATTGCTCCATGTAGTTGAAGAGTCTGGCTTCTAGCTGGTGGCCAGTCCTTTACATACAGTGGATTTGGCTCAGCCTTCTGCTTGCTCTTGGACATAGGCCTTCCCCAAGGGATTGTTCTTTCCACCACTAATTGCTGTCCAATCCAGGTGGTTGGCATAAGCAGTCCATGGCCTTTTTGTTTACCCCAAGCAAATTTTCTTGGATTTTGCCATAACTAAACCAAGTAGCTGTTACTACCATTACACATGGTATAAGCATCTAAAATTGTTCAATCTGCATTGTTCATCTTTATTTCTTTGTTGTGAATAGTTAAACAGGGGCAGATACAGTAAAGAGATTTTGAGAAAGGTTTTCCTGTAGCAATTGCCTGAATGTTGCTTGCTTTACCAGGACATACCAGAATCATCAAATGTGTTAGACCTGGGCAGACGTAGTCAAGGTTTTACTTACCTGAGCACCACTTTTGGGTAAGCTTCATCCCATAACATTTTTCCACTGAGTGTCTTTTCTTTCTTGACTTAAAAACTTCCCAATCCTCAGACAGAAAGACCCAGAAACTAAAATTTTCTATGAACCTTTTTCATATTTTGATCAGTTCCATGTATTGTCTAAAGAGCTGTTAAGCAATATAAAGATTTGTATGATGTAAAACCACATGTAACAACAACATGATTGTCTTTTAGGAAAATGAATGATTTTCTGCATCTAACAACCTGCTCCTAACTAATTGGTAGAGAGCTTAAAGTTATCACCACCAAGCTCTGCTTATTACAATGTGTGTGGTTTGAGCTGCTAGAACAGTTTCACAGTCAGAAGAAAATTGGCTAGGAAATCCAGCTTTTTGGCAGAAACATACCAGTATGTTTATAGACAGCTGCCCTAGAGTAAAAAATGAAGGTTTTTCAGCTTGAAACACAGATAAATGAGGACACCTGCCTTTTAAAATGCAACACAACTACTATATTCTAGTTATCATTAAAAGTGCAACATTCCCTATGTAGGAAAAGACAAGGAAGTAGGAATAAAGATTGCCTACTCTTCAAGCACACACACACACACACTTGAAATTTAAAATAAGGGTAAGCTTTCCAAGTTTTTATGCCTATAAACATATTTTATATTTTATTGATGACAAAAGTTTTGAGAGGAAGAGATGGTGTGTGCATGATTCTAGATGAGGTGTTCGCATGTTGACATAAAAATACACATTTTTCTGTGTGGTGGAGACATCTGAACTTCCATTGAAGTCCATATAATTCCAGTCCAAATAACTCCATTACAGTCAGCTACTCTGTGTTTTGTAGGAAAGATCACCCTTCTCATTTTTGTCCCCACCACTTTCTGTCCAGAGTATCTCTGTGTACGCTGTTTTCACAAGCTTAAACTGAATCCTCACTTTTCCATCGTCGATTTTCAGCCCATCTTTAAATTGTTAGCCACCATATGGGTGTTTGTTTTGTTTGTTCAAGGCTTAAAATGTCTGGTAGAAAACGGCTGATATATTTGCTTTTGCAGTTTCTTCTCATAAAGGGGTTCTGGCAAGCTGGCTAGGATGGCCTTGGAGAATAATATTCCATTGCAGAGTCCTTCTTTTGTATTCCTTTTACAGGAACTGTCCTGAAATGGTCTGCTCCCTGTTATTGACTGAAGTAAACACAGTGGTAGGTACATTCACAAGGGTACACATCCGCTGTGCAGCAAAGACCAACAACATACACGCAGCTGCTCTGCACAGTTTTGGTAACCCAAGCACATTTTAACCTCCAGTTTCCCTCTTGTCACAGGAAAAAACCCTTTGTTACCTTAAAATGTGGCTTCTTCCTACCCAAGATGTTTGAATTAATTGAGTTCTCTTACAAAACCTGATTTGATTTAGAATGTTCCTCTGCAGTAACTTCATCTGAAAAGACTCAGGCTTCAAAGGAAAAGAATCAAAGTTTGTTTCTTTCCAGGAGGAATCAAAGTTTGTTTCCTTTCTAGGAGTCCTTTTCTTCAAATATTCCTGGTGTTTACAGTTTGTGGGAGTGTTGCTTGACACTTGATTTAGTTTGACAGTCTACATCTGAAAGGTGAGATTCTTTTTTGTGTGTCCAAAGTTTCAGCCTGGGATCAGCAGTCTGAGTGAATGATGATGGAGCATAAGGAAGAGGCAGACTTGTTTACACCATCGTGAAACTTCTCTGTGGTTTTGGAAGGCAAAAAATTTAAAAAGAAACCATCTACACATGGAAGAGGAAAAATGAAGAGGAAAAAAACCAGGGCTCAGTTGTAAATTTCCAGTATGAAAATGTTGCATATAGAACAGAATGCACGTTTTTCTAGAGACATGAAAGGTATGAATTTGATAGAAACTTAATATTTCTTCTGCATTGGTTTTAATTTATTTTGGCTTTTGATGCATACCTAGGTACTTGCCATGCTAAAAATATAGACTTTTTTTGGCTAACTCAGTCTTTACTGACTCCATGGAAAACTAGTCACTAGTTTCTTGGCTTGTCTGTTTGGTAACTTTTCTGGCAGTCTACTAATTTGATCCCTCTACTAGGAATTACAAACAATAGGTCAAATTCAGTTCCAGTATTATTAAATGCAAAAACTGTATTCCCACAAAGACAGTGAATTTCTAATTGAACTTCTATGCATATGTTTGATTTTGATTATAGCAAATTACTCTTGCCAGAGCTGTTAGCAAAAGCAGAGTAGAAACCCCTAATTAAAAGGGTAAAACATAGAACTTCATTGCAGCCATGTCTAGACATGCTTGATAACAACATAAATATGGGAATGTGTCATGATTTAAAGCATTGTAAAATAAATTAATGCTATTTATCATTCACTTCCAGAATGAGAAATCCAATTTAATTAAATGTTGATCCTGTTTTACTGGACTTCATAGGCTTTGATTCTTAGTTCAATCACCATATTTTATTTTGCATTCTGTGTCTTTTGATAACGTTGTCCTTCAAGTGCACCACATTTATTAATCATTTACAGAAAAAAATGATACAACTTTTTAATAAATGAGCTATTTTTAAAGGTACTGAAGTATGACAATTTTCAAAATTATTTTCAAAGGAACACATAGATAAAAGGAATAAAAAATATTCCTCTGGGTTCAGGTGCTACTGAATATGATGCAATCACCTTAATATGTTTGTGACTTGTCTCTAATATTTGATTGTGCAGTTGGCATTAGCTGCCTCAGAACAAAAGAATATCATTCTAAGAATAAAACTTTCTAGCAGTGGAGTATTACAAGCTTATAAAGTGACATTGTTGGCTCTTTCTGTCATCAAGTTGGAGCACTTCAGTGACAATCAGGAAGGCTACAGTACTTTCCCAATTCAGGTGTAAGGTGCTTTCCCAGTGGTGCCACTATATCCAGAACTTAAGATGCTGTGTCTCAGAATTAAGTAAAAACATATTGAATATTTAAATACATAAGATTGTTAGTATATATGATTTTTGGAATACACTGAGCCAAGGAAAGCAAGGGTAGAGACAAACAGATGTTTTCTTCTTAGCTGCCTTACAGATGAAAAACACGAAAGACAAAGCAGTGCAGAATAGCCTAATGTCTTCCTAAAACAATACACCTGTTTAGTAGAATAAGTCATCCTGTATGACTCTTGTAAAATAATCTTTTAAATTATTGCATTTTTATATAGCGTTTTCAAAATAATATGCTCACCATAGCTTACCAGAACAGCTTCATGACTGACTTAAGTTTACAAGGTACTATGATTAATACGTAATGCAGAAGGATCTACATGATGTTCTGACCGAAATATGGACTGAAATAATTTTGTATTGATACCTTAAGTGTGAGACTTAAATTTCTTACTAAATATAATTTAGAAAGTCAATTAGTTAGCATGGTATCAAAGTAGTACTAATCTGATATTTTTAAGGTTTGGTATTTAATGTTAAAAGGTCAATGTAATTTACTTTACTTGGTTCTAATGGTTCATATGAAAATTCTTTTTCTGGCTTTTAGTTCTTTCCCTTTTAGGTAAATTTTAATTATTTAATGACAATTCTGTGGTGCATTTGTAACTTTTGCTCAAAAGCAGTAAAACCACCTCAACCCTAAATCTTTTCTAGAATATTTGTTTAACTAGTATTTGAAGGAGACATGTTGGAAGATCATTGGTAGCTTTTAAGAACTATCAAATATAGGAAGAATTTATACTTAATAGACACCTAACATTAAAAAAGAGAAAGATTTTATTACCATATTCACTGTGGGATAAATATTTAACTTCAAATTTTTTATATTTAGATACACAAACATATATACATATGCATATATACATATATACACACACACACACACACGCACATATATATATATATATATATAAAATTTGTATCTCATCTTCCACATTTATTCTGGAGAACTAGTGTTCTATGGTTTACTCAAACTCAATTTTTGACAATTTCAGAGTTTAGAACTCATTCTACTCTTGCTTCCAAGGTTACCAAAGAACATATTTTTTACTCTGAACATTAAACTGCTTTCCTGCTCTGATGTCACAAAATGAATTAGCCCAAGAATAACATCCTCTGATAGCACCAGAGCTATAATATTTCAGCTTAGGTGCTTTAGACCTTTATTAGATGCCTTTTTTTGCAGGACAGTGAATTCACTACGCAGCAATTGGAGTACAAAATTGTGCTGCAGGTAGCCATATCTTAAAAGTAATGTTTTGACCTTGCATTTTTTAAGAATTCAATCTAAAAATTGTCTGGTTTAAAATGCTTTGACTTTAAAATACTTTTCTTTCTTTTAAGAAATTCATACATATTCCTGATTGTTACAAGAATTATGCAACGAAATCAGTATTAATGTGGATTTACCAAGTTAGAGCCAATAGAAAGACCCCCAAAGATCTCTGAAGACTTTGTCAAGATTATAGTTACTACACCTTATATTTCAGATAAATTAAACAAATATTTCTCCTGATTCTTAAATATGATGTATCAAGTATGATTTTTTTTACAGTGGTTTAAGATAATCTTCCTAGTAAAAAAATAAAATCCTTACCCCCAAACTATTTAAGGTTGTTTCTAAACCCCAAATAATTGATTTCTAATAACCCTAAAGGGTTTTCAAGCTTTGAAACAGGCTGTCCAGAAAAGAGGTTGAGTCACCATCCCTGGAGGTATTAAAAAGATGTGGATGTGACACTTGGGGGTGTGGTTAAAGCTTGGGGCACTTGGCAGTTCAGGATTAGCTGTTGGACTCAGTGGTCTTGAGGGTCTTTTCAATCTAAACAATTCCATGATTGTAAAAATCTGCCAAATATTTAATAGGATTTTCAGTCCCTGGATGAAATTTCCTGGAGGGGAATCGAAGCATATGGCCTTGAGACTGGAATTTTAGCAGTGCCTAACAAAGTCTCTCCTTGATAATGAAGGATAATCTGCAGGGCATTTCAGAAATTTGTATTTGGCATTGCAAACACATGCATAAGTGAAATTCTGTTCTATACAGTAGCACTTTGAAAGTACCTTGCTTGTTTAAACATACCATTGGGAGAAACAATCTGTTTTGCTAATGTCTTCAGCTCTTCAAAAAAAACGAAGCTTCCTGGTTTAAAAATCATGGTATTTTTTTAATGATACCTCACTGCTGGGAAATGGGGAGTCTGCTCTGGTGCTTTGCTGCAGAGCTTGTTTGGGAAGTGCTGACAGGCAACCTACTTTTCCATTCCCAGAAAGCACTTGGAAGAAAGAGGTGCATTTTCATTAGTGCTAAGTGGTAACTGTTTCAACACTGATTCTCTTTTTTTTAATAACTGTGAACCTAAAACTTCCCAAAACACTCGGTCCTAGATTTGATTTTTATTCCTTCATATGAAGACCTACAGGAAATCATAGAATCATTTTGCTTGGAAGAAATCTTTAAGATCATGGAGTTCAACCATTAACCCAACACTGCCAAGACCACCACTAAATGATGTCCCTCAGTGCCACATCAACACATCTTTTAAATACCTCCAGGGATGGTGACTCAGCCATTTCCCTGGGCAGACTGTGCTAATGCTTGACAAACCTGATAAAACGATAAAACTGCTCACAGAGAAAGAAAAATTCTAGCTTAAATGAAGGTATCGAGGTGTGGCCCCAACAGTTTCCAGTGGATTTTTCCCTTTATGCATTTATTACATACTTGCGGTTGAGTTTCTGCACTGTTTCCCTGATTGAAGGAGAACTAGAGGGTGTGTTTGTGGCTGATTGCAATTCCTGATTGATAGAGAGAACGACAGATTGCTATTAATATCAAGTCAACTCTTTTTAGGGAAATATGCCTGACAAATACTAACAGTTCCTATCAAGAGAGTCTCTTGTTTATTGCAAGACTGATTGCTTTAAAATCCTCGCAGAAAAAAAAAAGTGATACATGCATTATCTTTTATATAACCTCTTTCAAAAACTATTTAATATGATTGAGTGGAAAACTTGTGATATACAGATGACAGAAGAGAATGGTATGAGGACAGTGTACTTTGATTATAATGGAAGTGTGCTTTAAAAGAAGAGGCACAGTGTTTAGGAAATGTCAAAGTCCCTTAACCTGTGCTATTTAAAACATAAGGATATTCATTGGTTCTGTAGCTCACATGTTTTTGGCCAGAAGAGTCTGATTATTTAAATGACATTACGTAGCAGAGCAGGGAAGGGAAAAAAGAGGTATTTTCAGAGATGTAAATGTAAAACTAGAGATTTGTATTTGCTGTTGGCTTGTGATTATATATGTTATATAATTCAAAATATTCAGAGAGAAGTCAGTCCTCCAGTCTCAATACCTTGCCAGAAAAAAAAGCAAAACTATGGTGATTCCTAGTCAGGAGATTTACTCAGCTGACATGAATTCTCAGGCTATGTTAGGTTCAGTGGTCTATTTTCTGATCAAATGGAGTTCATGTTTCCAATTTTATTTTTGTAGCTACTTGGCTAAATACTGTCTGATTTACAGCCAAAATGCTTATATATTTTACCCTGGAAATTATTTTTAGCCTCCATACACATGAGAGAATCTCAATAAAATGCAGATTTAGAGGAAGAACTTGAGTTTTCAACTGCTTGGCAAAAACTCACTTTTACCTTCAGTGAGGAGGCACCTATCTGAGGAAACCCTCTGGGCCCCACACACCCAGAATAGGGGTCATCTCACACATTCAGCTTTACCTCAGTGTTAGAGGTCTGGTCATAAATCAATGGACTGTACGCAGGGTGATCTGGACATTTGAGTGGTTTCCATTACATGATGGTCTGCTGAGTGGTCAGTAGGGGTTTTTGGCTGAGCAATGACAGCGAGGGCAGCTCTTCCCTGGGTGAGGAACATGAAGTGCAGTTTCTATAGGGCTGTGTGTTTTCTAATTGGGCAGACATAAGAAATTAAGCACAAACATTCTTATTGCACATGTAAATGCTGAGAAATCAAAAAACCCTTCAGGAATCCCCAAACATGAAGATGGTTTTATCTGACATATAATGACAAAACAGGATGGCCCACTGCCAAATATCTAGACAGAAAAACAACGTCATCTAAACATATCAACATGTATTTCTGAATATCAGATATACGAGTTCTGATGAGAAATGTAGATAATAGGTGGCAGTATGTCGAGAAATGAGATCAAACCATCTGGATCCGGGTCTATATACAGCCAGTATTTAATTTTGAGTCTCTTCCATTTTCTGGGAAAGGTACCCCAGAGGCTCTGTCTTTGGATTAAAGAGTGCTGGACGTCCAGTGGAAAGTGAATTTGTTTTTGTACTGCTTGCAAGTGTAAAAGCTCAAGGGAGACATGTTCCTGTGCAGTAACTTCCACAAAAGTTTTTTCTGGAGCAGAAAGTGTAGAGTGTATAAATCAGATGTGTTGCTTCCTCCCACTCCTTTTCACACTGGCTTAGATAATGACGAGAGCAACAATTTTATAACTGCTACCGTTTCAGATACCTTGAGTACTTCTCAGGAGTTATCATAACAAAATAAAAGGAAATAGTTTGTTAGGGATATATTTAAGAATTAGAACTCAAGTGACTGGGGAGACCTTAAAGCAGTCTTCCAGTACCTGAATTGGGCCTACAAGAAAGGTGATGTTTTACAAGGACCTATATTGATAGAACAAAGGGGAATGGCTTTAAACTAAAAGGGATTCAGAAAAGAAGAAATTCTTTTCTCTGACTGTGGTGAGGCACTGAAGCAGGTTACCTAGAGAAGCTGTGGATACACCATCCCTGGAAGTGTTTGAGGCCAGGCTGGATGGGACTCTGAGCAACCTGGTCTAGTGAAGGTGTTCCTGCCCATGGCAGGGGAGGTTGGAACCAGATGATCTTTAAGGTTGCTTCCAAACCTAAACCATTCTATGATTTTATGACCCACAATGTATAAAGTCATGTCAAGACCGTAGTCAGTTTAAAAGGTCTTCCTAAAAATTGCTAGTTTATTTGGAACTGTAGGCGTCTCCTTGGAGTCAAAGGTTCCCGAAAATGAAATACTTTTTAAACTGCATTTAACATCCTGACCTCAGTTTGAAAAGGAGTGTGGTTGATGCACACTTTTGGTTTATGATGTTAGTCTCATTTATGATGTTATTTCTCATTTGTTTGGTGATATGGTCTGTGCTAATGGGTGTGTGGTAGGGTGTGCTGTCAGATAAATGTAACCCAAAGTCTCTGACATGCAAGACTTTGTTCCTGGGACTGTAATCCACTGCTTTAGAACTGGATAGTGCTTTGACAGAACCATGCCTGTGAAATGTTTTCTTCAGAAAATTTCTTGTCATACCCCCATGGGTACTGATAGCACATAGCATTTAATCCTGAGTGCATCCTATTTGCCTAAGCAAATTCCAGTAATGGCATTTTGGCTTTTATCAGGTTGGTAACCTCAGCACTCAAAGGGCTGAAGACAGTGAGTATTTGCAATCAATTACAAATAAAACTTTTTTTGTGATTGTGGCAGAAAGAAAAATGTTTAGACTGTAAAAAGAGCTACTTCATGGTAATGGCAGATGTACGTTTTGATGGCTCTACATTTCCATAGTGATTTTTGTTTCCTCTCCATGGTCCCTTTCCTCTCAGTCTCTCTGTATGAATTTCATTGCTACTGCTTGTCCTGTTCATAAGCCATCAACGCTGAAGGCAGTCTTGCCCCCATCAGTGATGGGCTGCATGAATTGCAGGCCCCCTGCTACTTCTAGAGTAATTGAACAAATATAGGACATATTACATATAGAGAGAAATCAAATGCTTTGTCATAAAGACTAACTTGGTTTCATTTCATAGAGAGGAAATGATACCTTAAACAGACCTCAAAATTTACATTGAAGTATTGAGAACTACTGAATTGAAATTAATCTCTTTTTTAAGAAACCTGACCTGCTTAGAGGTATTCTCAGAGATCACAATAAAAGATGGTGGCTTCAGACCTGAATGAGAGTGAAATTTTTACCTTCTCACTATAAACAGCATGGGATATTAGAGCAGTCGCCTGAATTAGCAGATGCTGCTAAAAATCAGTCTTTCAGATCATCATGACACTGAGTTGATGGCTCTTTGGTACTTTATGCTGTTCACAAGAAGCCAGTGACTTTTGGATTGAATGAATCCAGAAGAAAATAGATGTTCAGCAAATTATAGTGTAGATATTTATTTTTATACAAGATATTGGTGAAAGATGAAAGTGAAAATGGAAATCTAATACAAACCACATGGCCCCTTACTAGAAAAATAAACAAGCAAACAAAACAAAACACTTCCCCCCCCAAAAAAAAAAACCCAAACAACAAAACATTGAGTTGTGGATATACCACAAAAAAGAGGAAAGAAAAGAAGTTCCCTTCCTCCAGATTTGGTGTTCTTTATCAGTAGGTCGGCCGTTTTTATTCATGTTTCCTGAATCTATAAAACTAAAAAAATTAAAATTTGCAGAAGAGAGGAGAATTAAACATATGCCATTGTGGGTTTTTTTCTGACATGTCCTCTCTTTCATTTTCAGTCCTGGTGTGATCCAAGGTTTTCCTGGTCTAGTTGAACTTGGATCTGCTCCTGTCTCTCCCTTGTCTTTTGAAGATATGTACGAGTAATACAAATATTTCTGTAATTCTGGAACTCATCAGCAAAATATGTTTTTGGCATCCTTTTGTCATATGACTGAATATGATTAGATTAATAGTTGAGATTCCACTGGTTTGGGGTGAGGGTATGTGCAAGGAGAGAAAATTATATTTAATTCACTCAAATCAGTCATACTTACAGATTACTAATGAAAATAAATAAGAAAATAAGGGAATTTACCTCTTATGGTATCTAAAGCTTTTTTAAGCAAACAGACATAGATTTTAAATTTGACACCAATAGCAGGAGTGATTGATCTAAAATGAAAAAAAAATAATGTCATGCTTTTTGCAAAGTGTCATAAAATAACCTAGCGCTTTTTGACTAATCATCTATTTAGGAACATTAGCAGTTTTGCTGTTAAATGTAATTGGTTGTCTTTTAGTTCTTGTGTTTGGATAACATGTTTTTATTGGTGTTAAAAGATCTCGAGGGGGTGCAGAGTACCTAAAGTATTAGCGTTCATGGAAAAAGTTAGCGAGAATAAACATTTCAACTCAAGTATTGCTGTGCTGCTGGCTCTTGGACCTTTTTTTATAATGATGAAATATGATCCTTTGCTTTTAATTCTATGGCACGCCCACCCCAGAAATCCAAACTAAGAAAACATAGGTGGTGGAGGTTTATCTTTTAAGTGAAAACTTGTTTGCCCCCTAACATTCTATGAATATACTTTTTCTTGGAAGAAATTTGTTGTTTTGTGGGGGGGAAGATGTTTGGCATTTTTTGGGTTATTTTAAGGCTTCCTGCAGTGTGAGTGCAAGGGATAGATTTCATAACAGCTGGTGAGGAACTCCATTACTTTTGGACTCTCTGTCCCACAGCTGTGTGTGTATCTACATCACTCATGATTAGACTGCTTATGAAATGTTTTGTAGGACTGGGTATTTCTGGGTAAACTTCACCATTCATGATAACATGTTTTATTTTTTTGGAATCCTGGAGAGAAATGTGCAGTGTTAGCAAGATACATATGAAATAAGATTATCTTCTTTTAACCAATCGAAGACTTTTACATTTGTTTTCCTGTATTTTATTTAGCTGACCTCTGAATAAATGCATAAAGAAGTGATCATAAAGCTATGGAAACTCAAAGTTAGTTACTTCTATAAAAGTATACGTCTATGCATTTTTTTAAACCCACATAATTACACTAAATTTATATAAACAGCGTTGTTGAAAAAAAGACAAATACAGCCTTTCTAGACTTTGTTATACACCTTCTAGTAATACAATATAGTTTGTAATAACAAAAGAAAAAAAAATTAATAAATGCATTTCATTAGCAATGAGTAAAACATTGAAATGCCCAATGCCTAAACTATAAATAAAACCTTAAAAGCATCATCAGAACACCTGCAGGGTATCTGCTCCATTCCCAAGACTGCTCCGATGTTCTTGTCTGATGCTGGCTGACACATAGCTTATATGCTCCTATTCACTACTAAAATAGAGAGAGATCACTCTGTTTTTCTGATTTCTTGGAGCAATTTGAAGTTATATTTCAGCTGTGTGATGCATTTGAGTATCTGCATATGAGTACCTACTGTAATAATGTTGACCACAGCTGAAAAGAAGAAATTGAACTTCAAGTATGAAAAAAGACAAATGCCAGATAAAGGGAAAAAAGGAAATAAAAATATGAAAGACAGGAAATTGAAAATGAAAGAAATAAAAATTAAATGTGACAGAAGGGATAGAAAATGCTATGTATTCATTATTTTAATTTGGTCATATTAGTTTCTACTTCCCAAGCAGAAAAATGCTAGCATTTTGGAACTTTCTAGGAAGCAAGATGAAGTTTTTTTCCTACCTGATGTGGCCTTGGAACATCTACCAGGTAGACCAAAACTGTTATATTTCCAGTATGGGCTATAACTGCTAAGCTTGCTGCTCTTACTGATTCCAAGTTTTCCTTTGGGATTTCTCGCCCTACTCTTCTGTAGCCCCTTAACAGCACCTGATGCCAGGGTCTTTTCCTCAAAGGTAGGATCACTGCAGTGTAGATGGAATACAATAGAAAAAAGATAAAGATAATAGTTTTTTTTTCATTTGCTTGCTCGGTTGGGTGTTTTGTTGGGATTTTTTTGTGGTTTTGTTGTTGTTGCCTTGGCTCTGTGCAAGCCCTGCTCATCAATAACAAAAAACATCTCTTTATTTTCAATCTTGTGTTCAGCACACATCCAAAACACAGCCCCATACCAGCCACTGTGAAGACAATTGATTCTACCCCAGAACACCCAGGTTTGTATTATGAAATTCTTGGAGACCCAGGAGAGTCACTAAAATATTGGCAAAGTGCAGTCTGGACAGAGTTATGGGTGAACAAAATTGTGTCATGAGCTCAAGAGTTTTAATATGTGGCAATTTCTCATTTATTGGAAATCTGCACCTTAGCTGTTACAACAGAGACCATAATAAAAGCATGAGTTATGAGTTGATCTAAAGAGAGGTACCCCATAGATATGAATGTACTCCTGGTCAATGTAGCAAAAAAAGAGAAATCTTTTATGTTTGCTAACTAATAGGTTGTATTCAGGTTAATTTCTCATTAGTATTAGTGTTTGAGTTTAATAGAAAATCGTCTTAAACCTTTGTGGTCTCATTACCATCGCATTAAATAAAATTAAAATTTTTTCTTACTTTTGCAAGACCAACTTGTTTTGGAAAAAAATCTCCACAAATATGAAAAAAAAATCTACAAAGAAAAGGAAAATTTTAAGTTACTTGTGGTGTGTGGTGATGTTGATGGTTGCTCTAGGTGTTTCACAAAATAATTTTATGGCGGATTTAATACTAGCTTTCTGAAAGATGCATGCAAAGATAACTGCTCAGACCTACACTCCTCACTTTCATTAGAAACTACCTACGTGGAAGAATCTGTCCCTTTCCTCCAGGAAGACAGTGTCTCTGTGTTTCTGTCTGACATTATGGCAAAGCACGGGACAGATAAAGCAGGTAGATACACTTTAGTAAAAGAAAAAAAATTATCTTCTGATGATTAACAAAAATAAGCAGGCAAAACCAACTTTTTTAGAAATCATATACAGGCAAAATTGAACTCAACACTCTTGCTGCTACCACAGACTCACTCTTTCTCTTCTGTTTATTCCTGAGGAAGCCTGTATGGACATGGGTTTCTGGACACAGCAATGCCCTTGCTGTCAGATGCTCTGCTTGTTCTGGTCTTGCCATGCCTCAGCTTGCTTGACTCTGCCTAAAATAGTAAGGCAAAACAGTTTAATGCTACTTATCTCCACCCCTTTTAGGAACTACAGCATATCGTCACCATGGATAAAGGATCATATATTGGTGAAATTATCCAGCTCAGGGGCTGGGCTGATTTTTATATTTCTTTATTAGATAAATTGGGAGTTTTTTCTTCACCTTTGAGGCTGCATCCTAAGAATATATAATCTAATAAATATATGTCCTCTCACATTGTAAGAAATGGATAATTTACAGATTAACCAGAAGGAAAACAAAGAAACAAACAAAGGTAAAACCACATATACACACACAAAACCCCCAACCAACTAACCACAAAAAAACCCCAAACCAAAAAAAGCACAAAGAATCACTGTGAATTCAGCAGTGAAACAGGAAATGGAAACCTTAACTCCTGATACTGTTTATGTTTTTGGGATATCATGATTCCAGATTCTAATCAAGAAGCCTTGTGCTGAGTTAATAATTGTGATATGTGGTACTTCTGAACAGAGAGCACTTGCAAAGCAACAAAACCTCCTTTTAACTTGGTTATAAGAAAACATTATTAATAGCTGTCTGGAAACGGAGAGTTATTACAGAATGTGTGATTTGTCATTTGGATTGCAGCTGCTTTGTTGGTGTAAAACTCTCTTCATGGACCTGTAATTGCATGACCTTAAGTATGCCTAACTTAATTATAATTTTAAACAAGTTAATTAGATTATTTGATGAATTATGGTATGTAGAGAACTTGGCACAGTGTTCAAGATGAATGGAAGTGAGCCTTGACCTTTACTTCCATCAGGAGGTTTTGCATTTTCTGGTAATGCTTCCTTATGCTATGAGTACAGAAAGTCTTGTTAAATTTTTACAAGGAAGTTTTTAATTCCCCCAGTTTGTGGAGTAATAAACAAAAAGCCTACTCTTTATTTATTATTTTCTGATTAAGCCCTCTGTATCACTCAAGTTGTACTTATGTCAGCATAAGTGATACACTACATGAATGAAATCAATCTGGTTTACCTACTTCCCTCAAGTGCATGCTGAATATAAAAGTAGGTATTAACGTGTACTTGCTGGGTACAAATACTTTTGTAGGGATTTCTATAAGGTCTGATCTCTCTGCATGGTGGAGTGCTCAGTTTATATATTATATACTGATAAAACTTTAACAAATGGAAATGAGGAAGGTTCAGGAAAATGTACGGATTCAACTGAAGGAGCACTGAAGGAAGGATTCATCACACATTTCTTTAAAGAAACCTTTTTCTCTAGGTGAATTGTGAATTTGGATAGGACAAGGGAGGCTGCAGTACTCTTAGTACGTCAAGCTTGGTATAATCTTCAAATCTGTTTTTCTGATTAGGCTGTGAGAAAAAAAGATCTGATAATCTGAATCTACAGTTAATTATATTTAATTGTAATATTAAATTACGGGACTTTTTTATACATTGGTAAAACTGGAAGTACATCTATGTACTCTAAAGATGAAGAGCACACGTGTTACACCCAGCCTGAGAGACTGTTGGACTTTGGCTGTTTCCTTTCCATGTGCTTTTAACCATGATACTGAAGCTGCCCAGCTCAAATGATCCTATTTTATCCCTGTTGGAGGGTGTTCTTTGCAAGACCTGAACAGTGGCGTGGACCAAAAGATCCATGCCTATTTTAAAAGAAATGAAAAATCACACATTTCAATGACTTTGAGGCACTGGGATCTGAGAACATAGTTCTTTGTGCTTGAAGTGGTAGAGACAATGTTGTTGCTTTTTTGTATTAAGATCAGGAGATGCATAAGATAAATTGCACGAGAATATCTACTTTAATATATTTAGTAGTTCAGGCCCATAGTAATAAAATATTGAACTTCTTGACACTTTCAGATCAGGATAATAGCAGATGGCCCATAGCAGAATTAGTTAGGTGAAAAGTGTATTTTTTTCCCCTGTCCCATGTGGATAGTCCTCTGAAAATGGCTATAAAGACCCTTACACATTTGTTTAAGCCAAGTCTATTCTTCTAGGGCCCAAACCTATGAAATAAAAAGTAACCTTTCAGTTCACTTGAGCTGTGGATGAATTTGTTGCATAGAAAGTATTCAGGAAACAGCATCTACTGGTACCAACAGTTAGTTCTGCTGATGTCTTTTTTACTTGATGACATTAAAAGAGTGTTCTGTCTAGGCTTATTTTTAGAGCTGCAGTAGTTGTACATATAGAGAGACAGGTGTACATGTGAATTAAAAGCTTGAGTGGATTTTTTCTTCTTAAGATTTGCTGTTGAAAAATTAAGGCTGTACACAGGAGAAAAGATTTAATAAAAGAAAAATCTCAGTACTTTCTTTTCTCTTTCCAATTACATGTATATATTTTCAGAAGGTGGTGTAAATAGTCTACAGTTTTGAAAAAGGACTGCAGAACATATAAGACTCTAGAAAAAAAATAATAAATATCAATAGAATTTTTTTTAGTTGCTTGCAGCTGCACATTATTAGTTCTCAAAATGTAATCACCTTTTCTTTGCTGCAACATAAATTTTCAGCATCATCTTTATAGATAAAAAGGTTGGAATAGTGTTGTGGTTTGACACTGGTCCAAGGCCAGGCACCCATGAGAGTCACTCGCTCACCCTCTCCTGCCACAGCTGAGTAGAGGAGAGGGAAAGAAAATAACGAAGGGTTCATGAGTTGAGATAAGGACCAGGAGAAAACACTTCAAGGGCAAAACAACTAAAGGTTGCAAAATGAATTTATTACTAACAGAATCGGAGGAGGATAACGAGAAGTAAAATAAGCCCTTGAAACACTTTTTTCAGGTGTTTTTTAAAATGATAAATAAAACACAGCCCCTCCCTCCTTCTCACTGACAGTGCAGGGAGACAGGGCATGGAGGTTTGGTCAATTCCTCGCCGTGATTTTCTTCTACTGCTTCGGGAGAGGAGTCCTTCCCCTGTGAAGCCATGGGGTCCCTCTCACGGGAGACAGTTCTCCACAAACCTCTCCGATGTGGGTCCACTCTAATGAGCAGCAGCCAAACCGCACCTGCTGCAGCATGAGCCCCTCCCATGGGCACACAGTCCTCCCAAAACTGCTGTGCCGTGGGTTTCTCTTTCCATGGCGTGCAGTCCTCCAAGGACAGGCTGCTCCAGCCTGGAAGCAAGGGCCCTCTCTCTCCACCAGGTCTTCCACTGGATCACAGACTCCTGCAGGCATCCACCCGCTCCAGCACGGGCACCTCCCCCACGGGCTGTGGGTGGATCTCTGCATCCCCCGTGGATCCCCATGGGCTGCAGGGGCACAGCTGCTTCACCATGGTCTGCACCACAGTCTGCAGAGGAACCTTGGCTCCAGTGCCTGGAGCACCTCCTCCCCCTCCTTCTCCACTGACCTTGGTGTTGCCATGTTGTTTTCCCTCACATGTTCTCACCTCCTCCTCTTCTTTGACAAGAAGAAAAACTGTGTGTCCTTTGTTTTGATTTTCTTCTTAAATATGTCATCACAGAGGCGTTCCAGCCTCTCTCATTGGCCCAGCCTTGGCCAGCAGCATGTCCGCCTTCAGAGCCATCAGCCATTGGCTCTGCTGGTCATGGTGGAAGCTTCCAGCAGCTTCTCAAAGGAGCCACCTCTGTGGCCCCGCTGCTACCAAAAACCAGGCCATGCAAAACCAATACAAATAGTTACTCATCTTAGTAAGTGCAAGCACGTACTTTTGAATCAATAATATTTTAATATAAGCATATGTAATGTTAACTCTTGCTAACATAATTAATGAAAGCATTTTTATTAATAGTTATTTCTAGCATTGGAAGCAGAGAGTGTCGCAGTGTCGGACATGAACACGCAGATTCAAACAGCAGGTTAGCAGCAGGTCAGACCACCGAGCAGAGCGAAAGGGCGAAAGGGCCCTGCCCACCTTTATTCTCACTCTTTTATACCTCTCTTAAAACAATCATACATTGGTAGATCAGGTTAACACCTCTACAACTTTCCAGGATAGGAACACCGTCTATCATCTCTCTCCGCCTTGGAGAAAGGAATGAACAACAAACCAGAAGTTCAGAAAACATTCTAGGCCGGTTAGAAAAACAAGAGCTATGTTTATACAAAATGCATGAGAACTTCTACTACAAAAGTAAAAACACTAAACAGTAGAAAAACCCAGGGCGACACAGAGAGAAAACGTACTTTCTGTTAATATGCTTAAATTTAATACTGCATTTGATGGTAACAATGTGAGTCAAAATGTGATCTTTCCAATAACGAGAAGCCCAGACTATAATTTAAGTGTTCTCTGGTGAATTTTGACCATAGAGAAAAGTACTTTTACTGTTAGTCTATGCTGTTCTTGAAATTCAAAGAAATTTAAGCTTCGTCTTTGTAAAAATATCTGTCCATTTTAGGTAGTTTCAGTCGTAGCTGGAGCTTGTGTTGGTGGTTCTCAAGGTACAACCTCTGTCTTCTGCACTGAAGTTTTTCCTGAGCTGTTATGAATTAATCTATGGTACTCATTGGCACAAGATCCCACTAAGATCCAGGACATGGCAGGATTTCATAAAAAAAAGAGTAGTGAAAATACTTGGAATACCATTACCGAAGTGCCAACCCTGGAAAAAAACCCCAACTAAATTGTTCTTAAAAGTTATATCTCTTCAAATATTAAACTTCAGCTACTGGGCTTTCTCTACTGGCAGACAAATCCCTACCATTCCATGTAAAAATTGTTTTCAGTGTTTCTCCTGAATCTGAGGCATCTAGTACTCTTTAACTTGTTCGAGTGGAGTGCTCTAAGAAATACATTAACTGATTCCATATCTCGCTGTTTCTCACACTTCCTCCTTCCTACTTTTTCAAGTTGCTATCCAAGGCTTGCACTGCTTGTTTTTTTAAATTTCAAGGGCAACAAACCACCCAAACCAGAACTGTCTTCCTCGAGCACACAGGCTGGTGACCTCAGGAAAAGATTTTTTCTGATTATTTTTGTTGCTCTTTCCAAGTAGGCAGCAGGGCTCAAGCTGATGAAGCTTTTTGAACAGTTTCTTCAAAATGTAGTTGATCACAGGTTTCTTCTCATGCTCAGACTGTGTTACTCTTGTAATGCTTTGCCTAGGAGCAAGATTGAAAGAATATTTGCTACATAATTATTGAGACAATTTGCTAAGTAATTAAATTTATGAGACACTTCCATGCTGTTCCTTGGAAGGAATATAGCTTAGAAAAGGGGGGTGTAGGCATTCTTCAACCGTGTGCAAAAATTCAGTACTAAATCTTGTTTCTGTGAGGTTGGAGCATTGCTGTTTTGGTGATTTTCCCTTGTCTATTTTCCACTGATTATATAAATTTTGAAAGTTTAGTGATACTAACTGCAGTGAGGCTATTTATTTGTTGCTTGACATGTGCTGAGTTTATTGGGTCACAAGTAAGCCGTTGTAATTGCTAATAATGAGAATCCAAATGCCCTACCGTTGAAAGCACTCATGAAGAATAGATCTGTCGGGCTTGAATTTACCAATAATCTGAAAATGTATCAGTTAGGTAAATTTTATTAGACTCCCTCCCCTATCTCACCCATTAAGCCTGTATGTCTGTGTCATCCTTCACATGTATGAGGGGCTTTTTTTGTTGTTTCTTTCCTGGGTGTTCAAACCAGATAGTACAGCCACTAGAGATGTGAGGATAAAAGGAAGACAGTTGCCTACCAGAAAACTTGTGGATTTTTTGCATGTCGACTGTTAGGGTCAAACTGTCCTGATTCAAAAATGTTTCACAAAAATTGGTTTAAAGAAAATTGGAGCCTTGTTAATTTTACTATATTTCTCAATGTATTGTTGTTAAATTTAGTGTTGGAAATATGCAAATGCAGGAGCTGTCTTAGACTGCATAAGATACCATCTATGTAAATAAGTGGGTTTATGATTACAGATCTTAAACAGATTGACAGCTCATCAATGTAGAGATTAGTGGTAGGATGTTTGAGTATTGTAAAATATGTTGATGAATATGCATTCCAGTTCTGAAACGAATTCATTGCATCCATGTTTTTTTCTTTTCTGAATTTGGGTTTTGCACATACATAAATGATTGTTTTCCTGTCTGGGAAGCAGATTTTAAAATTACCCATATACGTATTTATAGAAAGTATCTTATAATTTGATATACTTGAATATGCATGCCAAGAATGTACTGTATACTCATTCAGTACACTGAAGAGTACTTCAGTGAAGTCTTAAGATGCATCTGTTCAACCCTACCTAGGAAAAGAAACATTGAATTGTGGAGAAAAATGATCTTGGAGGTATTAAATTAAACAAACAAACAAAAAGATCCTTTAAAATGGTAAATAATTACCTACCAAAAACACATTCCAAGAAACTGATATAGGTATTCTGGGAAGAAAAAAAAATCAACAAAAAACAATCCAGGTATTCTGTTAAATTTTTCTTAGATTTTAGGATCTGAGGTAACATTTCTGTAACTTTCTAACACATTTGAGCAACGATACTGATGATGGTCAAATCCTGTTACAATATTAACAGGCAGTATTTCTCACGAGGTACCTTTATGCAGAGTAAGAACGTATTGGAGACGCAGAAGCTAAGGTCACTTGAATAGCCTAAATTGTAAGCTCTATCAGCTACAAGTATCCAGAGCAGCTCTGCAGATGGAAGGTCACGTAAGATGCATTATAGTGAGTGCTGTAATCTCCCCAAAGTCATCAAACACATCTTGCAGAGATGTTCCTTCTAATATTGAAATTATTAAATGATTTTGAAACTAGTGGATAAAATTTTGTATCATCAGTAATTCAAATAAAATTACCATGAGTAGAAATTTTTGTTCATAATTAAGCATTAAACAGGGAGTGCTATTAGAGTGGAAAGCGGAAAGCTTAAAATAAGAGAATCGGTAGAATAACTTCTAGTCTAAATATGTTGAATAAGACATGATGCACTGAATAACTTTGGCTGATTGTTTGGAAGAGTTCAGAAAGGTGTAATAATAGAACTCAACCACAACACTGGAGGAAATATTTGCATTAACTTAATCTCATGAGTGACAATTATACTGTCAATTTTAAATGAGATCCTGGCTTCTGTGAACAAACATGAAAAATAATATCGTAACTTCAACAGAAACAATTGCTTCCTTGAACATTTTTTTTTTCTAATTTCTTGTCATTGTTTTCTGGGAAATATAAAATACACTAAAGGAGGTTAGGGAGAAGAATGAAACACAAAAAAAAGAGCATAAGACCAGAACTGTGAATTTGAAAATAGTTCCATATAGAAAGGGCATTTATTCCACGCAGGTTAGTGAGTGAAGTGTTGGAAAAACAGATTTTCTCATTTCCAGGATTTTTTTATGTAGATCCAATAGTATTCTATAGAAAAGTTTATTCCCCCAAATAGCTTTTTCTTAATACTTTGTGCAAAAGCCCAGAGCCTTGATAGTACAGTTCAATGAAGAGTCAAATATACCTAGTACGTGTATATGCTCTGATAGAAAACAACATTGTATAATTTTATAAACACTGAGAATAATGACCTGTGAATTGAGCGAAAAACAGAAAAGGAGAAGGGAAAAAAACCTAGAGAAATGTGAAAATAAAAAACCCCTATCCATTTTGAAAATAAAACTTATCTTTCCTAGACTAGAAATAATTGCAGAAGATCTGGTGAAAATCTTTTCAAAGAGTACAATGTCAAAAGTGGGTTAAAAAATCAGAGAGAGGGGAGAGGTAAAGTATAGGCTGAAGTGTAGAAATTGGTCCAAATACATCTTACTTTTTTAAAAATTGTAGCAACAAGTAGATTCAATATTTATTTGAAAATCTTCAAGTTTTATAGTAATTTTTCATGTCCGTGCTCTTGACCTTTCTGTTTCATTTTGCTTGTTTGTAGTTAGGTTTATTGCACCATAAATATCCCAGTCTAATTTAGCTTATCTATGTCAAAGGTTCTTTTTAACACTATACCATTTCAAACATCAACAAACAATCATCTTCCTAAAATTCTATTGAAAATGTATTGTCTCTTTGTTCCTCTGTTTCATTTAATTTCTGTAATTGTTCTATTTCTTTCTTCCATGCCTGCTCCAAATGTTCTGATTTTCTTCTACTTTAGTACAAGCTGAGAGTAAGTGTTATTGCGGTTCTGGGATTAGATGTATTGTTATATCAACCAGTACACAATAATACTTCCTAGATCTTCATACTTCAAAAAATCTGAATCTCCCTTCGTTTTTCTTACAGATCCTTCTGATTTTCCGAGCAGCAGAAGAAAGGTCTTTCAAATTACAGAGCAGGTTGAAATATGTATAAGAGACTGTATCAAAACCAAAGAAATACTTATAAAATATCATTGAAATCCTAATTTCAAATAGAGTGAAGAGATGTCTTGGAAGTATGAAGAATAATATTTAATACCTTCTAAGAATTTGGTGTACCTTGTATACTTGTAACAGAAGAATAGTTTCATTTCCTGTGTCCGGGAAGGCACTCTGGGTGGAAATGCAATCTTAAACAAGGTTGATTCATTATCTTGTACAGCAGATCCATTGTGGATTAAAATTCTTCAAATATTAAGAGTCTAAAAGATGGGAACTAGAGTAGGAATAAAATCTTCTGGTTTTGTTAAAATAAAGTGAACAAAGTTTGTCATTCAGGTGTCATAAGCATTGCTGATCACACGTGAGTACAGAGATTCTTATGTGCATTCCACCACCATTAATTATCACAATCAAAACTTCACAAGCAGTTTTGAAATCCTCTGAGTACATGAGAAAAAATACTATAAACTGCGCCGTCAGTGAAATCGTTAGGAGAAGCTGTAGGTGTTCTACATCCACTTAACTACAAAGGCAGGGTTATAATTACAGCAGGTTATTCTTAACTCTGATAAGTATAAACCAGCTTTCCTTTAGCTGAAAAATTAGTATTAGTATATTATAGTTATTTGCTGAGAAATTGCCAACAAAATCCAAACATTACATTTTGTGAAAGAATCACACTTGGGTAGCTGGAATAAAAGAACTGTGTGCAGTGGTATAATTTGTCGTGCCTGAATAACGACACCGTTACTAAACTACAAGTGAAATCTGGAATGAAGACCAATGTTTCTGTCCCTTTTTTTAAAAACAGTAGTATAAGCAAAGGACAGTTAAAAGCTACATAAAGACTGGTACAAGTAAGAGCTCAGATGAGATTTGCATTTATGGTGATTTGGATTTTGTGAACTATGGAATTTTAGTTTTAAATTAAGTTATTTTGGCTAATCTAATTGGTGGGCTGATTCAAATTTAGAAGGACTTGAAAAGCATCCACTGGCTTGTGTGAATTTTCCATGACAGAGAGCAGAAAAAAATTTTCAAATTTAACGAAGAAAACATTTTGAGAAAAAATAACAATATAAATGCAACACTTACATGTGCCTGTGAGAAAGATCTCCCAAATATCCACTATAAAAGCAACTTGGCACAACATCAAAACTGTTATCTTTCTTCACGTTTGGTAAATTTTGTTTGGAAAAAGTTATGTTCGGTTTCCAATGTGTCAGAAATTGTCATATGACTACTTCTCTATCTAGTTTTTCAAATTGAACTTAATCTAGTATGCACTACCTTTAAATCTTATCCTGATCTCTTAACAAATCAACAAATTATGACCTTCCCACTCCTTAGTACAAACAAGGAATTTAAATTCTAATACTGTATTCTGGCTGAGCTGGAGCAGGAGGCTGTGCAAAACTGGTTTTAGGCCATCATTTTTTTCTGTTGTCACAGAATAGGAGAATTATTTATTGCAAGTACCCGAAATAATTTGAGCAGCCTTAGAACTGTGTTCTGAAACATCCAATCATTTGTGCTTTATGAAATACTGTATGCCCTGCTCTGGGGAGTGAAATACTTCAACCAGAGATGTGATACATCAGTAAATTATTCTTCTACATCGTGTCCACTGAAAATAAGATGCTGTGAACTAAAATGACTTCCACTGGTTGTGAGGAAACAATGACCATTTTACTCTTCAGGCCCTGATTTTATAACGTAGGGATGTTAAGATGTATTTCAGGAACGTACAAGCTGTGCACCAAGTTATTTTTCATCAAAGACAAGCAATGCTGAGGTAACAACACAGCATGTGAGTTAATTTGGTAGGTTAAATCCATTGTCAGGTTACAAGAAGCAGCTAAAACAATACTTTAGTTCGAGGAAACATGAAAAATCGTTGCTCCAAAGCTCTTTGCATTTGAAAGGTGCATGGAAGAATGCACAAGTAATGCTATCTCTGCAATTTAAGTTTTACTGTTATTTGTTTCCTTCTAGATTTTTGTGCTTTTAAGGGTAATTGGTTAGTTGTGAATCTGTGGCCTTTGTCTTGAGTGAAGGGTGTCAAAGTCCTTATTAGAGGTAGGAGAGAGCCAGCAATTTACAAGATATTCCTACCAGAGTATAAGTCTGAGATGATTTTCCTCCTCTTTCTTTTGATTTAATGACCTGTATGTTACTGCCCTTTGAAGAGTTTAAGGATCAAGGAAATGTTTTAATATCTTTGGAAAAATACTCTATACAAAGATTGGTCAGCCTGGTTTTCGCATTGGTTTTCCCAATAGGGATGCGAGTTTGCATCTGCATGAAAAATGTAACTTATCTTCCTCTTTGTCAGCACTCTAATTCTGAGTAATTCCAGTAAATACTTTACAAATTAAGAATCATTGTAAAGACTATACTTAAAAATGAATTATCCTGTACTAGAGTCTTTTGTACGCATTACAATCTGAAAAAGGTAACCTGGATGTATTAAATTTTTGAAGATGTTTTATAAATGACACATTTCTATACTGAAATTGATATTCAATTTGTAGTCTATGTTTGAAGAGATTAATTTATTTTTAATGATTTTTGTCTAATTTATTGATTAGAATACAGATATGATTTAGTAGAAGTAAATGTTCTGTATCATTTCTAAGCAGAATTACAATATCTTATGCATTTAACTAGTGCCACCTTTTTTTTTTTTTGTGCACCAAGGTTTCTTCCACTTCTTTATTGACAATCTTCCTTTTACTGCTGATGTGCTGATACATGACAGCTGTGTGAACAGTTCTCTTTTGTAACCTAAGTAACCTACCTGTGCTTACTAGAGGTTTATGAACTATTAGATCATACAAAAAAGTTCACCACAAAATTAATGCCCCAATTCCACCAGAAACTTCACACTTCTGGGAAAGCTAGAGAATATTGGAAGAGGTGTGAAGTAGAAAATCATTCACATTCGGGTGCTGAGTTCTGCTATGCTTTTATACAGTGACGATTTCACTGCCAGTAAGCCATTTGCCATTTAAAGACAGACTTATAAATTCTCCTAGGCTGTTCTTATAAGAAAAATAGCTAGTACAGCTAGTTTACCTGGCTGTTTAGTGCAGTTTTGGAGACAGGTAACTTCAACCTTAGTGATTTAAAAAGATACACTATGTTAAGGGACAATGCTTTTTCCTCTCTGAACAGACAGAAATACCATGGTGGCAGGTTTTTTTATCTTTCTTGCTTTGGAAATAAGTAAAATTAAACAAAAACTGTCTGAGAATTATTTCTAAGTGTTCCTACAGATCTAAGTCTTGTTATAAATTGTGGTTTGTTTCAAGTTCTGCTATAAGTAAGTCACTATTCCAAGTGATCATATGCCAAAAATGTTACCAAATGTCTGAAATATCAGAAAAAGACTCTCCAACACTAAAGCTGTGTTAAAGGGGGCATCGTTTGTTCAGGCCTGAGGTCCCATGGGGGATACTCCCAGCCTTATGTGGACATGGGATTTTACAAGCATCTTGCTTATATGCAGTTGCTACATTCATTTTATCCATTACAATAAATCCCACCCCAATTCCCAGAGATTCAGTCCTTTGTTTGGTCTATCAGTGCGTTCTTGAGCCAGATGTCTTCCCCTTATCTTCCAACTGTCCTTGCTGAAAGCAGCTTTTGCAGGCCTTGTTTCTCTGCTAAAAGTTTCACCGGAACAGTGAAAACTGAATTAACTCTTTCAGTATCAATTCCCCCCTTTTTACATCTGGTAACAAAAATACTCTTGAATTCTAGTTTGTTCCTGGACTAGCTATTGATTTCAAGGAAACTGGCATGGGTTTCAGTGTTTAACCAGCAGAATATTCATCCAACTAGTCAAAGTGGTACAAGTCCACTGAGCCAGAAACTGCTTGGTCCTACCTTAGCTTTAGGGTAGCTCCTGAATATAAGTACAGAGATACTTACATATTCACAGCTGTCACTTTCTTGTAACTTGTACCTAACAAGAGATTTCCACATAGCTTTCTCCTAGTTTATTAATTCCTTGTATCAGAAGTAAATCTGCCACTTCTAACTTTTTCTGTCCCAATATAGAAATTTGCTTTGTTGATGGCAAAAGCTTGCAAAATCTCTTCAGAAGTTCATCATAGCAATTGAATTGGTCTTTTTTTTCACTTCTGAATGTTATATTTAACAGGATTACAGATTCTATTGCATCTAGAAAGTCCATTAACGTTCATCTTCTCTCATATTATCTATCCATCATCTAGCTAGAAAAGTGGATTTTCCCTTTTCTGCACCACTTAAATGCTTTAAAAATGTTTTCAGCAGCTTCCTTTGCTGTTTGTTGGTTGTTTTTTTTTTTTTTAACTTCAAACTGCAATGCTTTTATTCTTCTGATGGCTTTAAAGTTTGAAATTGTATGATTCTATTTCATAACAGTAATGACCTTTCCCAAATGAGCTATTGAAGCTGGATACAGAGGAGTGGTGCTGTGCCCCTGACCTTTTAGATGAGGTTCGGAAGTCTGATCTAGAGGCTGCCAGGTGCTGCAAAAGCCTGAGTGTAGGCAGGACTTATCAATGAGGAAATAGGTTACGCAGGTGGAGGGACCAGAGAGATGAAGTAAAATGTTCAGAAAGTTCAGGGAGAGAAAAGACTGTGGGAGGCAAATAGCTAATATATATATATATATATAATAGCTATCCTACTAAGGTAGGATATTTGGGTCAATCAAATTTTCTAATGCTCTAATTTTAATGTACTCCATTTCATAATGAGATGACATGACCTGATACAGAGAGACTTAGTTGATGTATTCCAGTGTAAATGACTTTATCATGTTTCTTTTCAATTCAAGACAGTGTTACATGCTGACTTCCAATGCATTGTTCTTTCCTATTTCATCATGGATTGCTGAGATATAAATCATTTTTCTATTGCTGTGCCCACAGGCTATTTACTCTTTCATCATGTTGTTATCAAACTTCAGTCTTGTTTCTTATATGTTAGCTGTTACCAGATCACATATTCATTTGAAAGAAACATTAAATGGGCTGCTTGGTGATTCTTCAGAAAACTGATAATATTTTGCACTTTGAGGGGGGTGGTGAGTGGGTGTCAGGCTTACTGCCGAGAAAATTGTGATTTGAAAGGGAGTTAACAAAAACAGATTAAGGGTAGATGATTTATAGTCCACAGGCCAGCTCAAAGCCTACCTTTTTATGAGCTGTAGTCTATTCTTTTTTTTTTTTTTTTTTTT
>VZRV01000770.1:44834-91238 GCA_013398115.1 Falcunculus frontatus
TTTTTTTTTTTTTTTTTTTTTTGGTAATATTGCTGGACAACACTACAGTATAAGTTAATGTGTGCTCCATCAAATTGTTTTCAAACTCTCAGTTTTTAACAAGATTGACATAACATTGAAAGATTTGACTGTCACAGAACCACAAAACCACAGAATCACAGAATAAGCCAAGTAGGAAGAGACCCTCAGTGATCATTGAGTCCAGCATCTGGCTCAGCACAGCACCATCCGCAAGGGTCACACTATGTGCATGAAGTGCATCACCACTGCAGATTCAGATGAGGGAGACTGAAACAGTAGCCTATAATTTTAGTGGTAAACAATGTGTTTAGCATTATGAAGCTTAAATACGAGGGATGGGTAAAATCTCTTATATTTTTGTATACCTACTTAAAATTATTAAAAAAATGTAGCAAATTTTATGCCTTCGTGCCCATATGTAGATATTGGCGTCTGAACCTATCTAGATCACAGTTGATATATATTTTTATTCCAGGTCACAGTGGTGGATGAATTAGAAGATTGATCTGCTGGATCCAAAGGTCTCTGATCCCGTTTTCTTGCTCAAGTTCCTCGAGCAAGTTTCTTGATAGGTAGTCTCTTAGCTGTGTCTTTGAGGCCCTCTGACATCCTCCAGTTGTCTAAAGCTGGCTGTTGTCTTACGACATCCAGTCTTCATTTGCTCATTCAGAGAATTCAATGAAGAAGTTGAAGACCTTCCCGCCAGCTCCGAACAAAAAAAAAGCAAAAAAGTTCAGACAAAATAACCCCCTCCTTTTATTCATGATTAGCTGGAGACTTCCAAAAATTCTTGTCTATTGAGAGTTAGTCATGATGTTCCTGGGTAGTTTTCTTTTATAGCTTCTTTTTATGGGTAGTGGAGGAGTAGCTGAAATCTCTAGAGACAAATGTCTTGACCCCTGTTTGTAACCTTTTTTTTTTTCCTTTCCTTGTCTTTGTCCTTGTAAAGGAATACTCTGTGTTCATATGTATGTCTGGAGGTGATCTGTTCAAACCTGTGGAGTCAATACCTCTTGAATTTGTCAACTATATCGTGGCATTGAGCAAGCTAATTTAGATTACTTCTGTTACTCTTGACTGATGTTATCTACAAGCATGGTAAACAGTGGGTAAGGTTTTGAATTGCAGGTAACCTACAGTATGTCTTGTGCCTGTCTCTGGCCTGTCTCACTTTTCCTTTTGCTGGTCTCATTACTTCTGCTTCACCCATACAATCAGAAAAATATTTGGTTTTGTGTTATTCGAATTAGGATTGAAGCAAGATACGGGTTTATTGAAAACTGGTAATTAACTGGCATTCAATGAACTATGCATTCAGCTTTAGTAATAAAACAAATAAATCATTATACTGGACATTTAAAGCTGTTAAGACAATGAATTTCTTAACATTATCATAGAACTAATCCCAAAAAAACCTTTACTTTCTTCTTCATTCAGCATGCTTGGGTTCCAGGCCTCTTTCCATGTACTCTTATTCTCATGTCCCTGGTATCTTTCCATCCTAGCTGCTGTTCATGCTGCTCCTCAGACCCTGCCAACATACAGAACAGAGAAGATCCCCACAGCCCCAGGCAACTCAGGATGGGGGGTCTCACATGCTGCCCCATGCTGCCAGCACCAAGCCATACGCAGCACCCTTGGGAAGGCTCCTTTGCACCCCTTTGTAGGGTTGCGGTGCAATGAGGAAACAGCCGCCGATGCACAGTCAGACCACGTCTACAGTCACTGTCACTCCAGCATCTCTGACCCACAGACACAGATTTTCATGCCTCGTTTATACTTCTCTTTATACTAATTTCTTTTGTCAAAAGCCTCTTATTAGTTCTCTGGTTGCTCTGAAATCTGGCTGTCTTCTTCTCAAACATGATCAGTTTGATGATGAATATGTCTCAAAGAGTTTTGGCTTTTCAGTCATGCACCCTACATATGTTTAGCCTTCTATCCTAACAGCAATTCTCATCCAGATCAATTTTCCAAGAATGGGATGTCTGGAATCCCCTAATGATCCCAATTTTATGAATGGGAGAATCAAGGCAAGAAGGTTTTCTTGGGACACATGATATCAGCAAGTGATGGTAGGTTCCAAACTTCTAGTCAAGCACTGAGTGTGCCAGCAGAAATAGAGGTGTCAGGGCCAAGGGGACTTTGGACAGTGGGAATTGTATTGTCCAGTCTAGCCAGGACAGGATAGGTTGGACTGTAGCAGGGAGAGCAGTGTAGCCAAGCAAAAGCACGGTGGAAGAGGCATAACCCTTTGGTGTACTCCGCAAGATGCTACAGTGGTAGATCCCTCAGCCTGGTGTCTGCTGGAGAGTCTGAGGGAAAAATTTGGCTTCCATCATGGTAACACCAATGTAAGGAGATAGTTTCACTCTCTGTTTTCTCGTATGGCAAAGCTCCCAAGTGAAGTCTGCCATAAGAGCCCACTGCAGCACTGATATTGCTGCGCCATACTGCTGAAACCTCACTGACTTCAGTGGGAATGAGCTCTCTGGTATAGAAGATTTGTGTCTGGGAGAATGACTGCGACATCATGGTCTAGAATCACTGTTTATATCTGTTTAGAAAACTCATATGCAAAATAAAATGACTTTTATTTTTACCATTGATATAGAGCCTAATGTCTGGACTTTCCTAAATATATAAAAGAGGAGTATGTGTCTTAAGCGTTGTGGCAGATCTGAGACGTTTTACAAGTATACTACATGTCTATAATTTATTTATTCACCATCAAAGTCCTATTTTTCCCCCTTTATTTTATCTCAAAAACACAGTACTATTTTATTACATCTGTTTGTAACAAAGTTTTTCTCTGTTTCTTCATCAGGTGAATTCAGTTCAGCATCAAATATTTTTGTTTTTCTTTTCCTTCTTGGTTTTTTTTTTTCCCCTTTAATGGAGATAATCTATTAGAAAAGAAGAAAAACCAAACCAAATAAACAGGTGGATCAGGTAATATTCTGCCGGTTGCCCCATTAGTAGCCTTTTAGTTGTGAAGGGAAAGCCTAAGGCTGTGACTAATTTAGATTTCATCTCTTTATTCTTTGTCTGCTAGGAATGCTATTATAGGAACTTGTCAGTTCATAATGTGCTACCGTAATTGGTTCACCTGTTCAGCTGGAATTGGACTAAACTGTTCATTTATTCTGCTGAAGTGCAAACTGTACAAGACTAGGAAACGTCATTTTCAGAAGAAGTGCTTTTGTCTGTGGAATCAGGAAGTTTCACCATACTCAGCAAAATCAGTGTAATTGTTGAAGTCTAAAAGAATTACCTTCAGGTGTAGGGACTATTATTTTGAAAAATTTTTTTTATTTAAAGAAATTGTCTTCCATTAAAGCTTTATGTTGCCTAGAGATGCTAGTAAAATTACAGGTGTGTTTGCTTTTTGGGCGTAAGCATCTATGCAAGGAAAAACTCATCTAACAAGGGAATGCATAAATGTGTGTGGTTTGGAAATGTTCACAGGAAGAAATATTTGTGTACGTAATGCCACACAAAGAACAATTTTGTGTAGATAATTTTAGCAGAGCAGAACTTTTTAGTCTCTTAAAAAGAATAATCTGAATCAGAGTTCTAGCTTTTGCATGGTATCCTTGTATCTAGCAACCAAATTTTAGGGCTTCTTCAGGCTAGTTTACCCCTTATCTCGAGCTGTTATGAATTTGAGTTTCTAATGAGAGTTTGAAGTAGGCAAAATTCATTTTTTTAATGTTTGCATAAAGATTAGAGTTCACAACTATGTGAGTTATTGGTACTGAATATGCAAAGGATTATAGCAAAGCAGCCTCGCTTTGACAAACTCCATGGATCATTTCCTTCTCAACAGCCAAACAATGCTTTTCAGACAGCAGGCTAACTGCTAGGCTGTGCATTCACTTTTAGTAGTATTACCCAGTTCTACTCAAGAGGTAGAGTAGCAAAGGAGTGAGGCATGGGCAGATAGAGAATAGAAAGTGAGGGCCTCTGCCTTGTGATTGGCAGGACAAAGCACACCCATGAGGCTTGTGGTGATATGCCTCGGGTCAGAGATAAGCCAGTTACCCTTGGTAGTGATAGTCTGAAGCAAGGAACTGGCCAGAGGTGGAACAAAGGCCACCTTCCACAAGCTGTGGGTGGCTCTAATTTGGACAAGGCAGGGAGGCTGACATTCAAAAAGCCACAGGAATACAGTGGTTGGGAAAGACCCTTGGAGGCCTTCAGTCCAAGCTCCTGCTGAGAACAGCCCCAGTCAGTGCAGGTTGCTCAGTGTCTTGGTCAGTCATGTTTGGATACCCTCAACGACAGAGATTCTGCAACATTCCTGGGTCCCTGTTCCATATTTAAACACAATAATTGTGTCAATCTTTTCCTTCTTTCTAAGTGGGATTTTTCCATCTGCCATCTGCGTTCTGTATGTCCCCGACCTTGCAGTTATTTTACATATGGAATTTAGAAATGGATCTAGGAAACAAGACACTTAAGGGTATCTTTAAGCATTCCCACAGTCATTACTTGTAACTAGAGAAATCATGAGTTAGTTACATTTGTTCTCTGAAAAGTATGAGAGTTATGTTTTCTATGCATGAGATAACTTTATTGTGAGGTTGTTGCCAACAACCATGTAGGGATTAAAGTAAAAATGCTTAAAAATACAGGTTTGCCTTGACGACATAAAGACATCTTTAAATTAAAACAAAACATCCCAGCTAGCATGTCTATCTACCTAACCAATCTTTATAATTTCTGCCAGGGCTTGTATGCTTTGGAGTGTGCTAGTCGTGTATGCAAATATCTTGTCAATAAAGTTTGTTAGTAGAGTCATCAATGGCAGTAATTTGTTTTCTGTTGTTCAAAATCACATTAATTTCTCCAAGTGTTTCTATTTTGGTTTCTGTTCATGAGTGCTAAGTATAGCAATGGTAGTATGGATGGAGACTTAAACCTCTTCTCCTGTCCTGAAACTTTTCGAATAATGATAACCTTTCTCATATCCATAATCTTCTGAAACATAATATTAAGTCTTCATATATTTTATACCATAAGGTATAGCAAGCATAAAATATGCTTTAAAAATATATGATATTTAGCTTGCTATTGGGTTTATGCATTAAAAAACCAGGGATTCAGAATTGGGAATTGTTCTCTCCTTTCAGGGATGATTTCAAGGAAGTCTCTTGTATCTCCACTACACTTAGCTTTAAAGAAATTTGACATCTGTGACAATCTTTTATTTCCATCAAAACAATAACTTAATTACTTCCAGGTGTTTGCATTTAATTGGAAGTAATTTAAATTATTAGTAGTGGCTTTATTTAGCCATTGTAAGTCATAGGAAGAAACTAGTCAGCAAATCACTTTAAATGGGTCTTCTGTTATCACACTCATTAAATAGTATTGGCTGGATCTGAGCCTAGCTTAACCCAAGCTTGCATTTCCACTTCGAAAGGTCATCACATTGGCTGATTTTCAAGACTCATTCTTTCTAGGTGTGGCAACATGTCGGTATAACACAGCATAATTTTTATGTCCCATGTAACAGTTAAAAGGGGATTAATAAATGTTGGGTTATTTAAAGAGTTTTTACTCTTAGGTCACTTAAGCTGCTTTTATTTTGAGTTTTACATACCCCACACTGAATTGTGCAGAGATCTTGATTTAATTTGGATTTATCTGTATTTATCTTGCTCATGGGCAAGTCAAAACCAAAAGAAATCAATCCCTCAGCCATTTTAAAGTAAGTGTATCTTACCTAAAAATTAGAAGAAATCCACTTTCCCAGAGATATTTAGAGGCAATAGAAATTAATACTGAAAGGCTGTCCAAAATATTTGCTGATGTGTTCCTAAATTTGTCTCTTCTCCCAAGATGATCCACTGAACTGAGCAGACAGCTTGTCAACAAAATAATTAATAAAGAAAATAGAGCAGTAGGCAAGAACAAATTGTTGGCGAAAGTATTTCAAAGGCATTCATGAGGTACATTTAAATGATTAGCAGCATAATACAGTAAATGCTCAGTTGTACTGAACAGATGGATGGGAGATTGTGGAAAGGTGCTGAGAGTTTCCGCAGGTGGATCTAATAATTCCAGCTTCTGTGGCTCACAGCATTGGTCTCATAGCTGCATGCCAAAGTACATCTTAACTTTTGGAAAGTGCCTTATGGAAATGTCAAATAGGCAAAGCTGGGAGAGACTTAACCACTGACCACATCTTTGTTATTCTACATGAGCATTTTCTAGTATCATTCCGAGCAGAGGTTGTTGGTTGTCAGGCTAATTTTGTGGCTGTGATGGCACACAATTTAGAGAGTATGCATGAGGAAGCCTTTACCTCTAGTCTATTTGTGAGAAGAGATGTATTTCTGCCATTAGAATATTGTGCAGATGTATCCAGATAGAATCAAGGATTTACATCCACTTTTTTTCCACACAATATAATGCTTCTCAGTCCATAACCCTATAAACCTACTAATTTACTGAAATTAACTAAAAAACTGAATTAACTAATTAACTGAAAAAATAACATGGATTAATTGTCTCTGTTAGGGTTTGGGTTCGGGTTCATAAGCGTGTACTGATCGCTTTGTATTCATCTGAAAATATAACACAACTTTAATCCAGTGCAACAGTTTTGAACAAGGCCTACCCTCATGAAGTTCAATTTCACTTTGTTTTCTTGGATACTTCTGCAAGAGATAAAATCCCTTAATAGCAAACTATGTTGAGTGCTTTGTACTGGTCTGACGAGCTGTCTCTGAAATATGAACTAAAGAGAGAAATTACAGTTGATTTTATAAATCTTCTGATCACTTGAGTTGCTTGTTGTTTTCATCTGGGTTGCTTGTTGTTTCCTGGTTCTGACATTTTGTACAATTTTTAAAAGCAGAAGGAGTTCCCAGCTAAAGCATTTAGCTTTAATAATGAAACTCTGAATTCATATCACTGACTGAAAGGTAAAAAGAAGGTAAGGATGGTATCTCATATTTCAAATATTCAACCTAAGAAATTAGGAGTTAAGGCTACTCTGAAAAACCTGTAATAACCAGAGGAAAAAAAGAAGGATATTAACTCAGAAGGTAGTCTTAACAGTTTTAAGATAACCTTATCTCTTTCCCTTAATGGTAACACAAAGAAGAATAAAGAAGCAGAAATTAGAAAAAATTACATTTAATCATATCTGTGGGCAAAAACCAATATCTAGGTTTAAATTACAATCACAGAAGGATTTCAGTTTAACTATACTTATGTGTCTATAACTTATTATGGAAAAAATAAAAGGGGGGACAGAAAGATTCTAAGGTCTAGATTCTTTGTATAATGAGGATTGAGGTGACTACATGAACAGAAAATCTTTCCAAGACATGTTCTGCTTAAATATTTTCAGAGAATCACAAAATCATTAATGTTTGAAGGGACCTCTGGAGATCATCCAGTCCAATTCCCCTGCCAAGGCAAGGTCACCCAGAGCAGGTTACACAGGAATGTGTCCAGGTGGCTTTGGAATGTCTCCAGAGAGGGAGATTCTACCACCACCCTGGGCAGCCTGTTCCAGTGCTCTACCACCCTCAATGTAAAGAAGTTCCTCCTCACACTGAGATGGAACATCCTGTGCTTTAGTTTATGGCCACCACTCCTCCTTCTGTCACAGGAAACCAACTGAAAAGAGTCTGGCAAAATCCTCTTGGCACCATCCACTTTTGAGATATTTATGTGCACAGATGAGATCCCTTCTCAGTCTTCTCTTCCCTATACAAACCCAGCTCCCTCAGTCTCTCCTCCTAAGAGAGATGCTCCAGACCTCAAATCATCTTTGTGGCCGCCAATGGGCCCTCTCCGGTAGCTCCTTGTCTTTCTTGTACCGAGCCCAGAACTGGGCACAGCACTCCAGATGTGGCCTCACTAGGGCCAAATAAAGAGGGAGGGTCACCTCCCTCAACCTGCTGACCACACTCTTCCTAGCGCAGCCAAACCGAAGAATTAGGTTTCCTTTGGAACAGGGATTAGATCAGGGTCTGGTCCAAATTGAAGAAAGTTGCAGAGAATTGACAGCAAGTTTCAAATAGAGGTCTTAAAAAAATATTGTAAGTAGTAGCTGGTAAAGCCCATGACTTCAGGATTAGTTTGGCTAAAGAATTCTGTTGAAATGCTACACTTAAAATAAAAGTGGAAGTAATTCCAAGACATTACTACTTGCTTTTGGAGGGAAATAATATGCCCTTCTTTTTTTTTTTTTGTGTAGGTTTTAATGACCTGTCATCTCAGCTTTTTCTTGGAGGAATGTGGACATTCCAGATTTTTTTTCCACAAACCTTGTTTTGGAAACCTTTGGTTTCCTTTTTTTCTGGGGTGTTGACATTATGGACCTTTCTGGAGTATTCCTTAAGCTTACAGAAATATATTTCATTGATGAATACTCTCATCAGGCATGGCAGTATGAATCATAATGAGCATGTTGATGGGAGCAGTTTCTTTTGTAGGAAATAATCTTTTATTTCATAACTCAGAATGGTATAACCCTCCCAACTCTGAGCCTTGTGCTCAAAGTTGAGACTTCTCACTTAGCTTTATTTTCTCTGGTTTTACCTATGTCTAGAATAGCATGCAGACTTCAAGTGCTCAAAGCTTATAAGCCAGCTTCACTTAAAGGTCATGAAAATTATCTCATTAAAATTCAGAGGGTTGACATGATCTACAATTAAAAAAGACAAAGAGAAAAACTTCCAATTTTCTGGGTTGTTTGCTTTTTCTCAAACCAATTTTAAGAGGTTACAGCTCTCTCACCTTTTGTACGTGAATAAGTGACTGACTTTAACTCATCAGGTGCTTGAATGAACTCAGTAGTCATTTCTGTGGTGAAAGCCTTCTTGGCCTATCCTAGAAGATTGGGTCAGAAAGAAGGAGCATTATTTAGATAGTCCTCTCCAAGTATATAAAATTTCTTATGCCAGTCTTCCATCATGTCAGTTCTGTAGTTCTTTATATCTGTGTTTCCAAAGTCTATCAAAAATGCAGAACTCTTCAAGGATCCTTTATATTCTTGTCCAATTTTTGGTTATCCAAATGTATCGCATGCTGAAAAAAAGACTGAGCAAGTTGTCTGAGATATACGAATAAAAAAAAGAATCATGCATGTGGTACCCAAAGTTGAAATCTTCACTGTAATACTGTGTCAATGTTAAAAGTAAACCTTCTTTCTCTTCTTCTACCTTGTCATACCCTCCCCATTCCCAGTTTTCAGTCCAGCTTGATAAGCAGACCTGAGCTCACCGTGTCCCTGTGCAGTTTCTAATGGGAATTTATCTCCTTTTGATTTCACTACTTAAAAAAAAAAAAAATTAAAAATCGCATGAATTGACTGAAATATTAAAAGATGGCAACTTAGCTGAGATTCCTCCTTGTGCTGAGGTCTCTGGTATGCCTTCAGTGTAAAGTACCTGGAAATCCAGCATGACCCTTCAGCAACTCTCCTTTGATACATAAGAATAGTGAAGGGTAATCAATAAATGAATGTGGACAGAAGAACTACGGCTTTAAAAGATACTTTGCTATTGCTGTATATCTTTAGAGTTTATAGAAATAGTATATGCTTTATATATTTCTACTGATTATTTCAATCATCAAATATTACTGAAAATTTTTAAGAAAAAGTGTGAATAAATAAAAATGTCATCTTACCAGTTTTAGCTGAATTGACTAGAATGGTCCCCAAACCTCAGGAAGTATTAACTTGGAAAATGCAAAGTTTCATTTCAACAATAAATCCTACATTATGGAACTGCACCTATGGAAGTTAAATATCTTTGAAAATCAGCTTGGTCTAATTTGGAGTCCCAAACCCTAAAGCAGTCCAACCATAGTGTAATACTGTATAAAATATATAAAAGCCATACACAAATGTAAGTCAAAAACCAATCTGAAGTTGAATGGTAGTCATAGTACCTGTGTAATGTACACTCAATTGTCATACTCTTTTGTCATAGGGTTTGTAATATGTCTCTGTCACAGTGACTCCGATTTGCCTCATACTCAAAACATTCCATTGTGAAAGTACAGAATTACCATTGGGCATAATAAATAATACTACAAGTACTTTGGTAAATTTTAAGTGCAAATTCAAGTACTCTCTTATTATGATATATATTCTGTTTTGCTTATTCCATGCAAGGTTTCAAATGTAAAAATTCACGGTATTATGCTATGGTATATAAATATTCTGATCAATCATTATAAATTATAATCGTTTAGAAACTATTAATTCTAAAATTCCCATGGAAAAAATTGACTCAAAAATGTTAACAGCTGTTCCATTTTGAAAACATCTTGGGTATTTAGACTCTAATTCAGCCTATGGTATTCCAACTGCTCAGGATTTTCTGAAAAATCTTCCCATTTTGCATCCTCCAAAAATGTAAAATATATTAAATTAAAATGAGAAAGCACAGACAAAATACTAGTAAAGGTGGTAATGATTTTAAATACTTTTGATTGCTTTTAGAGCTATCGGCTAGTTTAGTAAGGTGCTTTCCTCTAGTTACTGCAGTTGAAAGGGCCACAGAGCAACAAATCAACAAAGGAAGAAATGTTGCCTTTCAAATTATTGCCTGGAGAGACAGGATAAGAGAAAGAAAACATTTGGTGAGAAAAACAGATGATAGAAAATATGCTTCCTCTTTTTTCTTTCACTTAACTTCAATGACAGAGAGCTTTCTGAAATTCAGACATGAAAATGAAATATATTTAAATTTATTTGCTTCTAAGAGTTTTTGCAACTCAGTTTACACACTGTGTGATAAATCACTGTCATGGTTCACTTGAGACAATTTTCAGTTAGAATCAAAATGTAATACAATATTTTCTGAGCTTACTTCTTGTCTGAAGTGCTGTCAGTAAAATTGCTAATTTGAAAGGTCTTCTACTAATCTGGACTCTTCATAGAATTCAAAATGTGGTATTTTTCTATGAAATCTCTATGTAGTATGTAAATGTTACTAAATATTTTCTCAAGCTTTTTTTTGTAAGAAAACTTTGAGGCTCTCTTTAGGGGAGTCCTCTCATGGACACAGAGGAATACACAATCCTTTTAAATTTTACTGATTAGAAAGTCTTGTGAGAAGATTAATTGAGGTGAATTTGGATAGAAAGTTCTAGATAGTATATAAAGCTTAGCATGAAAAAAGAATGTGGAGAAGAGGAGAGATTAATATTTACTTTTGTTTTGTTTTTTGCAGAGTAGAAAGGATGAAAGAGGTGATTTTTAAAGCATTTCTACCAATAAGAATGTCTTAACTGCAATTTGTAAAATGAAGAAACGTTCTGCCTATGCATTAATCAGAAAATATTTAAAATACCCACTCCCCAAAAAATAGAATTTGGTACTGTTTTTCGACATGTTTATCCATCATGAAAAATTCTTTTCTTTTAGAATTAAGGAAAAGCTGTTTAAAAGAGACAGAAGATGTCCTGTTAGGTAACAAAGAAATGATTCTATTAAGAGCAGTGTAAACCATCTATGGGTGATTTTTTTGCCATCTAGTAGGAGCCTTAGAACCATTATGAAAAGAAAGGAAACAAACTAAAAAGAAGTCGTGAGTTAGAAAGGATGATTGGATTTTTAAGGAACATTTCACTAGCTGTCGGTGTTTATGCCTCCAAACAGGAATTCAACATAAATAATTTTGTAGAAAATGTAGCTGTTTTGGGGAGATGCAGTCAGTCATAAGTGACAATAAACACTGTTATTCCTTGACTATACTTGGTTTCAGACTTATCAACTATTTAGATCAAAAATACTTCTGAAGAAGAAATCTGAATGGTTGATTTTAGAAATTGGACTGGCGTGGAGAAGTGAAAAAACTCCAAACCATAAACCAATGTCAGTAACTCTTCTGAGATGAGATCTTCTGACAGATTAAGGTAAAAAGAAAGATTTTATGAAGAGACATGTTTTATTTCATGGTCACTTTTCTGGAGTGTAGATGTAGGAAGTAATTTTGTTAAGTTCAGGAAATAAAGGAAGTCTTTGAAGTGTCCCCTGATGACATGCAGTTGTACGCATATCTCTTCTGAAGGAACAAGCTTTTCCACTGAAACTGTTGAGTGAGTTTGCCATTATATTATGAAAAATAAACCAACGGAAACCCATGGGCAATTGTCTCAAGGAATTTTTGACCACAGAAATGGAAAAGTTTTACAACTGAAATGAAAAATGCAGTTAAGTCTGAAGTTTAGGAATATGACTTCTTTTGTAATGTTAACCACTGGACAGGAAATCTTGGGAGCTCTTCTTTGAAAGAGAAAATTGTTTTCTACCTTCCTCGTTTGCTGTGGTATCTAGTGTTAAAACTCTTGGTAAAGTGATTTAAAAAAACAGATTATTATGGAAATTACAGATTATTATGGAATCATTATTTCATTCCTTTGTCTTCTAAAGAAAGTATTTTTCTGATATCTTTTTTGTACAATTTTTTATAGTCTTATATGAAACATGAAAAAGCCTAATATTGATCTAAAAGCAACAGTACACAATTCAGATCGTGTGAAGCAGCTACAGTGATTACCTCAATTAAAAATATCTCTTCAGGATAACAATAGCATTTCACTATTGGGTTGGACTATGTGATCTCAAGCAGTCACTTCCAACCTAGCAATTTGTGAGACTGTGATTCATGCTTAGTGGACTCAGTTTTCAAGCTGCTTTTTTGTTTTGTTTTTGTTTTGTTTTCGACTCCCAAACCATGCCTGATTCAGATGGTCAAAATTTGTTCCTCGATTTTTTGGAAAAAAAAATGAAAAAAAAAAGTGAGTTTATATAAACCTGGCAAATGCCATAAAAAGAAATTATGCTCCCAACTATCATCGTAATTTTTAGGAGTTTTCACATCTATTGCTGACTGAGGAGAAATATGATTCAATCATCATTACACAGAACGTGTTTTAACCGTATTGGTCCTCATGAACTATTGTATCACAGTTGCATACAAATTGCTTATTTTGCAAACTGTGCTGCAAAACTCTAATGAGTATGCTTTGAGATATTTGCATGAATAACTAAAGCTAAACTCCTCTTATTAATTAGCACAGTCCATTTTATGTATGTATTGTCCCTGTAACTCTTACGCTTTGTGTTTAATTATCAGTCAGTTTGCAAGCATCAGTTACTTTTTTATTGGATGGCTAAGAGTTTCATTGAATGTGGGAAATGGAGTTATAGAAAACTTGCAGGTGCAAACAGAGAACATAAACAGCATTGTGCTGGAAGAGCTAGAAATGGACACGTTTTGATCTGAGGCCTTGGCGAAGGCTGCCTGAATTAGAACAATAAACTTTTGTAGAACAGTGAGCTTTGGTAGTTTGAAGCAAAGAATGTAGTTTTGTAAGTTTAAAAAATATATACCTTATGAATACAGAAATATAGTTTAAGTAAGTTTAAGTAAGTAGAGAACACATCTTACGTATGAAATAATAAATAAGAAAGTAAAGAATCTTAAGTTTAACATTAAGCCTTATAGCAAAGTTTAGTAGAAAGTTATAATGTAGCAATATAGGCCTGTACAGCAGGCCTGGATAGCAATTGGATGATTGGTTAAAAATGTACACATTGCTTTTTTTATGGTTTTATTGCTTTACGCATGGTAAAACCATGTAGAACATAGAAAGAATAATGATTCTTACTAAAATGCGAGTGAGCTTTGTGGCATTTGCTTATTGGCTTCAAAAAGTATATAAGGCCTTGTAAGGAAGTAATTTTGCTTTTAGCTTTGCTTTTTGCTTTTTACTTTTGCCTTTGCCTTTTGTCTTTGCTTTTGCATTGCCGAGTTTTGCCCATTTACCTTTGCCATTGTCACTACCATACCTACTGCAACAACTACTGACGCTTTCATTTATCCACCAAATAAAAATGAGACTGATTCTATAATGAGGCATCCCTGTGACATCTTCAAATACTCCCAATGACCCCGCCGAGTCCCAACAGTTAAAATCTTTTGTCTTTTCATGAGCAGTAAGAAATAGAATTTGGCTTCTGGGCATGAAGTATGACATAATGAATATGTATGAAATGTTATATTTATTAACTGTTATGGTTTATGATAGTGGGAGGTCAATGTCAACCTAGCCAGTTTCATTACTCAGACTTTGCGTTTGATTACATTTCTGTCTCCAAGTTAAGATGCCTGAAATATTCCAAGACATTAGAAATCCTAAGGAGAAAAGGTGTTTTCCCCTTGTAGGATACCCTGGAAGCCTTCATTGTATACAGTACATTTCACGCACCATTTCTCAAAATAAGTCTGCATAATAACATATTCATCAATAACGTATGCAAAATATTCTTAGGGAATATTATTCAAGGATGTACTGTGCCCTAAACTGTTTGTGTTGTCATTTATTTTTCCTTTTTGTGGAATTCAAAGAGAAAGTGGTAGATGTAGTAGGAAAAGTAGCCAATTGAATATTATCTTTTTTTGGCAGCTGTGTGTCTCTCATAAGGGGTCCCCAACGTACAGTCAAACTTACAAATAGCTTCGTAGGCCATGGTACATTAAACTGGAAAACCTTTTTTGCTGTTTTTTTCCCTTAATGCTAGATAAATAGCAATTAGGTTAAGCTGAATTCAAATAGAATTCTGCTTGGATTTTTATCAGAAAAATCAATATTTCACTTGATGAAGTTATTAGCCAGCCTAGTAAACTGAAAATATCAGGAAAATCCATGCTTCTCTTTAAATTCCTATCCTTTGGTTAAGATCACATACATTATCCTTGTTGTATTTTTGAATAGAAACAGGTATCACAAAATCTGAATGAGCCCTTTCAGGCTCAAGGACAACAGGATATAGACCAGAGCAAAGGACTGAGTTCTGTGTCTGAGGGTACTCTCTCTACTCACTTCAAATCTTTTAATAATTCTTAAAAATGGAGCTACACCATCCTGTTGTTACTATGACATTCACACTGTAAAATTCTGCACTCAGTTGCATGAAAAATATCCTGTACATAGGGTAAGTAATCCTCTAACTAGGTAATCTGAAAAAAGTAAAAATAAGGTAATCTGCAACTTTTCCTGTGCAAAGCCCTTCACTGTGAAGTCACATGTTACAGCATTTCTATTCTTTTCTACTACCTTGTGTTAAAAAAGCATAAACTGAAATTTTTTTATCTGGAAACTCTTCTTCTGAGCTAAATTTGTCTACATCGTTAGGGCATTAACTTTATCTTTCTTCTGAGGAAAAGAACAGTAGTTTTCAATTAGTGTTGCATATACTATCCTAATGGCTTATCTTTTATGTCATGAATCAGAATAAGGCAATCATATTCATTTGACATAGCTCATCAAAATTTTCAAGCATTAGTACTTATTCGTGGTTGTAACTGGTTAAATTGTATATAAAATGAGTCAGAACATGAGAAGTCACAAAACACCTTTAATACCCCCTTCCCTTTACGTTTTAAACTTTTTAAAAATTAGACTATTGTATCCAGTCTTAATAGATTAAGACAATAAACTAAAATTACCTAAAATGCTCAAAATGACCATCCCCAGTTTCCAGTTCTCCTGAATTTCTTCTGCCTGCTGCATTTACATTTATTAGGCAACACAGTATAAACTGGAGAGCTCCTTCAAAACCTGTATTCTCAGAGATATTAGCAAAACTGAGAGTGTGTGGGAAGTGGCAGAGTGTTTAATGATGCAGTCCCACAGTCCTTTTGACTCTCTGTGGGAGGTGCTTATGGAAGTAGCCCAAACAAGTCTCTGCAGCTACAGACGATTTTTTCCCCTTTTGAACAATTTTGACAGATAGCAAAAAGGTGTCGTCTCTGCTTGCAGGGGGTGCATAACATTTAGTGGATGTAGAGCCTTAGGTGGTAAGAGCTGCTCCTCTGCTTTATTTTCATTGCAAATTTCATGCAACAATGTGGAAATGTCACATCAGACACCCTCCCTTTCAGCTGCCTCTGTTCTTTAATGTAATTGTTATCTCTCTATTTCCGTATCGGAAAGCTTGGTGTTTAGAAACTGAGGGTCAACTACTCAGTTCAGGATAAATTATCAGGGCTCCTGGAGTTAGGGTAGCTTACTCCAGCTGAGATCTGCCCTGAAGAACATAAAAAAAGAATCTGATAAATAAGCCTTGTAAGAAGACTGTTATTTGACCTTTATCATAGCAAAATATTAGTAATTCCCGTCATGCTTGTCTGTGACCCTTCCAATCAAGAAGGCATTTGGTATTTCAGAGACAATTTAGGTCTAATGTAAGTCAAAAAGGTGCATAAGAAAAATACTAAAAGATATTTCCTCTTAGCAGTGGTATTCTCCTCTCTACAGCCTTCACAAAAATTGGAGATAATTGCTTGGAGGGATTTGGTACCGTATGTTTCTTATCTTTGTTGATATTTTTTCTCTTAAAAAAAGATAGGAAAAAAAGTTATGATAAAAATACCTCACAGAAGGCTGTAAAATTTCTTTGGGGAAATCAAACGGTACGATGTGTATTGTGTGGTTCTGTGGGGAGGAACTAGTTATATTATCTAAAATGGAGGCTGAGAACAAGATGACAGGAGATTGAAAGGGAAAAAAAAGGGAAGGGAATTTACTTTCCTTCCCAGGGAGAGGAGATTAAAACCAGTGTCTAAGGTAAATTCTTTAAGTTCTGGTTCTGTCTGATTTTGTGATCATGGCCACTAAGAAGAGGGAAAAATGTTTAACTAAAACCCTTCACTCTCCATTGTGGATTTGGGACACTCAGCGGTCATTTCCACTGCTCATGTTTGAGTTTGAATACAAGCAAAAGTATGTAATATGTCCTTCTGAAAGCCTTAGGGCAATTTGTCTTGGGAAAAACTAATGACTAACCAGCTCTTGTTTTAGAATGATAGAGTAGTGTCAGTCTGGGAGCTCATTCTTTTTCTGCTATTACTGTCTGCAGAACCGTAAACCCCAGCTTTAGATGTGTAAACCTTAATTCTAATCTCAGACATGCAGGTATGCCAAAATACAAGCAGCTGGTTGCAAAATCCTGCTTGGCCCGTGCAGTCATTAATTTTGGTGCTTGTGTGTATGTGATTAAAATAGAGCTCTGAAAATGAAATCTGCAGCATCTGCAAAAACAAATTCTGAGACTAGGGGAAATATATAAATTTTATCTCAGTAATACTGCCTGAATGATTATTCATATTCTATGTCATAGATTTCTAGGTAAATTCAAGTGGTAAGTTGCATAAATTAACATTCATATTTATAGGCTGTGGATTTGCTGACTGAAATATAGAATAGATAACTTTTATTGGCTTGCATGAATTTCTGCAGGATTAGATGTTAGACATCATAATTCTGTGAGCTGCTGCTTACTCTGCCTGGAGTAGCTACAATACATACATTCCTAGGTAGGGAAATCTTAATTTAATTTAATTAGATCAGTTATCCTGACACCTAATCTATTACAAAACAGGCAATTTTCACTGTGTGGAGGGAACAATTAGTAAGAAATATTTAAATACTCACATAACTTCATTATAAAGCCTGCTAGCAAGAGCTGAGTAGTGTCTAAATTATTGGTACCTCATTTAAATTACTTAGCCCTCAAGAAAAATACACATTTATTTGCTAATTAATTGAATATTCCTTCTGAGCTGCAGCCTTACTGATGCATGTTTTTTATTCATTAATAAAACAACAATCATTTACGTTGCTTTCTTCTGTTGGAAAAAATAGAGACCACAGAAAGTGAAAAGAGAGCTCATAGAGAAAACACACTTTAAAGAGCTGTGTGAGCAAATTAAAGACTAATGAATCAAGTATTTGTAGGTGTCTAAATCATTGACAAACTAATAGTTATTTTGTCTTGCGCCCTGTTGTTAATCAGTCAATGTTCTCCCCATTTTATAAGCTTGTGCAAACTGTGATGACTTTCTACTGTTTTGTTCACCTCATTACTTTGATAAAAATGAGAAGTAGGGTGAAAAGAATACAAAAGTATTTTCATAGAAAAACACCTCCAGCTCATCTGTCTGTACCTATACTGTTTCAGAAATGTGTTGCAACTGAAAAACGGGAACAATAAAAACTCATTCTCTGGAAACCACTTGTTTAAAAAACCCCTGAGCTTCTTGTTCAATGTGCATCAAAATACTGTAAGAAATGAGTCCTGGATGAGAGAGGAGTTCCCACTATCTGTCCATGTGCATAGCTTATTGGTTACTTGCCTAACTTTAAGCACTTACTGGCTGTCCCTAATTTAATCATACTTGGTAACTGATGCAACAAGAAATACTTTGATCATATGTGTTCTGAATCCTCAGATCATAAAATCATTACCTATTCCTTTTTTCCCCCTTTTTTTATTAGTATACTGAGGAGGATGAGTCTCCTGATAAGAATTTTGATTGCCTAAAGTAAGATAACTTGAATTTTGGTCCTTGAATCAACCCGATGTTGATTTTTTTATATGTATGTACGTATGTATTGGGTTTGCATTGCCAGGTTTTGGCAGTGGTGGGGTTACAGGGGTGTTGTCTATGAGAAGATGCCAGAAGCTTCCCCCATGTCTGACCGAGCCAGTTCCAGCCAGCTCTGGGACAGACCGGCTGCTGGCCAAGGCTGAGGCAGGCAGAGGTGGTGGTAACACCTCTGTAATAAGATATTTAAGAAAGAAAAAATTGTTCTTGCACAGATATAACTGCGGCCAGAGAAGAGTGGAGTGAGATTATGTGAGAGGAACAGCTCTGCAGGTACCAAGGTCAGTGGAGAAGGAGGGGGAAGAGATGCTGCAGACACTGGAGCAGAGATTCCCCTGCATCCCGTGGTGCAGACCATCGTGGAGCAGCTGTGCCCCTGCAGCTCGTGAAGATCCATGGTGGAGTAGAGACCCACCTGCAGTCCGTGCAGGTGATCCATGCTGATGCTTTAGGATTTAGCTTTTGTATTTTTCATATCCTGTAATTCTTTAGTGTATGATTCTAAACTCCATATAGTCTGTTAGCTACTGTTCTCCCATTTTGGTCACACGAAACAATTCCTCTCTAGGCCTGAAACTCAAGGACACCTTGCTGTCTCAGGCCCTGAGAAATGTAAACAGAAGTGAGTTGGGGGGGAGCAAACTTGGAGTAAATGACTTCATTGCCTGAAGCTGTAATTGGGGGATTAACCCCCAATATGCAAATGAACCAAGCCTATAAAAGTATGGAAACCCGTGACCCTGTCATCCATTTAGGGTGTAGCCCCTGGGGTTACAGGGGCAGCCCCTTTGACTGCCCAAATGTACCTGAAGGCCCTTCAATAAATATAATTGCTTTTTATTCTCCTTATTTTGACTAGCCTCTGTTTTTAAGTAGTCCTCACAAGGGAAACTAATTGATGCCAGTTGAGAATAAGGGCATATTATAGGGAAATTGCTTGTGGTGTCTACTATGGAGGATTTTTGACACTTCCACCTAACAGATCCTCTTTTCAGTGGTTTATAATTTTGCAAAACTTTAAATTTAGGTATGAATTTTTCCATGCTGTGTGTCTGCCTCAGCCTATACATAGCTTCCTTCACTCAGTACAATCCAGTTTTTTCCAGGAACAAGGCTGTGCAAAATGCAGCAAATTTTAAGACAGAAAAAATAGTACTGTTGAGAAGACAAATAATTTTCATCAAGCTTTCACCTACTGTTGTCATGACCACCACATGAAAATCCACCAAAAAATTAATTACTCTTTCTTTAGAGAAGGTTATGCACCAGCAGTAGCAGAGATCCTATGCAAAAATGAGTGTGATCAGGTAATTAAAATCTTCCTCATAATGCAGGTGCAGGGGACACAATTAGAGCTGTACCAGAAAACATAGTTTAGCCTTAATTTTTGGAGTTTAACTTTCGCAACCTAATAATGCCGTTCTAGGATCATGGCATCTCTACTATGTGAAGTAGTAAGTTTAGCAAAAATATCCGCATAATATTAGTTCTCTGTTTTCCTTAATTCATATAATTTCATTTTACACCTCTACCCTAAAACAGCAGTGATAGGAACTGGAATCAGGTAGGAAACTGAAGGACTTTGTTCTTAAGAATCTTTAATTTTATCATTTACCTTTAAATTAAACTTTCGTGCTAGTTACTCTTCCAAATTAAATTATACTTTAGACTATATTGCCTGAGGTTGTTTTAGCTTCCATAGTCTTACTATCTGACCTGAATAAATATGATTTCTTTCCTGAAATAGCCTGTTTTATGTAGTTGTGGACCATTGATGAAAATCTCTCCAGTTTGTCATGAGGAAATCAGCTTCTGATATTGTGTTGATTTTTACTGTGGTGAAGTCATTGAAAACAAAGCTTATGTTTGACTTGTATAAAGGTGTGATCAGATGACTTAAATATATTCAACACTTAAATATGATATACTGCTTGAATTAATAGGCTCCTGCAAAAATTAAGCATTGTTCTTCAGAAGCAAATTAGTATTCACTAACTTCAATTTCATGATTAGGTGTACATTGACATGGGGTTATGTAAGCTAGCTTCAGCAGGGAGCTCAAGTTCTTCAGTGTTATAACCTCACTTTTTTTTTTAGATTGCCTTTCTATGTAGTCACTGTTTAAAATGTATTATATCACAGATTCATATAGGTTTATCAGAGATTGAATTATACACTTAATAAACACTTATACACTAATAAACTCAGAAAAAGTTAAGTAGTTAATTTTCTGGCAATTTTAAGACTAGTGGATAACTTTTATATAAGCCAAGTCCATCACTTATTTGGGTCAAAAATTAATTTTTATTTGAATTCACAGAATCACAGAATATGAGTTGGAAGGAATCCCCAGGGATCACCAAAGTCCAACTCCTGGCCCTGTACAGGACCCTCCCCAAGAGTCAAATCATGTGCCTGAGAGCATTGTCCAAACGCTTCTTGAACTCTGTCAGGCTGGTGCTGTGACCACTTCCCTGGGAAGCCTGTTCCAATGCCTGACCACCCTCTGGGGGAAAAACCTTTTTCTAATATCGAACCTAAACCTCCCCTGACATAACTTCAGGCCATTCTCAGGTCCTGTCCTGGTCACTAGAGAGAAGTGCTCAGCACCTGCCCCTCCTCTTCCCTTCACAAGGAAGTTGTGACTGCAATGAGGTCTCCCCTCAGTCTTCTTCAGGCTGAACAGATCAACTGACCTCAACTGCTCCTCATACGGTTTCCTGTCCAGGCCCTTCACCATCTTTGTTTCCCTCCTTTGGACACTCTCTAATACTTTAATGTCATTTTTATGTTGTGGCACCCAAAACTGCCCCCAGCACTTGAGGGGAGGCTGCCCCAGTGCAGAGCAGAGTGGGACAATCCCTCCCTTGCCCGGCTGGCGATGCTGTGCCTGATGCCCCCCAGGACACGCTTGACCCGCCTGGCTGCCAAGGCACTGCTGACTCATGGTCAACTTGCCATCGACCAGGAGCCCCAGAGCCCTTCCCACGGCGCTGCTTTCCAACATCTCATTTCCCAGTCTATCCATACACCCAGGGTTGCCCTGTCCCAAGTGCAGAATCTGGCACTTTCCCTTGAAAACTTGAACTTTATAGGGTTGGTGATTGCCCGGTCCTCTAATCTTTTGAGGTCTCGCTGAAGGACCTCCCTGCCTTTGAGGGAGTCAACATCTCCTCCCAGTTTTGTTTTGTCTGCAACTTGCTTAGTATGCCTTCCAGTCTTCTTTTTTCTCTTCTGTTTGGTTTTTTTTTCCAGCTCCAGGAAAAATGAGGAACCATATCTTGCACTATGTCTCAGCTACAAAGATAAAGAACACTAGAATAATTCATGGATGTGGACTCACTCTCTATGGATTCCTCAGTCTTATGACACTGTGCTTTAGAAAATATCATTAACACCTTTCATTGATTTGTTTTCTTGACATCTTTCTAGGAGGCATGTTCAACAGAGCTCTTGATTTTGCTTTTTTAAACTTACCTGTATTTACACTTACACATGCTATATTTTCTGTATAAATACATAAATACATGTTCCATGATGACAAGAAATTTTATACATGAATATTTTAGTTGTGTATATATCTATATGAAATATTAAGATATACTACTATAACAGCATGATATATGTTATTATGTGTATAGAAGCAAACATTCAACAGACAATGTGGTTTTGCTGTATCTCTAGTCTACATTGGAGACAGTAGTTCACAGAAATATGCCTTGCAAATACACTGTTGTTTAGGGTGGTTTCCGGCTTCCTGTGGGCCTGTCCCAGAACACATGTTGCAAGTTCCCTTGTGTGACAAGTTCCCTTGTGTGACAACAGCAGTTCCCAGTGGACCTATGTAATTCCATCAAACTTGGACCAAATTTCAGCAGACTGATAACACTTTATGGATAATGTTAGAAGCATTCAACTTTACCAATGATATTGCTCTGGGAGAAAATGAGGATTCCCAATGACACGGGATCATATGCTCCAGCTTTATGGTCCACGTGCTTGAGTCGCTGGTGCATGTTTGGAAACAGTCTGGGGTTTTTTTTTACAAAGCATATGCAAACCAATGTCCATTCCGTGAAGTCATATTAATTCCCAAATTAAAATCAGTAGTATAATTAAGATACACTGCAAACATTTCATCCTGCATGTATACCCTCTTCATATGTTCTTTTGAGGTATGTGCTGAGCTTAAATACTAATGCTAGCAGTGCCCTTGGGCGGCTTACAGAAAAATATTTTCAGTGTTGGGAAGGATGCATTGACATTCAGTGTGAAGCCTCAAATGATGTTCCTCCTGGAGATCAGCAGGCCTTTAGGTCACTATGAATTACAGTATTTAAGAACTAGAACAGTGGTAGCCAAAATCCATGTGTTAAAGCAAACCATGTAGCACAGAATGAGCTGTCAGAATCTTCTGAGTGAGGCGGATCATACACAAAGGGCACTGTGCACATGAAATAAAGGGCAAGAAAAAAGGTGCGGGAAACAAGGATCCAACAGGCAAAGTAAGGAAGTCTCTGCCTTGCCAACAGATAGAGTTCAGCCACAGAGGGCAGAGCTCTTCCTTGAACATGACAAGAGTCTGAGTAACAAAAGGAAATGCACAACTCCTCAGACCCACCTGAGTTTTTAAAATTATTGTGTGGCACTTCTTAATTGCTTTCTAGAAATAAGGTCAGCCTTAATAAAGCCTACTCATATAACTTTCTAGTTTTACAAGATTCATATCGGAACACAGATTCTAGGAAAAACATTCCTGTCAGAGAATGGAGGTGTGTCCACAGTGTGGTTTGTCCAAAAATAAAATTAATGCAAATACAAGGGATGACTAATTAGCACTTGAACAATAATGACTAGTAATAATTTTCAAAAATACCCATTCCTAATCGTAATCTGATGACAATCTTCAGATTCAAAAGAGTATCTTTTAATGTCATTGACTAAATTCAGATAATGATAATATACAATAAATAATCCTCTAAGTTGTTCGCAGACATTCCATGAATAGAAACAGCATTTTAAATTAGATCAGCAAATCATGTGTTCTAGTTGTTCAACTGTATTTATTATTCATTTAGTATGGATCGTTATTAAAGTTGTTAAACTTTTTTTTAATTTGGAAAGATTATTTTGTTGCCTTAACTAAACCCTATAGAAATTTTAATGTTTTTAGTAATGTGATTAAATTTCTTTCTTAAAAACATCATAAAGCCAGTAAATCAATCTTTCTCCTATTTCTTAGCATGTCTACCAACATGATCTATTTGATTTGAAAGTAACATGAAAAATAATTTTCAAAGTTTGAGTAGCAATAACAATAACATAATCTAATTATTTAATTACTGCACATGAATAGCATCCAAGTTTAAATTATAGGGATTTTTACTGCTATACAAATTGCTGCTTAGTCACTCATAATTGTTTTTTGGGATCGTTTCCAGATATTTGTCCTATCGCTTGCTCCTGATTTGTAGGTAATAGCAATCAGTGTTACTGGACTACAGGCATTTATTAGACTTCCTTCTTGGCAGATTTTGGCACTCAAAGGCATTGAATAAAATATTGAGGAAGAACTTGCAATAACAGGATTAATAAATACATCTGTAACTGTGGCATGTGGTTCCCTTTTAAGACCCACATGAGGAGAAAGTGGAAGAAAATATCTTTGGGTTTGCTTTTTGTCTTGTGCAGTTTTTTGGTAGTGCCTGTGCGTGTTTCTGAGAGACAAGGGCAACAATTTCAAAACTCTTTCTCATGTAAACAACCTGCTAGTGTGGTTTTTAACAGGAATTTGGTACATCTACTAAATATACGCTGAACCTCATTAAATCCCATTGATTGGAGTTTTTTTTAAGGACTAGATAAGTTTTATCAATAGGATGTGTATTTTGACACATTTGAACTAAATTAATCCAGTACTTCCTTGGCAAACCATGAAATTCACTAAATATATATGGTGTAAGAGAATGTGCTCCAACATTCATCACAAAATAAGGAGAAAAATTGAAGAGGAGGATCAGAGAAGAGGTGTACAATCTACAAAACAAGTTATTTCATGGATCACTACCTTTGTAATTGTTGATGATCTTTGGTAATTATAGGTATTCTTTGTTTATTTATAGACATATTTTGTCTCCTTTTTAACATCTATTTTGTTGACTTAATCACATTTCATAGAGTAATTTAACATAGCACAAAAATATTTCCATTTATATATCCTAACTTTTCCGGGCTTAAGTTTTGTTGAATATTCCTGTAATTTCGTACAGCAGAAATGCAGAAGTAAAGTGCCTAATTTATCCTCACTCTACTGTATTTTATGTTGTATACATTCATCAGGTTTTATCCTCTAAATTTACAGTGTAGATCTCTTCATTTCTGTTGTATGAAATTCTTTCATGTCCCTAGTAATTTTTACACTTTTGTCTGAATCCTTTAATTTCGTCTTTTTTCTTTTTTTCTGTTGAAATAAATTATGCTCTTAATAATGCTTCAAATATGCAAAATTCTCACCAGACTGTAAATTGTAAGCTACGGTATACTGCTATTTTCAAAACTGTCTTTGGAGACTTATAAGAACATTGTACTTCTTCAGTTCTTTTTCCGTTTTGCTTCAAGTTCTTGCTTATTACTTGTCTTACACTGAATTTGAAAACTGGAAAACAAAGGCCCTGGAAAACTGGAAAAGCCCTTTAGTTTTCATTATGATGCACATGAATGGTTAATAAAGAATCCTAAAATATGTTCCCATGGGTTTTTTCTTTTCTTCTTTTAATCAAATTTTAATGATTCCTATATGAGTACAGTAGAGGATTGTTGTGACTTATATCCATGTATTTTCATGTGCTAACCAGTTGTTGTTTTTTAATTAATCTGCTTTATTATTAATAGAGCATCTATAGGATATAATTTAGCATATATTCCCTTTGGAAATTTATTATTGAAATAAAGTACCTCTGACATATTAAAATTACCTTATCTGTCTGAGAAATTCTCAAAGTCCATGGACAGTTCCCATCTACATGGATGATAGCAGAGTAAAAATGTCATAGAGTGAGATTTATGTTATTTGGAAAGCAGCCAAATGAAAAAGTAAGCCACTTTTTCTTGCCCATTATATGAGAAATGAAATTAAAAGAAAATGTGAATATTCAGATGTGTGGAAGGCATTAAAACTATGAAAAGAAGGGTGATAACTAAGTGGAATGATTTGGTTTGCGACACTTGGTTTTGAAAAAGACTTGTGGAAAGTGGTAGGTGTAGATGCCAAAGGGTTTAGTAGCCCTCCAAAAAATTCTGAAGTCTTGACAGCTGCTGGTGAGAAAAGATCAGTCACTAAGAGCTGGTTGAGATGGAATAGCAGAATTAAATGTTGGAAATCACATTTTTAGAAACACAAGAGGAAAAAAATGTAATAATAAATGTAATAATTAAATCCCATAAATCTGTCTCACTCCTGCCTTTTGCCTTCAGTAAACACTGTTCTCGTTGAAAGCTCCTGATAGATGTATATATACAAGTTGCTTTGCCTATAACCAGGATTTTCTTTGATGGAAGATTTCTGCTCTTGTCATAACACTAAATAAGTGGAATTTAGTGCTTCTGGTCTTTTTGCCAAATACACTGTTTAAAAATCTGACAAATGGCATTTGTATTCATTGTTTATTCTGTGAAACCAGTAAAATTTCCTGAGTGTGTGGAATCTAAAAAGAGTTCTAACATGTCCCCAGGATGTATAGAGGTTCAGTCACTTTAGTGTATCTTTTTATTTTCTAATTCAACTTGTTACTGTACCTAGGAATTTCAAACGTAGTTCAGGACCATCTCATTACTGTTGTCAACAAAAAAAGTCTTCTCCAAGTGGACCATGGTATAATAAGAGAAGAAGGCATAGTCCTGTAAATATCTTTTATTTGCATACTCCAAGGACATCTGCCAAAGGAAGCAATTCCACATGGCAATCCTGTGCGATGTGCTCTAGGATGACCCTTCTTGAGCAGGGAGGTTGGACCACTGTGGTCCCTTCCAAACTCACCTATTCTAACTCCCTGCTTCCAGAAGCCAGTTACTGTCTCTGTATTGCCCCAGCCTTTTGGATGGCAAGAATATTTCAATGGTTGCACAGTGAGATGAATCAAGGAACTGGTTTAATTGAAAGGTAACATAGTGGGAGAAATGTGTTCAAAGTTCAGTGCAAAGTTCTCTTTATTCTCCATGGGAAGCAAAATCAAATTAATCATAGCAAAGTGCAACTACACTTATTCCTAGCGTGTTTCATGAACTTCTTCTTAAAGATCCTAGGATGAATGATGTCTTCAAACTATTCGATTTCTTACGGATTTTGCAATTAATACGGTTTTTTTATGTCTGATTTAAATTTTGTTTCTACATTATTAGCTTTTTTATTCTTGCCCTATTTACTGTGTACCTAGATACCAGATGATTTCCTTCCATCTCCTTTCTTGTGCCTAGCATTTAAAGACTTGTATTTGCTTTCCTCTGTATCCTTCCAAGTCTAAGCAGTCCAAATATGTTGATACCTTCTATTTTGCCTGTACTTTTTTCTAGCCTTTGAGTACTCTTGCGGTTTTCCACTGAACGTTTTCTTGAAAAAAATGTCTAAAGCTGTTCATGATTCCAGCTAAGAACACACTGATTTTGAGGAAAAGGTCAATAAAATCAGAGAGCAGAACAGGAAGCCTATTTCATTTTAATTGCTAAAGAGTAATCCTTTCCTTTTTTTTGTGTAAACCACTTTACTAGATATAAGTTCTTACCTCTTCTTTTCTTTCACTTTCTTGAATCTTTGACTGTTGCCTTTTATAATATATCATACTTTGTATTGAAGATCAAACCAAATTAAATTTATAAAGCTTAAGTGCTCATGTTGAAAAGCTTTCAGCTCCGAAATAGGGATCCCAGTACATCTCTTTACCATTATATGAAAATATATGATTCAGTAAATGCTCATTTCGAAATGAAGTTGAATTAGTGGATATTTGAAAAGCCATTGTTGTTTTGTTGTTGATGTTATCAATGTACAGCACAGAAACTGGCAAAAAAAAAGTTTTACAGTTTATTTTCCATTTTACCTGCCTCTTGTACCCATTTGTTTTCCATTATGCTATAAAATGGTGTTAAGGCAGCATAAAACTCTGTTAATGCAGCATAAAATGCTATTATGAAATACAGTGCCTGAGTTTCTGGAAACAAAATTAAAACCCGAATATTCCCTCTATACCTGTTTTAAATTGTCATAAAATAATAATAATAGGAAATTTTTGTTGAGATATTTCTTATAACCATTCCAATATTCTGCTTTTTGCACTTAATAATAAATAAGCCAAGGTAAAACTCAGTTTGAGTAGTTTCACTGGTGAATTTTTTCTATTTATATATTTTTCAAAACTGTTTTTTTAGGCCCAGGTATTGCAAGTGTTAGGACTGAAATGGAAAACTAAACTGTTTTGTCACCTAAGTGTTCCAAGACTTAAAATAAGCCCAAACAAGACCTGGTGTAGTTGCCTGAACGATACCATTAACTGTAGTATCTGAGCACTGTGCCAGAGTCAAGAGGACCAAAAACATGAGGACAGAAGGCTATTCTGGTAACATGCACAGTGCAGTTCAGGAAGCGGGAATTTGTCTCTGTGAATTCCCCAACCATATTATTTTAAGAAATTGTTTCAAAGTCATTGAGAGACACTGGCACCAAGAGAGTTTACAGAGATCTTTGAAATACCAAGGGTGTATTTACAGAAAGAGAGCCCTGGGAAATAGAGCATTAATCTAAGAGACAGAGACCTCCTCGTAGTCAGGGAAGCCCTGGACACAGTGTGAGCAGTGAACCAACTGCTGGATAAATGCAAAGGAACTCAGTGGTGCGTGAATGACGCATGAATGTCACTCGCCATGAATTTGATGTTAAATCCACTGTGTAAATATAGTGCACTGGATTTGCTAACTGCCTGTTATCTCTGCAGTTAATTAGCTGATCACCTATGTAATTTCAAAACTTGAAAATAACAACTGAATGTAAAGTGGCAATATCTGATTCTGGAAAAACAGTAACAGGAATCTAATTATAGCTCCTGAAGAAAATTGCCTTAGTAACAAATCTGAAGTACTTTTTTTAAAAAAAAATTAGCCATGGACATGAATTATGTCTTTTTAGCTGAGGCCTAAATTCAGTATTCAATCCAGCCGTTAAAGACCAGTGAGTTGTATTTTTTCAATTGCTCAGTCTTTGGGATCCTCTCTTGGTTGCCCTTCAGAATCCAATTTTTGTATTTTTAGTATGGAGTAACTTTTGCAATTCCTGCCATGTTGCAAGTTTCTCCTGACCCCTTTGACATTTCCAAATGGCTTTGTACACGGTCTGCTCTCCCTCTGCTGCAAATCTCAGGGGAATCTTTCTTACAGACATTAATTCAACTTCCATCGTTGTGATGATCTGTTTCCCATTATGCTGCCCTCTACCACTGAAAAATACAGCATCAACCTGCTATTTGCGCCTTAGATATCCATAAAACATTTATGTTTTTCCTCCAGAAATCCCATTTCACCTGCCATGATGAAAAAACTCAAAACAGTATAAAATTTTTTATTAGTGCAGAACTAACCCGACTACAATTTCTGCTCATGGAAATGGTTGATGTGGCCTCTCTCTTTCCTTCTATTTACTGCATTTTCTGTACACATATCTGTTGCCTGAAGTGGGCTGTATATATCTCTTCTCATGTGTTTGTGTGTTTATGCACAGCACACCTACGAAAAGCAGCCACTGCTGCCCATTCTGCAGTAGGGCACACCCTGTGTGCTGGCACAGCCCACAGCAGTGGTTTCTTATTTATTTCCTCATCTAAAAAAGGTTTGTTAGAGCCTATCACTGCTAAAAGTTTTGGTCACCAGGGAAAGTTTGTATGTTGAATGGATTAATTTATTTTTAGATCAGTCTCAGTGTAGGAATGAAAAGACATATCCCATGTCATTACCATGGCTAAATATTTTGAAATGTCAAACCACAGCCTGAGGCTGTTAGAGTGAATAATAAATAATATATCTGCTTTGCCTGAAGTAGCATATTGTATACAATTTTGATGACTTTCCAGTACTTGGTAATACAGAAGGCAAAGATTGTGAGTATTTGATAATATTTCTAAGTATGAAAAAAAATTGAATAATAATTTAGTTACTAACAGAGTTTAAAGATTTGATTATTTTTTGTTATTCCTCTGGATCTTCCTTTAAAAAAAGGCTATTAGAAATTTATTTTTAAATTTATGAAATGCCTAAAACAATTTTTGAATTAATTTAAGTATCACATTAAAAAGAAATGTAATTTTAACTTCATCCTATGTAGTTTTGCATTTCTTCATTTTAAACAAGGAGCAATGTATCATGGAAGCATTAACTATATAGTACAATATTAGAAGATTCAATTCTGCAGAGGAGAGTATTTAACATAATTCCAGTAACTAATCCAAATACAGCTGAATATAACACATCTAATTAATATATTAGTGAGGACAAATTGCATTCTTCTACACTCATGAGAAATATGTCTAAAATGTATATCTATTCTGGTTGGTTTAGTTTTTACAAAGGGATTAATCACCCTGAAGCACAAGTTATTGCAATAGAAATAACATGTCTTTGTATATGTTTTTACAACTTTTCTGAGTTTTTCAAAGACTAATATTGCAACAGCTCCTGTTGGTTTTATTTGTTTGGTTGTTTTCTGAGAAAGTGAAATGAAAAGATGTATTTTTCTGCTACAAATTAAATGGACAATTGAAAAAAACCAAAATTTGAGTGCTAAAGACTGGGGGGTTTTTATTCTCCCAGGAGAATAAAGTATTTAAAAAGTCTATTAAAAAGTATTTAACTTCTAAAATAGACCTAGTATTCTGCTCAATTTTTGTTCATGTTAAGCCTGGTTAGAAGCAGAGGGTGTAAAAACATGAATGAAAGTTTGATCTTTTGGTCAACGGCATTGAATTCAATGAAGCCCAGATTTGTTTAGGATATGCAGTGTTGTATTGAATGCTATGAATGCCCAATGATTCTGTTTAATGGATGATCTTAATAAATCATTATCCATCATTGCCTGAATGATACATTTACAAAGTAATGTGAAAGAATGAATACCTTGTGTAATAGAATTATTGTAGATAGTGGGTTTCAGTGTAGATTCTGACCCTATTTTGTCAGGGTTTTAATAAGGTTTTAGATATGCAAGATGAAATTATGTTACAGATATAAAAGTCTGCATGTGAGTGGACTACATTTCTGGAACCGTGGGATTTTTTGATTCCTAGGCCATTACAGTCACGAGCATGAGCAACTGTTTATTTGAATTTGTCCACATAGTTGTCATTGTTCTTCCTGAAATACCCTCATGAACATGTAGTCTTCAACAATTGCTCCACCAGTAAGAAATCGAGAATTCAACATTGAAAATTTGGTGTCCATGTCTTTTCTGTACAGTATCTAACCCTTAGGCTGGATGTGGGGAAATGAAGAGAGAAATTTGGCTAGCTTTGAGTTCTCTGATACAAATACTGAACTTCCCAGTCTATCTTTCTACACTGATTTAACAGTGCAATAACCCAATATGTATTATTTTTGCCTTTCCTCTGTCACTGAAAAACAAGTTACTTAGATCCAGATTCAGAAAAAGTTTTTAATTAACCTCTCTGACTGGACATCTGGTCTCTAGGCAGCTATAACTCACAGCATTTGGAAAAAGTTATGTTTTGCAAAAGGTTATGGCAACACTCCTATGCGGTAAGGTACTGAAATAGTATATTGCTTTACTTTTAATCTTTCCATCCTGATTATTGATGAGAATGCTTTGTCTCTCAGAGTTTACCAGGCACCACAGATTTTCAGCTGTGAAAGTGTGGGTGCCCCCTGCTACTTCCATTTAATTTTATGACTAACAGAACTGCCATGGGCACTGACAGTAATTGGTAAGTTCACTACTTCATCTTTATTTCATTTCTTTCTTTTATCTCACCTAACCCTCAACATCTGATAGCTTGAGCAAGGTCCTGATGCTGAGGAGGAAAGACATCCTTTTTGCTTTGACTTCCATGGGAATAAGATACATCCATTGTCTCTACCAGAAACTGCTACAAATCTAGCAAGAAAGAGCATCCTGCATCCCCAAGAGCTTCAATCTGAGACCTAAAGCTGGATTCATACCTTCTCTTAGAAACCCAGAATAAAAGGTGAGATTTTAGTCTTCAATGAGATTTCACTATGAAATTTCACATCAACTACAATTTAAAATGCTAGCTTCCTTTGATACTCTTTGAAGCTGGCATCCAAAACAATAACTATAAGATAAGAAGACAAGACGGAGAGTGGTACATTATCCAAGAGAGACTTTGATACTTTGAAAACAAAAAAAATTAATTTGCGTCAACCTGGCAGAGAAAAAATAAACCACTGAGGATGATGAGATGTCATCTTTTGTGTCATTACATGTCACAGAACTTAAACAGGGTTATCAAGTTATGTTGTGCTGACATTTGTCAAATTGTCAATTTTGTGTGAGTTCACAATGTAGTATTACAGGGCAAATTTAAACTTTGACAGTTCATGAAAGGAATTTCAAAGCACAACCAGTAGAGAACACTCTGTAAACAGTTTCACAGGTTATCACATCTTCAGTAGCCTTTTTTTTTTAGTGAAATAGTGAAACGAAGAGGTGGATATTAATATAAACTAAATCTTCAATTTCTCTTTATGCCAAATGAACAAATTGTAAAGCACATTGAAACACACAAAACACCTGATCCTCAAACCATCTAGCTTTCAAGTAAAATTAAAGGTATCATGGGTAACCTGTTACATTGTTCATTTCTTTTTTCACATTTTCAGATGAGATCTATCATCAAGCCTGTGATTCACATGAAATCATTTAACACAGAATAACTTCTTCTCCTTACATTATACTCACAGGTAGCAGGTTTGAGTGGTGTAGCATTTTACTGTGTTTGCACAATAAAAAAATAGCATTCAAAAATTCAACGGTGACACTTATTTACTGCATTTTTAATGAAAAGGTCTTGATTAAGTGTTGTGTATATCTGTTCTCCATTGCTCCTGACCAGCTCTCTCTGCTATGAGGAGGAAGAAGCATGATGAGATTTATTGTCAGTGATGGGTCTTTTCTACATGAAGCAGTTTCTGGAAACTTTTGCTTAAGTGGATAAATTGAGTTCAGTTACATAAAAAATTAAAAATTAAATAAAATATCAAGATCTCTATGAACAATCTGTAATATCTTGGGTACGACTTGTTAAAAAAAATGAGATAGTGGATTATAATCAATAAACTGAAGAGTAGCATGGTTAATAAATACATATAGTTCAGATGTGCAAGAAGAGAAAATCATGAAACAGGCCAAGCTTGTATTGACATGCTTTAAAACCAAGTCTTTTTTTCTTCAGTCATTTCCTTTGATTCCTTATGAACTCCTATCAGTTTATCAGTATCAAATTTTTCTCTTTCAGGAACAGTCTGTTTTTCCTATTCAGTGAACAACAGGGCTTTGTTCTCTCATACACTTTCCTTGGGTTTCTCTCCCACAGCAGAACTCATAATAAAGCAACTATTTTGGTCAAACTTACCATGGCCTCAGCAACCAGCAGATCAACGTGGTTTTTTGGGTGTAGGTTGGGCTCTAGAAATATCTGCACCTTGGAGGGCAGGAGTGAAACGGTGGAATTCCAGCCCAGCTGCCTGGCCAGTCTGGTATCCACAAAGTGCTGGCAGGTATGTCTAGAACCTGCCTTCCACTAGTTCTTGTATACCGGTGCTGTGAGGCTAGAAAATCTTGGCCGAGGGCTTATGCTTCTTTTAAGCTATTATTGGTTTTTTGTGAGTCTGCAGCTGCTGCTTCTGATAGCTAAAACATGTTTACGTGGTTGCACAACCTTGAGTCGCAAGCCAGAGGCTATGAGCCAGGTCTCTGCATGCCAAGAGGAGAAAAAGCAATTTTAAAGATGACTTCTTAAGTGGATAAGGTCACTAAACATTGCAGTCCTCTGGCACTGGGAAAAAAAATCCTGCCCTAAGTGACACAGTATTGATGGATTTTTAAGCAAGATGTGGAAAAGCATGCTATCTGGGAAATGCTATATGTTAAAAGTGATACAGCAATGTATAAATGAAGATGGGGAGATGTTTGAATTAGTTAGACACACCTGAAATACCAGAAACAGAACAGAGAAATTCGGACTTGTTTATGTAGAATACTGATTGAATGTTGCCAAGTATAGAGAGACAGATTTTATTTTTTTCCCTGCGATATTGACCGGATTTTCAAAAAACAAGGTTAGGTTTAACAGTTCAAAACCTGTGAGGAAGACTGAATTTTCAAAAACCTCAAGTCTTCATGCAAGTTCTAAAGAAAATATTTTCTTTTATTATTATAATTTTTGTTATAATCTAATCCTGTGCTTGTAGTTATTGTGTAGTCTTGGAATGACTTGAAAAGACAACATATAATTGGTAATAGATCTGCTTGCCTTAGCAGCTCATGTCAAAATTCATTATACTGGAATTCTTTCCTTGGAGGTATAGGCTTTTTGTGAATATAATTTAATTGACTTCTAAATACTCGATGTTTTCATCCTTTTGTTTTTAGTATTTATTTGTAAGTGCTTCCCTTTGAAGGCATCATTCTCATGATAGTGAGACTATATTCTTGTTAGCAAAGACTGCTGAATGTCCATGACTGATGCACAGAGAGCAGATTGCATATTTTCAAAGTGTTAAAGCTGAGCAGCCTGTACTGCATTTAATATTGTTCCTTACCAGTGAGTTAACAATATCTGTTATGAAACACAAAGCAATGCTTTGTTCAGCACTGACACTGATAAATACGATTTTCAGTGGTTTTGGTCGTTTCCTCATTTGGTCTCTACTCCTTAGAGAAAAAACCAGTTAAAATTATTGCCAGCCTTTTCTTCTGATGATATTGGCTCATTGTTTGTTTGCCACCACCATTTGGTCAGGATGGAACTACTGGGAAAAATAACCTCCCTGAAAATGCAAAGTGCTGCCAGCTTTCAAGAGAAATGACACACGGTGGATATTTGCTGTTCAGTGTTTGCATTTCCAGGGTCTTTTAGAAAGGACAATTTTTTCATCTGATGTTCATATAGCTGGCATATTTGCTGAATGTGAACCACAATGTTATCCATCATGTCTAATGCAGCCAGTGACATTCAAAAATCTGATGAATCTGTGACCTGATTCTACAAGGTGTCTACGTGAAATAATTTCAAATCCACTGATAACAAATAAGGGTAAAGTTGTCTGTGGTTTTGCCAGGGTCATTCGGTATTGTAGGTTTCCCTAGTATTATTATTGTAGGTTTCCCTAGTATTATTATTTTAACATGGCCACAGGACTTTCAATGTCCATCCAGTGTATTTCAAACTTTCTTTGTTGTTTTCCAATGATTACCCACTTGATACACAAAATAGCTAGAGATATCTCCAAACAGGTAATTGTGGATAAGGCTTGTTTTGATGTTCAAATAAAATATACCTGCTGGCACAATTAGTAAATAGGAGCTATTGAAACAACTAAAACTGCAGATTGTTCTGTTTGGTTTTTTTCATTGCTAAACTACAAGTAGAAATTGACACCTATTGACTGCTAATAAATAATTAAAAATCTAAAAAATAGCAGGTGTTTTTTTTTTCACTTTTGTAAATACATTTTTTTTAGGAATAAATTAATAATCTTAGATTATATCTTTATACTTTCTCTTCTACTGAAATATTTTACCTGCTTTTGCTGTGAGTTGCCAATAAGTGTTTCAACACAACAAAAAAAAGAACAAATCAAGGCATAGTGTTGCCACAATTTTAGTATGAGTCTTAGGTCACTTAGTAGTCTTCTTTAAGAATCAGCCCTGGAGTTCCTCCCTATGAAAAGACTAGTTTGACTATTAAAAATAAAAAATAATAACTAAGAAACCCTCATTAATTATTTTTGGTGGGCAAAAGCTGGAAAATGTTCAACTACACCCTCAATGAACAGCTGGTAAATAAAAAATATCCAAGGATATATAAATAAATAAATCCATCGAGCTACAATTTTATGTTGAGTCAAAACACTTTGGGGGGTCTGATCTGTAGTGTTATGAACTGAAAATCTATGGGAAATGTGATAGGAATTGCATGTGATAATTTTATCCTTTGTTTATGTCTTTTTATTTCAACCAGAACTTTTATGTAATTTTTTTTACAAGTAATTAGGCCTTTAAGAAACCAGCATTATGAAGTGGGAACTTACTGATGAGCTTGAAGGGCAAAATAAAGCACCTTTAAAAAATAAAAGCAACCAACTCTCATGTTGCTGACAAAATTGTTGTTGAACCAGCATATTCCATGAGCAGGTCAAGATACTTTTTCACTTTGCTGTCATGTTCACACTATTGGAAGACCAAGTTCCCTGGGATACCACAGGCTCCCTTCTGTACTGCAATCCTCCTCTGTACTACCTGGCATTTCCTCTGCAATATGGTTGTTTGTTGCTTTAACAAAGAATGGACACAGCCACAAATGTTTCCCATCCTGCCTGTCTTCCAAAGTCCAAAAGGTATCCAAACATCTTTACAGTTCTGAGTCTCAGCCATGAGAGATGTCTCATAGCACCAAAATATGACCTGTAGACTCCTGGATAACCAAAACTCCTCAGTAGATGGCCAGCAGGGTTTTCAGTAAGATTGTCAGAAAAAAACTTGCTATTAAAAGTCGCACATACTGTGAACGTCAGTTTTTCCAAATCATTTAGGAATTTTAATGAATTTAAACTGCATTTCCTTAGGGATCTCCATTCTAAATGATACCATTTGGGGGAGCTGTTTCACTGCAGCTCTGTAAAGCTTTCAGCTTGTCTTTGTCCCATCATGAGCACAGCAACACTGGGGAGAGGCAGGGCAGGAGCCTCTCTGTGACAAAAGGAAAGAGTTAACCTTGACAAACTAGTAGAAAAGAACATATTATCTTTAGAAAATAGCAAACAAAAGAAAAAAAAAATAAAACCACAACAAATTTGTGCAATCAAAAAATATGAAACTTTGCTGGGCACTTCAAAATTCCTGTGACTTGTATTTGTTCTGAAGCTAACCAAGTAGGAAAGATGCCGCTACCAAAGAGTCTTAGCTGTTCTAGAGAGCAAAGATCAAAGGAAAGGCAGAACACTAATCTAGGTATGGAATAAGAATTAAAAAATACTTTTTCAACTCTCCAATTTCTCCAGCTTTATGTGCTTGGGTAAATAAATGAAACAAATTTTAGATTCAAGGCTCCTGCCTTTTAGTGTATGTTTATAGACTAGGAAATATTTCAGTAACAGAAACCTCTTGCACACTGTGATGTGGGAAGCTCCATTTCAGAGTAGTTGGGTGTTTTGCTCTCACTTCTCCATCTGAAATTGCAGTCAGAAAACAATCTTTCTTGATTATGTTTCCAAATTTCTGCTCACTCCAACACTGGTATTTATATTCTCTACCATCACATATTTATACATATTAGGTATATCCTGTTTCAGTGTTCCTTTTACTGGGCCAAAATATTTCATTTATTCTTATCTTGAAAGATATGACTTTCATTCCCTGTGAAGATCCATGTAAATCTCTCTCTTTTTTTTTCTGTACCTGAATTACATGCCATTGTTATTATTACTACACTAAAGATTGAGGAAGCTTGGTTTTGATGACTTGTTTTCTTTTTCTCTGTGATATGCCAGTGTCTTTTAAAACAAGTAGTGCTTTCCAAACTTTTTATTAAAAGTGGGCAGTGAAAAAAATGAATTTGATATGTCCCATTATTTAGAATGGTAACTTTACTGAGAAGCTCACTCAATGACAGTATTTTCTCTGAAGATTGATGGTTGTTATCAGTAGCTTCTCATCCATTGCAATTACTTTCTGTCTTTTCCAAATTTACTAGTTTTTCATGTCACAAACCAATTATGCCAGTGAAATACAATTAAATGAGATTTCTTATATTTCTCTGATTTAGGAACTTTAGTGGCCAGTTATCTCTGCTAAGACCTTTAATGTCTAACCCAATTTGCTTTAACTTCCATATCCATAGTTGTCCTTGATATAAATTTTTATTATAATGCCTTGAACACTGTTGCGGTTTATGTCAACAGTTCTCATGTTTGGATCAAGTAATTCACTTCTGAATTATGGTGGGTTTGTTTTGCTTTCTGTTTTTTGTTTTTTTTAACTTTCTTTTACTATGTGCTACAGCTACTATTCACTAGATATTAAAAACAAACCCAAAATCTTTGTATGAATCCTTGCTGTGTTATGTTTGCGGTTGAACTCGATGATCTTAAGGGTCTTTTCACATCAAGTTTATCTTTATTCTTTACTCAGAACCTTGTTCATAGTAATTTTACTTTTAAAATTATTTTCTGTATACCAAAGAATCTTTATTTGTTTTAACAACCTTTCCCAGGTCTGACTCACCTGCCTCTTACCTTTCTGTACCCTGATTCCTAAAGCTTAATTTTCCTGGCTAACCATGTTGTTCGTTTGGGTTTTTTTCTGTCTACATATAAGTCCTTCTGAAGGATCTATTGATTCAGTTAGGACCTTATTTTCCAGAAGATTTTTTAAAACTCTTTTTTCTATGATTTTCCCTGCATAGATTGCTGCCAATTTTAGTATCTTGGACTTCAAGGAATACCAGGCCTCTATCATATCTGGGGTCCTTAGATATACTTCTTTCCCTACCTTTTTGATATTCAGCCTTTTGATACAGGGAAATTAGGATTCAGAATATAGCTGAGACTTCTAAGTATAACATAATGAATAATAAGTGGTGACAGACAAAATAAAAGCTAATTGACTACTCTTCAGATGTCTTTTCCTGTAATAACTACGGGCAAAAGTTTGAAATTAAATTTAATATGAAAAACAAAGTCAGTTCCTCTACAGATTATTGGGTTTTTTATATTTTTGACTTCCAAAGTTATAAGCAGGTAATGTTCACATTGTACATGTTAGTATAAGAAAAAAGCCCTTGGTTATTTATTACTGTCCTTGAGGTGTGTCCGTGTGTACTTCTGAATAATTAAATATTCCATTACAAATTTGATAGTTTTCACTACAGTTAAGCCTGAAATCTCATATGTTTCTATTGGGGCAGTGGCCAGCAAGAGATAATTCTCAAGTAGTGGCAGAGAGGAATCATAAAGCTAAACAGTACATCTTTTAAGTGATTAAAAAGAGAACCCAAGTAGCTCCAAACGGAGAACTGGTGTATTTCTTTGGTCACATGGATGGTTAAAGGTGGGGTAAACTCCTTTTTTCTGGAATTAAATGGACAAAGAAAAAACACACTTCAGCTTTTCTATGGAGACATGCATAAATTTTTTTTGTGGATTATCTCACTGGAAGGATACAGAAGTATGGGAATATTCTCACTGCTTCTCATTCTGCATCAGTGTGAACAGGCAACCTGTTGTCTTGTTTTACAGAGTCTACTCATCCTTTTATTGCTCTGGATGTTGAAAGAATAATGGTCTTTTTGAAATTACGTAGCCATTAAACTTATAATAGAACAAGCATGTTTCTATTTAATAGTGAAATAAAAGTTCATAATCATGTGCTGGCAGAAACACCTGTAGATGTTACTCAGTGGCCCATTGGACATATTTGTCCTTTCTTCTTTATGACTTCAATAAGAAGGTTTACAAATCAACATATTTTTACTTTTTAAACTTTTTTTATATATTATCTTGGGCAAAAAGTTTGTTAATGAGCAAACTTTCGGTTTGCAAAAAAGATGGTCAAATCTCAAATGCATTCTGATGCATTTTCCTGTCTAAATCTCCAAAGCAGCTGTAGAAGTAACTTGGCTTGGGTAAAGCCTGCAAAGTATTTACATGATTACGTAAAGCACTTTAAATCAAAATTTACAAGCAATCAGAAGACTTAAAAAAAAACGCAGTTAAGAAGTGCAGCATAACATCCTTCTCCAATTTCCCCTCATTAACTACTTCATTTTTATGCATTCTGAACAGTTCCTGATCTTAAGTCAAAATGTGTCCATGATCAAATCCAAAATGAACTCTTTCACAGTCAACATAATACTTTGCTGGATTAATTGCTCCATTTGTATGAGCCAGGAACATTTTCCAATCAAAGCAATTTTAGAAATAAGATTATTTTGTTTTTACCATGATTAATTCAAATAAGTGAAATGAGTATCCTTCGCTTTTCACAGTACATGCTGAAGGGTATTGGATCCATAGTCTTACTTCGATCTTGAAGTCAAACAATTTGCATAAACATTAATAAATTTGCATAACTCATTTTCCCATGACAATCTGTCAAGTAATTTGAAAAGAGTCGTAAATGATGACAATCAGTTTCATAATTGCAATTTATGTTAATAACCTCTCTATGGCTCTAACTCTTCTCTGCATTGTGGGCATATTCAAATGTTGTACTTGCAAAGTAGTAACATTCTTATTGTCTTAGTTTAATCAAAAGTATACACTTTAACAGAATAAAATTGATTTTAAAATATTATCATGAAAATTAAAATTTCATCATTTCCAACCTTAAGAAATGGAAAATGCCTACAAATAACTTGAACTATCCTGCTGGATTCATGCTAAACTTTTAGGAGACTAACCATGTAATACTCTTTCTTCTTAATTTCTTCTTTGTAGATTTGTTGATAGTTTTGTAGATAATTTTATGTGAGTTGTTTGTATAGGTCTGTTTAGACTTGTAGATTTTATTTTTGTACATTTTGAAGTTTTGAGTGCAAATCTCCTATTCTAATAGGAGAATGTTGAATAATAAAAATATCCTTGAATCTTGCTTTTAAACCAGAATTTGTTTCCCTTAAACCATACAAAACATAATAAAAAATAAATCTGCTGTCATTATGATATCCCAGATGTTGAGGGTTATAGTGCATCAGGACAGGACACCTTTCTATTTGGTTCCATGAAAATCAAAGTGGAATTTATGAGGCTGAAATAAAAGGGATTATTCTGTTAATTTTTAAACAAATTTAATAAATCTGAAATAAGAATATATGGTATCAGATTTTATGAATGATTTGGAATCTAGAATTTGCTGTATGAAACATCATTAAATGAATAGCTGAGCCCGATGAAAAGTTTTGGGGTTTCTACTCCTACTGAAATCACTTCGGTTTGTGTTTTATTTGACATCAGAAAAAATAAATTAGATTTTTGATGCTTAATTACATTTACTAGCAATTTCATGCATTACAAGTAACAAATTCTTTGATCTATACTGTATAGCAATTGTAAAACACTCCAAGGAATATTTGTAATTCATCAGAACAAAACAGAGGAATTATGTAAAATTCCAATGTGCACAGAGGTAAAATTTAGTTTTGCCAAACCTCCTTCTTCCCATATGATGCTTCTGTGTACTTTATATGTTTTTTTTAATAAACTTGGGAATCATGAAACTAAGCTGGTGGCAAAACTATGAAGAAGTACATCAGAAATTGCTTGTAGTTCAACTCTTGCTTTTAATTAGTGTCACATGGTTATGGTGAACTTGGATAGTAACAGACCAGCCAGTCACCCTTGGAAAAGAGAAGAATCATTTTTATGGATTTCTTCTTTTTTCTGAGGAAAAGAAATTTTATTGTATCATAGATAAGTATAAATGTTTCTGGTGAATTTGAAATTTCTGAATAATTACAAAATGAGCTGTATAAACACATCCTGAACGATCTGAATAACTGAATAGCCTAGCTTTTCCTTTCCAAATAGACATCCCATTCCATTGAAAACTCAGAAAACTGCAAAAGAGGTTTGGGTGTCTGTCACTGTACCTTTGACACTGAAATAATCACTGTCAACGTTTAAGCTTAGCTCACTGGATATGTTACATTTTCAGCAAGTCTGCGCATTGGTGAAAATAGGAGAAATTCAAAGTCCAGATATAATTTCCATGACCTTTTACATAATTCTGATTTTTTTTTTTGTTTTATAGATGTAGTCTTATGCAAATGTGGATCATCAAATTATGTTCCTGTGGGATAAAATCTACAAATTCCAAGACTTAAAAAGAACTGGATTAAGACCCATGTCTAAAATACTTTTGAGCCTTTTACCAAGTGTGTTGGTGTGGATTACAAGGTTTGGAAGCAGGGGGCCTGCGGGGCTGACCTCTGTGGGAAGACGGCGGGAGCTGCTCAAAGCTGGAGACAGTCAGTGCCAGCTATCCCTGCAACAGATCCACCACAGGAGACAGCTGAGTTCATCAGCCACGTATGGGGAATCTCTGGGAAAATGTATGTAAGAAAGGGCAGAAAATACCACACAGGAAAAGGAGAAGGAAATAAAATAAGAGAAACAACAGAGGGTACATCAAAGGCAAAGGAGCAGGAGAAGTTTCTCTGTGGAAGAAAAGGTGCTCCTCTGCAGCCTTTGGAAGAGGCCACAGTGGAGCTGTCAGTTCCCTGCAGTCTGTGGAGAAGAAAAGTTTTTACCTACCACAGTGGGGAGAGGAGTGAGCATGCGGCTGGGTGGAAGTTTGGCTGTTGCTCAAGCTAAACTACCATGATTTAGCATTATTGTTTTCTACCAGCACTTTATTAGGAGGTCTCACTAATTATAGTCTAACTAAGATTCTTATGCTGGAGTTAAACACACCCATATATAGTTAATACTGAATATATAATTTGTAGAATAATAGCCCTTAGACATAAAGGATAAAGTGGTGTAACTGTTGTCCTGCTTGCTTGGTCTTGAGGCATCTGTGTTTGCTTTGGTTCGGTCAGTAGCAATGTTCTTTGAACACAGACGTCATAGTAATTTTTTCCAAAATTTATCAGAGGAACACATGGTACTATGAAGAACTTTGGTAAATATAATAGAAAGATTATGTAATGTCCTGCTTGAAACCAATAGCCCTCATGTCAGTTCAAGGAAATTGTCTAAATTTCAGTAAGAATTTTTTTGTAGTAGTAGCTATTGACTTGCATTTGGGTTTTTTCAGGAAACAAAAAAGGCCTTGTGACAGGATATAATACCAGTTACCAGTTTGTAAAAACTTAATCTCCTTTGAAATAATTTATAACTCCAGCTTCCTCTCAGTCTCATTAGATTTTCAAAACTGGTAAAATTCACTTATTATTCATTTGATAGTTTTATATAAGAATAAATTGGTGAATTTTCAAGCATTACATTTAAGGAAATGTGATTTTCTAATTTTCTACTTTTCTGCTATACATTTCTGCTATTAAACACTCATGTCTTCCTTGCATAAAACACTTTACTATATCCTTTTTGTGTAATATTTGTATGCTTCACTGCTCTTCCTTCCATCCTTTCTTTTCCTCTCTACCTCATGTAAATGAATTAGAGGATTTTGGGATACTTGGAGAACAGAACTTTGTCAAAAATAATTCCTTCTTCCTTAAGATAAAGCTGGAAGTCTGCCATAGAACTGACAGAGATAGAGATTTCAATTTTCTGGTAGGCTGAAGCATAAAAGAGAGGAAAATAAAGTGCATTCTAAAATTCACCTTTTCTTTTCAACTGAATTAATTGTGATTTAAGGTATCTGTTGTCCTGCAAATGCTGTACTACAGAAGTCACAGTGGGACTGCTAACTTGTCAGTTTGCTATGTGTTTTCTTATTAATCAAATTGATTTCAATCTTTCTGTAAGACTGAAAAGATGCTGGATGTTGCCTTCTTATTTGCTTATTTGCTGCTAAGAATGTGTGATGCATTCATGCTAGTAACCATTTCGTATGGTAAAGTTAATGTGCTGCCAGGAAACTGAAGAACTGCTTCCTTGTTGCTTCCATTGGTTGCCCAACTCCAATATAGAGTTATGGGGAAAAGAATCTGCATCATTAGTCAATCCAAACTGCAATAGCTCAAACAGGTGCACTTGGAGTTTGTAAACTGAAACTAAATAGAGATTCTAGACCATACCCAATGTGTTTTCAGAAGTACATTCATTTGATGAGAGCATTAAAGTTCAAAATCATAATGATCTGATTAAATTTTAACTGTACTCAGCTAAGACTTTACATTATGAATTTACTTCAGGGGGTGACTGACTCTCAGAGCAGACCAATGTGCAGCAGAATTTGACTAGTTAATTCTAAGTTCTGCTTTTCCCCCACGCATATGTCCAACAGATAAGAATTTACAAGGAGAAAACTAAGATTGTCAAGAAATTAATTTCAAGTTACTTGTCATTTTCTCACTTGTTTTCCTGAATCTTTGTCTAGGAAACAACTATTAGTAACTTTACATGCATAGAAGATCACACTTTTAATGATGAGAATATTTGAAATTCATAAAGCTAAGCAGTTACATTGTCCCACTGTGTAATATTTTCTAATGTATAAGCAGAATATTCAATGGAATGCAAAATTGAAATAATAAATGTTGTTACATGTTTATTTTAATTATTATCTGAAACAATTCATTATTTTGCACTTTTTATTGTTGTAACTGAAAAATATTTATGTGGAATAAATACCTGGTACAAAAGCCAGCACGGGTTATACAAAGCTACTTCCAGACAATTTAAAGAGAAAATAATTTCTGAGGCGAGATAACGTACACAGAAATACTCTCTTAATTCTCTCTTACTGAACCTTCCTGTGTTGTTAGGAAGTTGGGGACTGCACCTATTGGAATAATATTTTCAGAAATTAATGTATTTTCTTGTTCTTTGTTCAATTTTTTTTTAACAGATTTAGCATCATAAGATTTACCAATACTTCTTTTATGTGGAGGTGCAAGTTGTATAGCCGCACACATCAAACAAGATATGTAAAGCACGTGGTGCTGTCTTTAGATAGTTTGTTCTCAATGTGCATAACATTTGTCTCCTGAATTTCTACTATAACAGGCAAAGCTGCCTATCAGCCTGGACTCAGTACAAGGTGTTTTGTCTTTAGCTACTCTGAGTTACATGACTTGAATAAATTTTACTTTGTCTATGGATTAGAGTTGTTTTGTCTCATATTTATGGATTTGCTCTTCTAGGTATGCAGACAGGAAGGCATGCACACATATGTAGGATGTGGATATTTCCTGACTCATTCAGGAATTAAAGTTTTGGTAATACAGAGTGAAGAAAATATTTTCATTAAGTTAAATATATACTGTATAAGGTTGCTGGGTTTTTAGGTATCTGCATGCATTTGTTGGGAAAAGAGATGGAACGACTAACCGTGAAATCGAAGAACCTTCAGAACAAGGGAACGATTACATTAGTCCAGACAGGGAATTTACTTGGTTTCCCTATTCCAATAAATCACTACTCTATACTGCTTAGTGCGATGGATGAGATCACACAGGCAATACAGCATGCAAAGCCATGCATTTGCCCAACACAAATTTATAGATTGCAAAGTTTGATTTATGACAGTCTATTAAAGTAAGAAAAACTGGAGCACTATCTGCAATTATCAAAAGAGGATCTTCATTTTGTGCTGAGAAGAATTATTCAAGGTGCAAAAAGGATACAAAAGGCACAAAACAAACTTAAGAAAAAAACATAGAAGGGGAAAAGAATTATAACTTCTACTACAGAAAGTAGTGGAAGGATCATAGAATCATAGAATATCCTAACTTGGAATGCACCCATGGGGATTACTGAAGACCAACTGCTGGTCCTGCACAGGACAGTCCCAAGAATGACATTGTGTGCCTGAGGGTACAAAGTTCTAGAAAAAGTCAGATCAAAAATGTCAAGAAAATGGACTTATTTGGTAGGGCTTTAAATTAGAAAGTAAAGAGTTATATCCTATCATTCGTTCAACCTGATATAGATCATAGATTTTAATTTGTGATTTTGAGCCTGGAATTTGAGGGATACCACAGGACAACAGAGATTTTATTTTTCTAAAATTTATGGAAGCTTCTCGTTAAAATATTGACCGTATGTCATTGCTCAAAGGAAGATTATATGATAGAGAAGGGTATGTTCATGTATAGATGCATTCTGAAAGCTGTCACAGCAATTTTGATAGGAAGAAAGGCTTCTTTATTGTTCATTTTTGAAGTATCAGAGAATTTTCATCTCTTTGGATACATGCTTCTGTTTATAGTTTGAACTAAATGCACCAGTGATCTACATTTCCTCATTAAGATCCAAAGCTTAAGAATTACTGAGAAAGTATTAACAATAAGCCTCCATATGGAAGTATAAATAATTCACACGTTGTGTGTTTTGCTCCATCTCTTAGGGAATATAAACTTGGCAACAATCAAGGTGAATGTTATCATTAATTATAGTTAAAATGCTGAAGTAGAGGTACTTTTCCTGACAAAGCAATGCACATAGCCAAACTTTAAAAGAAGTTTATAAAGGGACCGAATGAAAATTAAAATTGTAACATTTATGTAGTTAGTTTTGTAGTTACTGAACACTCAATCGGACATAAAAACACAGTTGCTGCAAACACTAGACATAATTTTTATGTGCCATGATACTTTTGCAGGATACAAAGACGCATCTGTGCAAGCATCATGCATTTTAAAATCATGAGTACTATCACTTCCACAATGCGTGCTGAAAATATTTGTTCAAAATTATGTCGCTCTCCTCAGTCTCAATGCTCAGCCAGCCAGATTTTGCTAGAAAATGCTAAATGCTTAGCATTAAAGAGTTAACATTTCAAATATTTTCAGAACAATTCAAAATATTTTCAAACTGTGTAAAGACATTCTGTAGTGCTGTTTAACTCTATTATAGGTTATAAAGTCTTAATTCAGCAATCAAAAAGTGGCCAAAGTTTTCCTTTCCTTTCCTTTCCTTTCCTTTCCTTTCCTTTCCTTTCCTTTCCTTTCCTTTCCTTTCCTTTCCTTTCCTTTCCTTTCCTTTCCTTTCCTTTCCTTTCCTTTCCTTTCCTTTCCTTTCCTTTCCTTTC
>VZRV01000770.1:91428-201809 GCA_013398115.1 Falcunculus frontatus
TGCCCTGCCCTGCCTTTGCCTCGCCTCGCCTCGCCTACCCTTGCCTACCCTTGCCTGCCCTTTCCTTTCTGACCCTTTCCTTTCTGACCCTCTCCAAACCTCTCCTTTCCTTTCCTTTCCAACCCTCTCCGACCCTCTCCTCTCTGACCCTCTCCTATTTTGATGTGTTTGCATAGCACTTACCAGTCACTTCCCTGTCATGTAAGATATGTTCCCTGGACTATAATGTAATTTCAGGATAATTGTTTCAGGCAGTCTGTATCTGATCATTTTTCCCTCTCTGCAAGTAGGTTGTGTAATCCTGCTGTGGTAGCTCAAGTGTTTTCCACAACTGGAAAGGAAGGGCTTTTTTTTTCCCCAGATCTGTTCCATACTACTGAAGGGACTTTCCCACCAAGCACATGCTGCATTGTTATGGGAACTGTGCTACGAAAGCGCATGAGGACATTAAACACACTGTGAACGTCTTGGGCCTGGGAGCTCCGAGTACCTACAAAGCCTTTAGCAATCTCAGTGGATGATTAGGACATCCATTGGGGGAGACTCCTCCCCCACTTCATCTCCAAAGCCTTGGACATATGTAAAACTGAATCCTGAAAGTGCAGTAGGGGTCTAAGGCAGACACTCAGGTAGACAGCTAAAATTATCATAGGATTCATGCTAATATACATCCAGAAACCCACAGCCATAAGAGTCCATACAGACATTTTTCTTTCTTTTTCTTCCTTTTTTTTCCCCCATTAGCTCCAGAAAGAACCTAAACAAACGGAATTTTAGTGGGTTTTTGTTTTCAACATTTCTTTTACAAATTCAGAAAACCTAAAGATTGTAAATCCCTTCTGAGAGTTTTGCTGGGTTTTTTATTTTTTAGTTTTGTATTTTTTTTCTCCAGGATTTCTTTTTCAAACTGAGTGGTTTGGGGTTCTTTTCTATAATCCATGCAGAAGATAATGAAAAAAATCTGAGCTATTTACTCGCGACTTCTACGGAACAGCAGTTTGCAAAATCCAGGAAAGAATCCATGGTCCACTCCTGTAGTGTTTTAATCATTCACACAATATCTTTGAATACATTATTTTTGCTTTTCCTGCTATCTTTGTTCAACAGAAATGTCCAGCTGAAGTATTTCCCCTACAAAAATCAAGCAGTGACACTGAGATCATGCACTGTATTTCAAGATTTCCTATTCACTCTGATGTACTGAAAAGCTCAGAATTATGTAAAGTAGCCAGGAACAAGAGAAACGGACAAAAGTAGCTCCTGGCATGGCTATTCATTATTAAAATTCAGAGCTGGTAATACAATTTTTCTGTAAGATGTCTTTGAATCAGAGTAAAAGCATCTTCCTGAGAATTTCTTTTTGAACAGGAAGTTCAGTGTCTTTATCTCCAATTTCCCAGTCATTTTCTCCTTTATCAAGACTCTTGAGCTATCAAAGGATCATTGTATAGAAAGATTTAAAAACTGTGGTTTCAGATAATACTGAAAGCACATCTTCAATCATTACTTAAATAAAAGTTCTTTTGTGCTGTGATCAAAAGTCTTGTGTACTCGCCATATGAAACACCCTAATCAGAGAACTTGTGTTGTCATTTATTTTGAAGTCACACTTATTTTGAAGTCATGTCTATATAATATTTTTGATGGAAAATATCTTAGATATTTTAAGGTATTTTATAGTACCTTTTCTGTGTGATTTACAGATTTCTCACTTAATGATGGTTTTGTTGGATAAGACAGAATTTTAAAGGACCATGCTTTTATCTGCAAGATTAAAGGCACCACATCAAAAAATTTTAACATTCTGAAGTTGAGTGATTACACAAGTCATTCAACAATCATTTACTGCATGGCTTTGATAAATTGCATTACTATGTTTCCTTTCTCAATTTTTAATTTCAGCATTTAATACCTTTTTATTTGATCACCTATATATGAAGTACAGTATGATCAAACTTTTGCAGAAGAAACAGTTTTGTGAAATGGTCTACTGTATGAGTCATACTCTAAATTTATTGTTTCATGGGAACTAGTCTTCTGTGCCAAAGTAAACTGCAGGGTTTTATTCCCTTCTATCCTTTCATAATAATTTAGACATGTTTTCTAAACAAGAATAGAATCACTGTGGCATGAAAGCAATCAATAACAGATACTTAGAGGATCTGCATTTTGTCCTAGCATGAATGAAAGATGGGGATTTCTCCTTGTAGTTACCATGTTGTGCATAAGTAATTATTTTGACATCCTTTTTGGTTTTCCCTTTGTAACTGAGAACACAAGCATCATACAGTATGGCAAAAGTCTTTCCTTGGGTATTATGAAACAGCACCTTAGTTACCAAAATGAAGTCCAGAAAATATTCTTGAGAGGAAAGAAATTTTGGCTAGTGTTTTCTTTCAACTTTAATAAGCTACCTGATAGAAAAACTGCATACTAAGAATCTCCTTGAGATTAAGAAAGATTATGTGTTTCTTCTCAGACTCTCTTCTTTGTGCTTTCCCCTTAGGGCACCCAAACTGTCCATGACAGCTCAAACTTTCCAGGAGTCCTCTTTGCCTTCAAAAGGGAGTTTTACCTCTTGAGTCTTTCTCATTCTCCCAAAAATTTAGTGTTGCCAGTGATAACTATTGTCTATGCTGTAAAACAGTCTGATGTTGTAGGTCGTAAAATAGGTTCGACTATAGAGTGAAGGGAGATGCTCAGACCTTTTTTGAAATAGATGCACGTGCTGCAAACTCCACACTTCAGAACAATAAAGGAGATAAAAAATAATAATTTCTTGCTCTATTCAGAAACAACTCTATGTATAGACTTTTCAGCTTAAACGGATGTTTTAGATTCCTAATACTACAAGCATTTATTCAATCTGATCTTGTGGAACTAGCTGATACTTTTCAATTCAGGTACAACATTTCTGTCTATTCATTGCAGCATTTAGTTGCAAAAACAAGCTTCCTTTACTTTGGAAAATGTCTTCAGAATATAAGTCACAGCACATATCACCGTGCAGCACCATATGCTTTCAAAAAGTTGCTAAACAATGTACATTAATCACTACCCTGTCAAAACAATGAAGGTGATACCCAGAAATCCCATTTAGGTAAATACTCTGTGGCAATATCTAATGTGCAGAGTCAATTTAAGTCCTCAATCCTGCTGCATCACGCAGTCTAATCTTCTAGTCAGAGAACTCCATCTACAGCTGTTATGAAAAATTAAAACTTCTTAAACAGAGAGCACAGGTATGGCACTGAGAAATACATGCCGGATTTTGGTTCACAGTAATTTTGTGACCCAAAATAATGCTGCTAATCTTTGACATTATATGGCTGCCTTGTATGTAGAAAGCAGTTTTGGCAATTACTGGCAAATGTTACAGAATGTACTAAAGATGTTTAAGTATTTAATGTATATAATTGATTTATTGAAAGATAAATAACTTGCATAATGGAGAGAGGCATTAGCTATTTCATACATCTAGACATTAATTGCTTTATAGATTCATAGTAAAAATAAGGTTAATAAAAAATAAACCTTTGAATAGCAGTTTTCAGATGAGAAATCTGATCTTTTCATTTAAAAAAACCTCAATTGGAGTCAGATTGATGGAGAACCAACTCTATACACATCTGAATAATGCTTTTAGGCTTGATTGAAACCCCTTCAAAGCAGGAGAAACTTTGATGATAGCAGTTATGGTTTAGGTGTTTTAATTAGCACACATCTAAGGTGTTCAGGTTGTCAAGCAAAAAATGCTGATACGCACAAGGCAGTACATTTCTGTTGGAGATATTCTCTTTGCTGAAATTAAAATAAAATAAAATAAAATAAAATAAAATAAAATAAAATAAAATAAAATAAAATAAAATAAGGTTTTAATGGACTACAGAAAAGGAAACACAAAATGCTGTGGGACCTTGGTCCATTATCTAGGAATCAGAGCCAAGAGACAACTGCAACTGAGGCCGTATGAAGAGAAAATACATGTACCTCAAAAATATACTGATGATATCATGTAGGTAAGGTTATTAATACTCCTGCAGAGATTTAACATGGAACATGTAGGCTGCAGATTGGTAGGACTTCTTTTTCATCCTTGTGATGAAATTACATTCTTTCCAGCATTTTTGTCTAAATATCATTTCTTTGAAGTCAGTCAGGAGTGTAGCTTGAATTCACATGTGTTTTTTACTGTGGAGGCTGTTTGCATGCATAACAACTTGCACAGAGCAGTTAAATAGCAAGACTGATCTACCATCACGTAAGTCAGGGAGTTTAAGTGGCTCACACATGCTGTGCTACCAGACGGAAGACATTGGCTCCACCATGTTACTGAGGCTGAGTAAGACAGAGAGAAATGTAGTACTTTTCCATTTGTGACAGGGGAAAAAAAAATGCTTTCCAAAATTTTCAGCTCATATGTGGCCTCATTATACATTACTTTTCCCCCTCTTCTTCATTCATTCATTAAACTGGTTTGCACAGTATTTCTGCTAACTGTGGTCTTGGGCAAGGGAATATGTGTGAGTCTCCAGTAGGGATTTCTGTTGGGATTTTTTATACTTTTTTTTTTATTTATTATTATTATTTTCTGATGAAAAACAGAGTTTGGAGTTTTTTAAGGAACACATAAATAAAGAAACTCATAAGAATAAATTTCAGTAGCAGGAAAAAATATGGCTAAAATTTTAAAAATTATGTTCCCTTTAATAGTTTTATATAGATTCAGTGTGTTGGATTATATTATATGGAATGGATCAGCAGAGAAAGTTTCGCTAGAGCATTTATTAACAAAAACCCTATATAAAACAAAATATGTGAGTGCAATCAGAGTCCTAAACATTGAAATGATACTATTTATATTTATACAATTTTGCCCACTATCCCTGAATAACTTATAAATTGAATACATATTTAAGGCTGTTTGACATCAGATTTAAATTCCTAACTGAAGAGAAGATGACATCTTAATTCTTGTGGGAGGAGCTAGAAAAATTTCCAAGATGATTTTTGTGGCTTTGATTAAAAATTATCAATCAACTAATATATTAATACATTTCCAGTACTTCCAAGGCTTAATCCCCTCTATCTTCATGCCCCACATTCATTCTCATATTTGTGAAGTACCTGTACTATGAGATTACAACATTTTTGCCAGAAAAAAATAACCTATCATCTCCTACTTGTTTTTATGTTTCAGGCAGAAGACATAAAATGGCCATCCCTGGCAGCACACTGAGAATATTAAAAATTATTCATATGATTGGAAATGTCAGAAAAAACAACTTTTTCATTGATTTACCAATAAAAGTCAAATAAAATATTTCTGAACTGTACAGTTGGAAATGGAAAATTGCCAGAAAATGACAGGATTGCAAGAATTCATCATGACAGGTCAGTGAGAAAAGTATTTTGTTCAGTGTGTAAAAGTTGAAGGATAAATTAATAAAATCACAGTGAAATTGTAAAGAAAATACAGGACCAGTATCACCTGTGTATAAACACAGTTTATGGCATTTAGAAACTAAGAATACATTATAACTAGAGAACTCAAGTCCTTCAGAGCACTAAGAAGGCTCTCCTCCAAAACCTTATTTGTATAATGCAGAAATCCATAGGCCGGGTCATATGTTTCTCCCACTGAATCTGATAAAAGATTCTAGAATAGAATCCTGGAATGCCTTTCCTTTGCAAAGCACCTATCCCAATTGCAGAAGGATATCTGTTCTCTGAATGCAGGAAATTTGGTGTCTATGACCCTGACCCTACACTTCAAGTTAAAAAAAAACGTGACTAGCTCAAAACAAGAAAGCTGCATTAAAGGATCAACGAGTGCTACTACATTAGATAATCAATGCTAAAAATTGTACATCTCTGATTATAGAAGAGGGATGATTCAGGCACACTAAGGACCTCAAGAAAAATTACTTGGGCACAACTCATTTTGTTTGTTCAAGTTGATTTTACTCAGACCTGAAGAATAATTTGATAGTAGAGTTTAAGCATAGAGGATGTAAAGTATTTATGTTCCTTCCAGACCCATTTCCGTATAGGTATGTGGGAATATCTCAAGTGGTTTGATCCTCCAAAGTTCTCTCTCATATAAAAATATAGAAAAAACATTGGAGAAATTTTTTTTGGCCATTACCAATGTGGTTTTTTTGTCACTGGCAATTCATGCTGAAGTAGAAGGTAGTAAATAAACTATAGCTGAGACTACAAAGGATATGCCTTTCTGGGGAGAGATCACTCACCAATTACCGTCAAGCAAAACTGACTTGACTCAGGAAAATTAGTTAAATTTATAACTCATCAAATCACAACAGTATAAAAAGAAATAAAACCAAATCTTGAAAACACCTTCCTCTACCCCTCCTCTTTTCTTGGGCTGAACTTTACTCCCAATATTCTCTCCCTCCTCCCCTCCAGGGGCTCGTTGTGGTGGGAAATGGTGCTGTGGTCAGTCCGTCACATGCTGTCTCTGCCTCTTTCTCCTCAGGGGGAGAACTCTTCACAGTCTTTCTGTGCTGGAGTGTGGGGTCCCTCCCACAGGAGACAGTCCTCCATGAACTTCTCCCACATGAGTCCTTACCAGGGGCTGGAATTCTTCATGAGCTCCAGTGTGGGTCCCTTCCACAGAAGCATAATTACTGCCAGCAAGCCAGCTCCAGCACTGATTTCTCTTTCTACAAGGCCATGAGCCCTGTGGACATAGTGGAAACTTGTGGAAGCTTTTCACAGAAGCCACTCCTGTATCCCTCTGCTACTAATACCTTGCCACACAAGCACAATACAAGAGGTAGTTAGAAATGTATCATTATCTGGAAAGAAAACCTCTCTGCATATAATAGCAATATTTTAAATGTATTTGAGAAAGGACAGAGAGAAGACTGCCTGGATCTTCAAGGTAGACATAAACTGTGTATGAATGCCTTGATTATGCAGAAAGTAGCACATGGGCACCAATTTACAATTTATAGGGGCAACTCAAACACAGGAAGTTATACCGATATCTAATTGTCATGTACTCAGGTAGGCTGTAGCATAATACAGATAATAATACTGCAACATCTTAAACATGCTGTATGGGATGGGAATATTAACTTATATACTAGTTATACTGTAAATTCAGTAAGTGTTGCATGCAAAAAGTGACTTTCAATTTGAAGGTGGCACTTTAAAAATATCGAGTTTGTTGCATTTTTTGTTTTTCATATCAGGATCTTGTCTACTTATATGTCAAGTCTTGATTAAGAGTCTGTTTTGTTTATGAAAGGAAATAATATCAGAACCAACTTAGAGATACCAGTAGTTATTATATATCAATTTTTTAGTATAGTAACTTTCCATCTTTTGGACAATATTTTTTTGGTTTTGCTACTGTCCTGAAAACTTAAAAAAGTTAAGAGTACTAAAGCATCAAGGATAAAGGTACATTCTACCAATTTATATACTCTTTTAATTAAGTGTACCTTTAGCTTTTGTTTAATTTTACCTTTTTAAGAATAAAGGTGTTGTTAATTCATTTTTAATTAAAATAAAAAATCATTATCTTGCTAACATTTCAATGTTAACAAAGAGCTCATAGTTAAAAGGATTAAAAACTAATGATTTTTCACGAACACTAATAAAAGACATTGGAGTGATAAGAAATAGCCATCAGTTGTCAGATTATTGCTAAGGTGCACAAAAAAAGATTTAATGAGAAAGAAATCTCAGGGATGTGTATAAAGGAAAATCTGTTTGGGAGCTTTGATAATATGAAATGCTATCCAGCACTGAACAAACTCCAGATAAAATTTTAACAGTTTGAAGCTATGGTTATACTGACAAAGTAGATCAGATCAGTAGAAACAGAGCTCCAGAACAAAGCAGTGGTGCTGAGAACCTGATGTGCATACTGTAGGTATTTTAGGGATTTACTTTTACTTCCCAGTAGCTTTGATTTTGTTGTATGAACTAAACATCCATTATCAGTTGGCAAGCAACTTCTAGGGGTTAGTTTCATATGAAAGCAGTCTGGTCCACTTGCCTTGAGATCATTTCAACATGTAAATTCAGTAAGAAGGGAGAGCTGGGACATTCACCTCTGATCCAAACTAAACCTGTAGTGTAGATGAATCCCCAAAGCCCTTTGAAGAATTTTGATTTGTGGTATCCTAAAGGAGTGGGACAGGGAGAGAGAAATTTGTCACCAAAGAGAAGTCACTATCTTGGGATTTGGGCGCTTGCCTGGCCATGAAACAAGCCCAGTGTTCTATGAGGTTACCACTGCGATTCAGTAAAAGATGTTTAGGTACTAGTTCATTGAATACCACCTGCTCCAAGTTTAAGTTTTGGAAGTATTAGATTGAAATTTCTTGGAGCCCAATTAGAGTCATTCTTTATCACCCCTTCTGTTCCTCCCACTGAGCTCCAGAGATATGTCAGTAAAGAGCAGCTTAATTCCTCTTTCACTTAAACTAGGGTATCTTAGTTTGTTTTTCAACTTGTCTCTGAAAAAATCTTTGATAATTTTTAGTTCTCAGATCATAGATTTTTTTTATCAGGGGATAAAATAAATGTCTGCTCAGCTGGAAATTTGCAAGATCGAGAAACTTGTGAGATACTGAGTTTTGTCTTTGAAATAAAAAGGACACAAGAAGGAGAAACTGTTGTGGGTCTGTGTCTGCCTTGCTTTAACTTCCACATAGACCAAGAATTTAATGTGTAACATTTAATGCTACATAGAAAGTTATATGAAATACTTTCTGTGGATAACTTACAACACAGTTTAGTAAAACCTTCAGAATAATTTTCTCTGGATTATGCTTGTGCATTTCTTTGGTGAATTTAGTATCACATCCAACGGTTATACCAGGTGAAGCCATACTGTTGATAATGTACGGTCTTTTACATAAATTATATATCTGTATAGGAGGGAAACAAAGCCCTTTGAATGTTGAACATCATTTAGATGTTGATGATAAATAATCACTATCCAAGTAAAATAGGAGCTGAGATGTTCCAGTTTTCAGGCCAAAGACCTAACTTTAATATGTTAACAGGTTTATTCTGATCTGTTATTCATCTCCTCAGACACAATAATAATCTGCATACGTAGAAATGCTATCAGAGCTTTCACCTTTTAAATGCACGATGACCATGATTTGTGCAAGAGAACTTTCATATTCTGAGGCACATTTGACATAAATGACATAAACTATAATGTTCTGTTTTTTAGAGGCTTAAGGTGGGCTGGCTCTTACCTTCTTAATGACTATATACTTTGCTAAAATTAGTGAAACCTTAGCCAGGTTATTTCTGGTTTATCTGAATATTTCATATAAAAATTCAGATTAAGTTCTGAGTCTTGACATTACTGCTGAAAGCATTTTGTTTCAGCGAGTTTTAAGGTTGGTTGGTATGGAGAAAGTGAGGAGGAAATAGAAAGACACATAGGAAGACACGATGTGAAAACTAATGCTCTAAAACAATCTCTGAATCAATACTTTACGACAACTATCTCCCCACACTTTTCTTATTATTTATGGCAAATGCAGTGGAATGCCCTCTGAAATGCTTCCAACTAAAAAAATAAGGGCTGCAAAATCATGCTGAAATGAATTTCCATGGTATTTTCCCAGTGGCTTTAATGAGTACCGTAAATATGTATATTGAATTTTTTTTAAAAAGGTGTATTAATCTTGGACCTCAGTTCAATCTGTTAGTGCAACTCGGAGCTTTGTATATGTGCCAAAAATATTGCAGCAGTTCAGAATTACAGTTATGTAATGACCCAGACAGTGACAGGTGGATCACATTAGTGGGTTCACCAGCTAGAGCAGATGTTCCTTGTCAACTTGCCACTTATTAGAATAATTTATGTGTACACAGGTTTTGAGCTTTCAAACTGACGATGCAGTAGGTATATGCTGGTAAATCCTACTGTGACACTGTTATAGTATCTTTGGATATTACAGTAACTAACAATTACACAGTGATATCCAGTATTGTGATTTTCTTTAAGTTTGAGAAGAAATTTTCTTAGTTAATATGGTTTTTTATCTTATTTTTTTTTAATGAAAATGGTGAAATGATTTTCTTTCAATGTAAAAAAAAATAAATCAACCATAACTTTTTTTTCTTTAACTAGCTCTCCAGGTAAGAATGTGCTCCTATTATTTTACCCAGAAATCTTACCCTGCTTATAGTAAATTAATAAGATAGCTATCACTCCACAAGGAAACCTGCTGTTTTGTACAGCTTGAGAATTCCAGCATGCTCAGATAGAGAACGACAGCTGCAGGAAGCAGACATGCCTACTTTGGCCTATGGTCCAGACACCTGAAAGCAGTGGGAATCAAACTCAGAGATTTCCAGATCTGAGACATTCCTGATGTAATGTGGCAGCTGCTCGCAGAGCCCCTGCTATCCTGCAGATGGCTGAGGCAGCCTTATCCACCGACAGCAGCCAGGTCCCAGCTCCGATCTCTTTCCTGCTGTGGAGGACTCTGCCACCATGGGCAGTCCTGCTAGCGTATTGTAAAGGCATTGGGCTTGTACTGGCATGTTGATTCTTGCATAGTGCTCTCATGAAAAGCTGCATTAATGGTTGTTTTATAAATCTTCTCTGTGGACTGTAAGCAAAAAAAAAAAAAAGAAATTTCGCATTCTCAGTTTTTTCTGGTAATTGCGTTTTTCCTAAGAAAAAAAATACTCATCTTGATGCAAACATGGATTTTTGTCTATTTAGTTTGATGTGCAGCCTCTGCTTTTGTTCAGGTTTTTAAAGGACAAAGAAATTGCCATTTTTTTAAATTGGAAAGACTGTAATAACTTTACCTGATTCAGAAGTGCTTACAGATATTTTGTGTCTATATGTGACTGAAATAAATGTTCTTGATCTGGAGTACATGAAACTATAAATATATTTTTAGGTACACCGGCTGGCACTCCAGAGCATTATAAGAAAACAGCAGATGCTAAATTATCACAGACCCGGAGAGACTGAGTCTTGAAACATCCCTAATTTATACAAATAAATCTACAGGGCTCGATAATTGAGCTCATTTAACACTTAAAAAATATTCAATAATATGTTGTTTAGTTCTTACAGCAAATGATATTGAAGATACAATAACATTAAAAGTGAAATCAGTGGCTTCTTTAATATTATTATGGAGATTATTGTTAAGGGGAAAAAATAACCCTCAGTCTTTATATAATACAGACAAGAGAAAACAGATAAAAAATCATAGTCATTCTCCATCTTCCATTTTGAGTTCTGCAGAGGTGAGAAATCCTAGAGGAAAAAAATACAAAACTAAAAAATAAAAAAACCAGCAAAACTCCCAGAAGGGATTTACAATCTTTAGGTTTTCTGAATTTGTAAAAGACATGTTGAAAACAAAACCCACTAAAATTCCATTTGTTTAGGTTCCTTCTGGAGCTAATGGAAAAAAAAAAGGAAGAAAAAGAAAGAAAATCATGTGTATGGACTCTTATGNAGGAAGAAAAAGAAAGAAAATCATGTGTATGGACTCTTATGGCTGTGGGTTTCTGGATGTATATTAGCATGAATCCTATGATAATTTTAGCTACCTACCTGAGTGTCTGCCTTATAGCCCTACCGCACTTTCAGGATTCGGTTTCTAAGAAGAATATCCCAGCTACAGCTTTTTCAAAGGCAGAGCCATCAGAACCCTGCAGAGGTCTGTGAAAGTGACTGACAAAGTCTCCCCCAGCCACCTGAGGATAATGACTCTGGCACTGGTCACCTTCTATGAGCTGACTAACAAAATCAAAATGCACAAACACTGCACAAGTCAGAATCAATAGCAGTAGTTCCCATGTTTTGAGTAATCTTGAGTTATCCAGGAGACTGATTTTGATTTTCTCTCACAATTTTTCAGGATATGTCCCTGTCCTGCCAACTCTGGCTCCCCAGGAACAGTTTTATTCCAACAAGTATTCAAGGACTTGCTACTCTCCTTCAAAAGGCTTGGCCTAATTACAAGTAACTTCAGGTGACTCTCTCCTTTCCTTCCAGATGACAACAATGAACATGTTGTAAACATTGTTTAGAAAAGTTGTGATACCTGTGTGTTTGGTAGTAGGTGAGTGACTAAAACTTCTGTTTGCCTTTGAGGATGGATTGCAGAGAGGGTGTACATGTTGACTCACAAGCAAGTAACCACATGTTTCCTGCAGCTTTCTGTGGAATAGCTCCAGATGAGTAAGGTCTTCTTTAGACTACATAAGAACTTAAGGGATGAAAAAGTTTCACAGATCAGGACTTAACTGCATCCACCACTATAAAGTGGTTCACTATTGATTGTTGACCACGGGAGACAAGGAAAAGGCATGGCAATTAATATCCAGAAGCTCTGGGTATTTGAACGGGAAAGCTTGAATGATTATGTGTGTACCAGAGACTGGAGAGTTTCATGCCGTCTCCTTGAAAAAGTTTTTTTGAGGTGTTGCAAGGCTGATCAGAACACACAACAATTTATTGTCTAGCTTTCAGATCCACTGCCTTTTTTACATGCTCAAAGACTTAATATTAGGCCATGAACTTAGTGACAACTGCTAAAATAGGAAAAACTACACCTTTGAAAAATTGGACTTAGGCATTGGAAATTCATAAGTTTGTTTTCTGCTCACTTAGGTCTTCAAGAAAAAATAATTTCTTCCGAAGCACCCATGGCGCCTCTTTATGTTATATGTATAGTTATTGTCATATTACAGTGGTCCTTTGTCAGAGGCTGGCTTCTGTCAAAATGACTTGGATCTATCCCCAGTTGAATGACTGGCCTTGTTCATGTAACGTGGCACTTAGAGAGACCCATGCCTCAGTGAGTGCCCTACGGATTTTGCACACTATCGCTACACTAGCATGCAACACCTTTTATTTTCCCCACTCAGGTTTTTCCCCACTAAAGAGAAGGATGTGATCACTGTGGCGGTTTCTTGAGGGCAGTCTTTCACAGGAAGGGACTGCAATGCTAAAAATTTCTCGTTTGATTCTGGCGACACCTGACTTTTCTATGTGCAATAAATCTGGAATTCAGCAGTAGGACACAATGACACACAAAAATATGCCTCATTACTGAGTTTGGGTTTGTTGTAAAAGATGTACTTTAGGATGTCTAATTAGTAAATCCCTGGACAAATTGTTAAATCTTGAGGTTTTACGTAATACCCTTTCAGTAGATTATCATTCTGTACAAAGTTTTATGTTGGAATGCATACAGGGAAAAAAAAAATCAGAATTAATTTAGACATTGGTTAATATTAATCTGTAGCTTGTCATGATACACAAAATTTTCAGGTCACCTGTAGTCGTGGAAATTTCAAATTCTTTGTGGATACATGGGTGCCTGGCATGTACACTGAAGAGTGACTGAAGTAAATGATAGTTGCTTTTTGTATTGCTTTCTGCCATCTTTCCTCATTGAAGAGCAAACCCAAAAGGTTGTTGTGGGCCTTAGTAAGAAGGAGAATATTTTGTTTTAAAACGGAATAGCACAGTATCACATTTCCCTGCCATTTTAAATGTTTATTACTCTACAGTTTTTCATCTCCATCTGAATTACAAAGTGCAATCACTCAGCTGTTCATTGAGGTCTTATTTTGCTGCCAGCTTATTATATATAATCTCTTCCATTTATGCCATCTTCATAACTAATAGCATACATTTGGAATCCCTCAGGAAATTTAGGGAAACAATGTCAGAGTAGGCACTGTTAAACATTGTCATCAAACTGAACCACAGCATTTTTATCAAACCTAAGGAATATTTTTTCCCTTGTGGGTATAATAAAGAAAGGTGGGCAAAGTCAACTTCTGAGCATTTTCTGTTTGTGAGCTGAACAGTTGGACCACAGCAACTTGATGTTGCCATGGTTTAATAAGATCACACCAGCTGTAGTAAATTATTTGGGAGATACACAAAAGAGCAAATTGAACAATAAATGGAAACTTATTCTAAACATGAAATCCTCTGTTGTGGTTTCTCCTGAACTGTGATAAATGTACAAGTTCATGTCTATTTTACATTCACAGAAAGCTTAAATCTTAGTCTGGGATCTGGTTCTGATTCAGTAGAGGTATTTTTACCAGCTTTTCAGTCTTTTGATAGGCAATCCATAGAGAAATATTAGCAATGTAATAGTTTCCTTTTTTATTTCCACAAATAAAGCCACAAATTCTCTATATGTATTGAATTTTAAGAGAAAAAAAATTCTATTTCACTTCCTGATTGATAATCTTTGTGATAGCAAACATGATTTGTGTCTAATTTAAGGTGTCTTCAGTCTTGATAGTTTCTAAAGCTATCTACTATTTCTGCTTCCTGAGGTCAGCAATTTAAGAGCCTTCATTTTATAGCCACCATTTGTTAAACTGATCATTTCTAAATAGACAAACAGTTGGTAATAGCTTATTCCAGAAAGAGATTGCCAGAATCACTGATGCACAGACAGACCATTGCTGAAGGCTCTCTGCTGTTGGTGTTTGCATTTTTGTGTGGTGTTTGTTACCAGCAGCGTGTCACTGAGAGGTCCCGTGTGACACCAGGGGTGGGTTGGGCAGGACACAGCAGAGATGTGGCAGGATAAAGCCTCTGCTTCAAAGTCATAGAAACACAGAATCATTACTGAGGGAAAAGACCTCTAACATCATCAAATCCAACCATTAACCTAGCATTACCGACTCCACCTCTAAAACATGTCCCCAAGTGCCACATCTGCTTGTCCTTTAAAGGCTTTCAGTGATGGTGATTCCACCACTTCCATGGCAGCCTGTTCCAGTGCCCGGGCACCCTTTCAGGGAATAAAATGCTGACCACTGCCACCCTCTTGCTAAAGTTGATCACTGGGGCACTGCTCCTCTCCCCCAGGTCAGAGCTTTGCACCAGCTTTTTGTAGACCATACTGTCTGGAGTTCTCTTCCAAGTAGTTCTTTTCTGACATAGTCTATAAAAGTGCAATATAAATTAGGAAATAAATAGTTTCACCTAAGTGTGCCTGGATGGAGGTCATTCTGGAGCAATGGCTTCTGAAGTGAGGTTACAGAATTAAGAGCCTGATAAAACAGAGCAGATTGGCTTGGAAATCTGCTTTCAACTATAAAGCAGTCACAGACTGTGTTGTCGGCTGCTGATATGGTGGTTAAGACTGAGGCAGATCTCTCCCATGGTTTAGAGGCAAAATAAAACATATTCAAACATCTCCTTTTTGCAGAACTGCAGAACATCTAAGTAGAAGCTGGAATAACAAGGAACTGTTAGAAAATCTGCTAGGTCATCTCAAGCAGCAGCAGAGCAAAAAGCAGGAGCAGCTAAAGAGCAGGAGCTGGTCACAGCACAAGCTTCAACCAATCATGCGCTTGACACGTTCATTGAACTCCCAGCACATGACAGCCATGCTTCCATCATGTGGCAATAACGCGACAGTCATGCACCCATCTGGTGCCCATTGTGCGAGGAACAGACACCAATCACATGCCATCACATGACAACCAGGTGCCCAGCATGTGACAACCGTGCCCATCATACCCTGGCAGGTGGAAATTGCACCCAGCGTATCTGTTGTGACTACTGCATTTGCGCTGCTGAACAGGTGCCACCAGCAGCAGCAACAGCTGATGTTACTGATGGCTGTTGCAAGGTGAGGCAGGGAAATGCCAAGCACAACATGTGTTATATCATAGAAATTCTTTTTCTTAAAAAATTAATTTCAGTAGTATTGGGACAGAATGGATGAGCAAGCGAGGTGGGATGCTTCAGGCATCTCTCCTGACTGAAATGCAACCCAATGTTTTCATTAATTACTGAGATGATAAAATTGAGGATTCCCCCTCAGTTTTACATTCTTGTTTAATTGAGATTCTCTGTTGTGGAAATCATCTTTCATGCAGAACTAAACCAGACCCCTAGGTGGAGCAACTGTGTCACAGCTGAGCCCGCTGGTGGGATCTGCAGTGATTTACTAAAGCATTTTTATGATGAGGACAGATCTCAATATTCATGGATGGGTGACTAGACACCCAATATCCATTAAGAAACAGAGAGCCAATATCCATTAAGAAACAATCTCACTACAAATTTTTTTATAAAAACACAGGGCTTGTATGCCTAATAACTTTAAGAAGAACATACACAGAAAGCCCAGCTGGGAGACAGGTAACATTTATGAAGGAACAGGAGAAATTACATTTGGATTGATTTTGCAATTATTCAAGTATGTGGACTTGATTGGACCCTAAAAAATTCCTCTGATTTACTCACCATGGTTCCTAACTGAAGAGAGAGAAATTGGCTTCCTTGACTGTTTTAAGATGGCACTTACTTACAATAGTGACCATCATTTATTGATGACATAGTTGTAGTCTACCTTAAATCGAATGGTTATCATGCATATATGTCTCCTTTTCATGTGCTGTCAGAGCCGAGCATTGGTACATCAACCACATACTGAACTCTGGCCAAGAAAATGCACACAGAAATCATGGCCAGACTTCTGTAAAAGTAGAATAGCTGCTTCAAAGCCACTGCATTTGGTAGAACAAAAATATGAGAGGTGAGTTTTCGTAGGTGCAGAAATCAGAAGATATAAGGGAGTATTTATTGTTTAACACTGGCTCTGTCCCATATCAAAATACAAAAGAAAAAACCTGGAACAAGAAAAACTGTATTTTATGAAAAAAAGGTCTTTTCAGAATTTACTTATGTAGGATACTGGTGCAAAATGCTGAATCACATTTTATGCATTCTAGGCTGCTGTCTCTGCCTTGGCTCATAACAGTGTTTTGGAACAGATAAATTGTCACAGTTCTATAAACTGTGTTTATGGTATTTCATAAGCACCTGTGTACCATCTAATATAATTTATAGACCATGTTTGTTGCTTTTGCCTTTTAGATAACACCCAGAAAAAGGTTTCTGTTCGATTTGGAGTGTCATGTTTACTCGGTACACACTGCCTGAGCTGGGTAAAAAGCCACCACAACAAGCTAAAAAAACAAACAAAACTACTTTTTCTAGCCTACCTGCTAACTTCTAGACTAAATGTGGTTAAACTGACTACTGCCCTCATCCATATTTATCCAAAGTACAGCTCATTAGTGTAGCAGTTATTCTGTACTTTTTTCCCCGATGTCTTTTTTCACTTTATCCTGGCCTGAATTTATTCCTTTCCTAAACTGGCCAAGGTAGGCCACCCTGCATGACATCCACTCCACCTTCAGGAGGATCTGGTACTGAAATGTGTGAGGAGCATTTCTGTTCAGAGCTCAGCATATGGTGGATTAAATCATAAGGACATCCCTCCCAGGTGCATGACCTTCATCAGGAGCAGTGGCTGCCAGCAGAAGTCAACGTGTCGCAGCTCATTTACCAAGGGCTGGGGCACAACTCCTGTACACACATCGGCAGAATAATGGGAGAGCATCACCTCAGGAGCTGTAAGGCTTGTGAAAGACGATGAGGAAGGAAAGAAAAGGGCCAACACCTGTGAGAACAGCAGTTATGGAATACGTGAAAAGTGGCAGGGAACTACTTGGAAGCAGAAGTTCTAGAACTACAATCAAAGCAGACTTTTACTAAGTAAAATACATGAATGTTGAGTGTCTTAGTATTGGGAGAGACAAGCATAATTTTACATACTGTATTTGCAGTAATCTTTCAAAATCTAGGTTTCTATCTCTATTTGTGTGTTCTTGTAATATAAATTACATGTTACATATAAATGCATATGTATATTAAATAAATAGGCTTGTAGAGTGGTTTTTGACTATTAAGTTGCTAAATAGCTTGGGAAATACAAACAAAATTGGTTAAGTCAATTACTCTTAATTTTATTCTCACCCCCAGGTAGCCTGTTCTGGTAGTCTGTCTCGTCAGCTTTGAAAAAAGCGTCTTTTTCAGTGGGCAAACTGTAGAGTTGGTTATTATTGTGATTCTTTTCACTTGGTTTTTATATCTTTGCTTTTGTTTCTACTCCTTTTTTTTTTTTCCAGTCAATAATCTTAGAGGACTCAATTGCTTTTAACAGTGAGTTACTTTATATTGTGCATCCATGTATTATGGAGATGTTTTATTCATGTCTGAATTATTTTCCTTCCCAAAATGTCAGAAACAGTGTAGACACTTCAAGTTTAGTATGTTCACTGTAGTACAAATTGAATTTTCCTCCAGCTATAATTATTACAAGCTGGGTGTTTTTCTTCCTCCTAATTTGTCTAGGAGAAAAGACAGGCAGTCTTTATGAAGACATAAGATGCCACATAGTTTAAGTATATTTGTATAGGCTTTATTTATCTTGCAGCTTCACAATACACAGGATCTATCACTAAACAGAGATTTCCTGCACATTTGTTTGATATTCCTATTTCTCCATCCTTTAAAAAACGTCTAACAATTTGGAGAAATGTTGTGAGGCTAAGGGTGATTTGATATTAAGAGGAAGAGTTGCTTCTATGCCTTAAAAAGCCCATCCTGAACCTTGAAATAGGTTGTGAAGTAAGAGGAAAAATCTTAGGAAAGATTATGCTCTATATGCTGCTGATCAGCATGTGCATTCAATGGGCTGAGACAAGATTCTACTCATATAAAACTAATTTTGTGGAAGCAAGCTCAGGCCCTTCTGGTTTGCACTGATTTTTTTATTGGTAAACTTATTTTTTTCTGCTTTCTGTTGTATATTGAAGAGCATACTGTGGTTCTTTGGAGACAAATGAAGAAGTTGTTCTCTCAATATTTTCTTCCAATTTGTATATGAATCATCCAGGTAATTTACAAAGCAAAACTAAAGGCGTGAAAATGAGGTTTTTCTTCTACATCTGAAAGGTAAAGAGAATTTTAACCATATTCTGTTTTGAAAAGATTCTTCATGTTTTTTCTAGGGCTACCGTAACTAAATACTGTTACAGTGCAAAGTACTGTAGAGGGGCTGCTGGTCTGAGAAAATTAGAGAGACTATGCCATTACTTAGATAAATATGTAGGGTACATTATCCAGGTCAATACTCTGACTGGCAGACATAGTGGGATTTCTGGCAATTGCAATACCCCAGGCTGTGAGCTGCTGCTATATCTAAAATGGCTTTTCTCTTTGCAAGCATGCATTCAACCTCCTTCTAGATTGTAGTTATTAAAACTTTATAACTCTTTGAGGCTTTCTCTATGAAGCCCTAAAGAAATGCAAAGTACTATTATTGAAGCAATGCTAGAATTGTTTTCTTCTCTAGGGTACTAGCCATAGGACTTCCCCAGATGGATGTGCATTTATGTATTTAAGTATAAGGCATTTTTTAGGGCAATTCAGAAGGCCATACTGTAATGAAAAATGTTATAGAAGGGACATCAGTTAATAAGAAAATGTAGAAAACTAGCTGACATTCGCATTATGAGAACCTATTTTGAGTTTGCTTAATACTTTGTTGGGTTTTAAATATTTATACTTTTTCTGACTACAAATCTGTTTCAATCTGAATAGTTTTAAAAAGATCTGTGAAAATAATTTTACTGTTTCACTGTTTCAGAAAGGTTAGAGAAAAATATTGTCCTGCCAACCTGAAAAAAATTCTAAAGATTTTAGGTCCCTAAGTCTCTTGACAACCTCCCAACCTGTGAAAAAGGGATTTGAAAAATGTCAAAGAGGGAGTGGAAGAGTCAAGTTAATGAAAGGCCTTCAACTGGCATTGAAGTTTGCCCCAGCTCTGTTGGGTTTTAAGACTTTGAAAATATTATTTTGTAACTATTCCCTGCAGACTTTGAAAGATTTAAGCAAGTTTGCTCTCTAATTAGGTACAGCATCCTCACTCAGCGTGTCTCAGCCAGGGCCCTTGGGGCACTCCGGCCATTGCCATGCCCGTGCCTTTCTGCTGTTATCAAAGGAGCTCTGAAGCCAACAGCAGAGATGTGTGCATCATCTCCTGCTGGCACACACTGAGGATGAAAACCGACCACTGCTGTTTTAGGCTGTGCTGAGGAACGTCAGGCTGTTGTTACACAGCCCCCTTGAGTCCTCACTACTCACAGTGTTGGAAGCTGTTTGCCCCATACTCCCTAAAAGGAAAACATTTATACTTAGGACATTGCACAAAGGGAAGCTACACAAAGAAGTGTTAATGACAACAAATCAAATGCAAAAAATGAGAAAATGTGATTAAAAATGAAATCAAGACTGAGTTAGCCTGAATAATGTTAAGTTGTCCCTTACATCTGAATGCTATGATACCACTTCAATTACATATTTTCAAATAGTCATTTCATAAAATTTCTGGGTTTTGCAGCATGTGTGTGAAATAATGCCTGGAGATAAATTGTAGTGATATAAGAAATGAGCCAAAAATCTGTCATTTCTCTATCTTGTTTACTGCATATACTAGAGAGTAGTTAGTGAATGTCTACCAGTGGGAAGATAATCAAATTAAGATTAAAATTAAGATACATTGTAAATTATCTTCTGTTTTAAACTGGAAAATAGAAGGTACTATTAGCTGCTATTTATGAAAAAAAAATTCTACTTATTGGAAATGGACAAATTATAATTCTTGGCATGTAGACCTAGGAATTGACTCAGCTGAATGATCCTTGTAGTTTTTATTTTATTTTTCTTAAGTCAGCTTCTTCATTAATTATTAAAGAAAATTAAAGTTATGCCCACTGGGAAACAGACTATGGTTATGTGAACAAACATTAAATCCAGATTGTTTACAGATCAGCACTCAGGCACTTGTCTGCTGTCAAGTATGTTGCAAGTTTGGTTTCCTTTGCACTAAAAGTAACAAATGGGAAAAGAAATAAGTGCTAGAAATGAGGTGCAATTTTTAGAATGGAACATTAAAAATGCTATTGGGGGAGGTTGCTGTCAGTATGGGAATTCTAGTTCAGAGATCATTTGCAAAGTCAATGTTGCATGCCTAGAAGTTATGAAAATCGGCCCCATTTTGCTGTAAATATCTATGGTTGCACAAATTAAAATCAGAACCATACCATTGTGACTGTAAGGGTAATATACCCCATGGAAAGCAATACGTACACTCGTGGGCCCCTGAACCATACAGCCTGCATTTAAAGTGGAATAAACCAATACTAAAGGGAAAAGTCAGTGCACAGCCAGTGCACATGGAAACATGCATTTGTTAATGATCCTTACAAAAAGTGAGACAAGAACAATGAAAGAAATAAGCTACAGCATATTACAAGGTATAAGAGAGGTTAGTGGATGCAGTGATCACTGTACTTATTCAGTGAAGCATGATGTGCTCTTAACGTGTAAAGAATAATTTCACAAGAACAATTTTTAAAAAGTCAAGTAGATGTTTTTGACCACCTCAATTTGCTGAATCAAGTGGGTATGTAGCATTCAAAATATTGGGGACAGCTGACCCAAACTAACCATAAAATATCCCATACCACAGAACTGCACGCTTAGTATGTAGACTGGGGGAAGTTGGCTGGGAGTGGCTGATCACTGCTCAGGGACAGGCTGGACACTTGCCAGTGAGTGGTGAGGAATTTTATCGAGTACTGTTAGTTTTTTCTTGGGTTTTATTCCTCTCTTTTTTTGTTATCTCCCTTTACTTTTCCGTTATTATTTATATTTCATTATCATTTTTATTTCCATTTATTTTCTTTTTTTTCCTTATATTAGTTAATTATTAATTATTATTAAAAACATTTATTTCCTTTATTAAATTGTTCTCAGCTCAACACATGGACTTTACCTTTTTGTGATTCTTCCTCCCATCCAATCAGGTGTGGGGGGCACAGAGAGTGACTGAGTGATTCCATAGTACTTATTTGTCAGCTGGGGTATGCCGGAATAAATAAATAATAGCATGACACTTTGTGACCTTGCACGTCAAATAATTCTATGCTGCAAAGATTTGAATCTTTTGAAAAACACTTATTTTCATTATGTCTCTATGTTTTGCAAAAGAAAGTTGTTATTAAGGAACTTGAAACATATTATCTACCTTACTTAAAAATCTGCTCCTATGAGATGGGAAGAGAAAGCTTGAATACAGTAGAAGGCAGAGAAGAGACAATGTATTCGTAGATTTTCTACATCTTGCCAAGGGCATTTATTTCAAATATACTCCAAAAGGAAATATAAAATTGGGATGTGATACTTTCAAAATTCAAAAAAATTCCATAGATGATATGGGCCTACTAAGCTTTGCAGGTCTCATTTCTCCAGCACCCTTGGTTTCAGCTGAATCTGAGACGGTATGAATAGATTATTTTGCTGACACTTTGGAAGAAAGTGATGAAGAGCTCCTAGGAGAGTAGATGGAAGTTTTGGAGTAGCTTCTGGAAACATGTGACAGTGATAAATGGTCTGATTAGATATCCACAGACTTTTTTATAATCTTTGGTCCAAAAGTTTCACTTGTTCTAGCTTGTATTTTAAACATTTATTTTCCAGGATAAAATGTCTGATGACCAAGGGATTTAGTAGTAAGAAGTAAATAAATCAAAACAATTACTCTAAATGAAAACCTTGTGCTCCAGATGATAAAGAGCTTTATTAAAAGTTAAGCTTGTGGGCTGCGCACAATAACTAGCTTGCGCAAACTGAGACAACAAGCAAACTTATTCTGAGGTTGGCACTCCAGACAGGGGAAAACTTCTGGGATGACAGCAGTGGAGTTGAGGGTAGCTAATCAGAATTGTTACATCCTGAAATTAAGTTCAATTTGGCATAAATCCATTCTGGACCCTCTGTGTAAACTTGTTGAGCATATTACTGTCATATGGATTAAGCCAATTTGCAAAAATGCATAAAAAACTTGAGCTACATCTCGGTTAGTGGTACCTGTTGCCCTGCTGTAGGCACTCAGACTCCCTGTGTGTGTATGCAAATCTGCTTGTGCATGCATGTATAAAAGGAATATAGGAAAATTGAGTTTTTTAAAATGGATAGTAGAATCTCAGAAACTCCCTTTACCAAATTAGCCTCTGAAAACTGCCAAAATGATAAATATAGATCTATTCTTCCAAAGCAGATAACCGAGTCTTCAGGAGAGGAGTATATTTCCATCTACAATTTGAAATCATGCTGTTCCTTCAATAATTGGATGTCTTGGAAGAGATGTCCCCATATACAAGAAGGTACTAATTTTATTTTATTTTATTTTATTTTATTTTATTTTATTTTATTTTATTTTATTTTATTTTATTTTATTTTATTTTATTTTATTTTATTTTATTTTATTTTATTTTATTTTATTTTATTTTATTTTATTTTATTTTATTTTATTTTATTTTGTAGAGCAACTTCAGGGTGTGAACAATCATCCAGGATGGAGATGTATTTCCCTTTTTACTTTCAGTTCCTTGCAAGTTCCTTGTTATCCTGAATGTCTGCCATCTAAAAGGTGGCATCTGAGATGTAAAAATAGTCTTTGGTTTAAGCAGAAGGTGTAAGTGTATGAGTTTGATGATATAGTTATGTTATATAGAGGCTACAGCATTCAAAACATTGCATAATTAATTTATTGATGATTTGGAAGTATTTAAAGAAGATGTATTTTTCTTCTGTTTTGAGAAATCAGGAGAAAATTGGACAGAAAGGTTTGTCCGTGACCTTTGATGAATAATCTTTTTCAAATGTTTTCAAAACTGGGAGAAACCTCAGGAAAAAATTTCAGCAAATCAAAAAGTTGAAAAAACCCTTAGCAGTTATTTTAGAAGTGTATGCATAAGTTGCAAAAATATCTCCTTCTTAGAGAGGCAGATATTTTAGAGGAATTAGTTTTGGCTCAGGAGCATGATACTGCAAAAGATTGCGGTCCAGACTAGGTGGGAATTTCAGTATGTGAACACAGGGCGTACATAGGCCATTTTCAGTCAGGAAGGGGGATTCAGCAGAGATAATTCTGCAAAATAAAAAGGCATTGTCAATGTCTACACTTCAGAAATAACAGCAACCCCTCAGATGCCCACAGTTGCTAAAAGAAAGAAGAAGAATGCGAAGATAAAGAAGAAGTTACTGAGGGAAAACAGGAGGCTACTGTGAGACAAGATGGTTTATGAATACTGCTCAATACTGTCTGCTGCACACACACCTAGAAGCATCAATGGTATTGAACTGAAATTCACTTAATAAATGAACTTCGTGTTATGAGGCTGAAAAATGTATGTATTTTAAATGCATATATTTAGACTTGAATTTATTTTTGAATTTATAATTGAATTTATTTTATCACTCACATTTTAATGATATCAATAGTAGCAAACCATAAAGAGAAAACAGAAGAAATTATTAGAAATTAACCCTACAGTGGTATTTAGACTATTAAAATATTAATTTAGGAATAGAGGAATTAATTTTAGCCATCTAAAAAATTTAGGTAAAATGAATGTTTTTTAAAGTTCAGTGGCATGTTGTGTTTTAAACATGCATAAGAAAAGCCCTTCCTTTCCTGAAAAGCAATAAACAAGAATTAAGAAATACAGTATTCATAAAGCTTCTTTCAACCACAAACCAGAAAGAAAAAAAAAAAATCCATCTCTGAAATTTACTTTTAACTGCTCTTGTTACAGTAGTAAGTGTTGACTTCTGAAGATGTTTACAGCAAGGAGAAATTATTTTCAGAAGTACAGAGAGAAGATTAATTCAGGCCAGGTTGAGAAGGGTTACTCACCAGTTTAAACACCTTGGCAGAACTATCCAGGCTGGAAATTTTAAAAGAATGAATTTTCACTGTTTTTCTATTATAATCTGATTCTGGCACAAAAATGCCATATTTTGCTTGCAAACAATGGTGCCTAAATAAAGTAGTGCTCGGCTGCACAGCATCTCCTGGAATCCTCACTGCATAACATCGAAGTGGTACAGTTCAGTTATGTCTCTATAGTTACTAAAACGTTGTTTTTTCGCAGTGCCAGTCTTTATGGTGATAACACACAAGTTTATAGAGAGAGCCTTGAGACTGTAAAGCCCTTTCTGTTCATAAATAGAACATAATTCTGTAATGGCCAATGATCCCCTGCTTCACAGGCTTTGCTTTTGTTCTGGTTCAGGGGTCTTTGGCATTTTGCTGCAGGTTTTGTGTGGAAATTCTGATTGTTTTCACTTGGGTTGACACTTTGCATATATTTACATTTAGGCCTATGTTTAATTCTCATTCAAGAAAAAAATGAAGTTTATGAAAATTTCTTTTCATTGAACACTACATGGAACTTATCTATTCCAAATTGTTATTAGTTATACCACACTTGACTTACTCTCCTTCACAGATGATCTTGAACATGCCTGGACAGCCTTGACTGTACCCAGACTACTGGGGCAGACAAGATGCTTTCCAGAATGTTGCTAACCCATGCTCCGTGAGCATCTCTTTAGCATTGCAAAGTTTTAAAAGAAAGCACCACGAATTCAAATACTGAATAGGCAAGCTCTACATGCAATCGCCAACTTCTGTCCTCACAACAATAATTTCGAGCTGTCACAGACGTAACTACCATGTAAAGGTTAGAACATCACTGATGGAAGAAGTAGCTAATGGGTTTTCAGCCTGAGAGACTTGGGAGTAGAAAGAATACAAGTATCCACATTGTTATTAAATTTGTCTCTAATATTCAATAACTTGTTCAAGCAGAAGAAAAGGATTTATTTTCTTATGTATAAACCTAAGCTAAGAATAGATATTCAAACTGGTTTTCGTTTATACATAGTAAACCAAATTACTTGCCACTGTATGATTAGGAAAATGTGCTACAAATAAAATGTTTGCACTAAACTGTCCACATCATGAAAATTGCCTTTCAACATATTTTTTTCTTCCCTAAAGAACAGCCACTCTGAATTATAAAATGTAACACCTTGATTATTTTTAAAAATAATAACAACCCTATCTAATTAAAAATGAGCTAGAGGAGTGTGTTAGATCCAGATCTAGTTGGGAATGAAGTAAAGTCCTTCACAGTGGACTTGCTAGGCTGGGAACCTAAACCACTTGATTCAATAACAGGTAAAATTTAGGATCGTCTTTTGCTTTCTTTCTCACATTTATCATCTGTCCAATACCTAATATGTACTATATAAATGTTGCCACGGTTAAGATAAAAGGTAACACATAAGCTCCATCACATTTAGGCTTTCCCTATAATTGATTATAAAAACGTCTTCAGAAAGTTTTTTGTTATGGATGTTTCATCAGTTTCACAGACAATGGTAAACCTTACTTTGAAAAATTTACTTTCCATGACTTTTCTCTAGAACCATCTATTAAATCAACCTACACATATTACCTTTTTTTTTTTACGCTGCAACATTATGGACAAATATTACCTGACATACTGAAATTGGAGAATTTTTGTTCTTCATCCATACAGTGAAACAAACATTTTTGTCCTGCTGGATTCAGTCTTTTTCAATACAAAGAATTGCTCAGGATTTCGATTTGCATTCTATTAATAAAAATATCTAGTGGTCTTGCATTTCAACATTTTTATACTTATGCAATCAACAATGTTCCCTTAGATACTGTAAGGAAGTCCAATTAATTTCTGATCTCTCTGGTTGTGATCTCTGGCCAAGATAATTTTCTTTCTGGCAGAGGAAAGTGCCTATATGTGTTCCAGGGCTGATTAACCTGTATGATATGTGGTAGAAATAAGGAAATTTCTCTGTATCCAGCTGGGTATTAATAAAGAACAAATCCTCTTATGCTGTCAACAACACTTTGTTAGGATCAAAGTCAAGTTGGTGACTGACCATCTGTCTCTGTGCATATTTATTTCACATAGTTCATGCTTTACTGATCCCTCAGCTCTCACCTTGAATCAGAATATTTAACCACACCAAGACAATTTGGCTTAGTCAAGACACCGAGACTTTTACTGTTGACCTCAATATAGCCAGGAGCTCTGTTGGTCCTGGTCTCAAGTAGTTTCTGTTACCTTGGATCATTCAGTTAATTTTTATTTTGGGTATATAAAAGATTATATTTATTCAGCTTTTAAAGAAGCTGTCATAACTTTGCCATATGAAAATTACATTTTATGTAATGCAGTGAGGGTTGTTTTCAAGCTGCTGACTAAAAGTGCGTTATATACTATTAGAGCAGTTTCACTGTGGTTTCACTTCATTACAGAAAAGATTTTATTCAGCTAGAGGTTTTCAATCATTGCTTTGAAGTATGAAATAAAAAATGGACCTTTCTTATAGAGAAAAGTAGGTGCTTTATTTGCTTAAAACTTTGGTCCAATAGCATTGAATGGATGATAGAGGAAGTAGACGCATTTTCAGGCTCTCAGTGATGCTTACACAATGCAACATTAAAGCTTGGATTTGCTTACAGCCACCATCTCACCTGTTTACATTGGATGATCTCTGAAAACTTCAAAGATCTTAAGTCAGGAAATCAGTATTATCAGTATTTATTTTATCTATCGGTATTATCCCAACTAGCCAAAGTAATAATTCCTATTTTTTATGAAAGCAAAAGTGAAGAGAATTATGGATAAGAGCAGTAGAGGGTTTCATGCGTTGAATGACAAACAGCTATAAGTAAATAGACTCAGAATTAATGAGACCAATTTTTGCACACTATGTTAATTGAGCTGGGACTACTATGCTTGGATATGAGTTTTCTCAATTGACATGTCACTACTTATACAATATCAATAACTCGATATTTACTTGTAGCCTAAAATACTCCATCTAAACCAAGCAGAATTATAATGTAGTAAATATCAATTATATTTCCACTTTTTTCCCCAAAGATAACTTAAAGCTGGGTTAAAACATATAATAGAGAAACTGATGAAAAGAGGAAATATGCAATCTCGTCTCCATGCCCACAGTAGTCAAGACCAGTTTTAATGGAATTAAATTGTGTGAGATGTATTCAGATTAAATATTAAAAATCACTTTCTTATAATAAAGATACTGAAACAATAGAAAAGATGGCTTGAGTCCACCACAGGTGATCTTTGAGAAAAAGACTAGACAGATTTTCAGCCTGACAGAATCGGCTGGGTAAGACTGAATCTTCCATCCTTCCTCTGAAACTATCAACATTTAGAACTGCACCCAGAAACAACAGTCTAATATCCAAATGGTGGGGAAAGGGAATATCCAGATAATGAAGGGTTTTCTTCCATTTTAGATAAAAGGAACAAAACTGGTTTCCAACCCTCTTCTAGAGTCAGACTTCTTCTAAAAATGAAGCTTTGCCTATATAAAAATCAATATCTCATTAAGCAATTAAAGTTTAAAGGACAGTCAGAAGAAGGCTAAAAAAATAAAGGAAAGGCTTTTGTTCCAGCTCTTGATCCAGTATCCCTATAGATAAGTTAAAAAACTCATTGTACTTTTAAAGTTGACTGAGCTCTTGGTAAGATGAAAAAATGAGCACGCAGCCCCAGGGAATGGGAAATATGACTCCATTTCAAAGAACTGTTCTCTATGAGAAAAAAAGGGGGCAGCTGTTGACCATGTTTTTTCTGATCTGCAACTAACTGAAAATTTTAATCTCAGGGCTGTTAGAATGCTACCTTTAAGCAGCCCTAAATTCCTTCAGAAGTTATAAAAAAAAAAGTCAACAGCGATGAAAATAATTTTTTTACTCCACGAAAAAGAAATCATTCAGCATAGACTTTTTCGTGTTTATTTTATCTCAAAGATCTATCAAAGGTTACTCAAATTAGTTTTATGATAATTCAGGCAAGACACCAACATTTACTTTCACATCTAATCACAAATGATTTGACCTTGGTCAACCTTCCATACATCAGAGGAGCGGGTTCAGAGAGACATTAGAGGAAAGGGTTGGCTCTAATAAAGACTCTTCACTGCACAGTCCAGCATGAGGCACCCTGGCTGTCAACAGAACGATATGACAGCGATCAGCTCAAACGTGTAATCCGGTTAATGAGGCATACCAGAGGAACTTGCCGAGAAACTAAGTGTGTGAGTGATATGGGTACTTTGTCATGGATTAATAGAATATTAATCAAGGCAAGGTTCATTTTCATATCCTGGTGACAGAAGGATTAGGCAGCATGGGAGTGTTAAAGCTTTAAGTACTTTTGAGAATGCAGGGTCTGGCTTCCTTACTTTTGTTTCAAGTAAAATGAATAAATCTAAATATCCTGCAGTCAATGCTTATCATTTTGAATTGTTTCCTCAGCTATCTTATGGAAACTTGGTTAAAGAGCAGCACAAATCTTCTGTCAAACTTTCCAAAGGAACATCTGCACTGCATAATTCTAAGTCAGTTTCCTTCTGCGTTCACATTTAGGCTCTTCAAGGATGTACCATTGAATACTTTTCTATGTTTTTGAAGCAGTAATGTAGAATTGCTAAATCTTGATCAACAATTAATGAGCTTACAGGTTTTTTTTCTGTGGTAGTTGAAGCATCTCAATAAAATCATAGTAACTGGTTTTAATTGCAAGAATAACTTTGATAACAAGGTATTTTTTGGACAAAAGAGAATATTGTTTGAATATATTAAGGTTATTGTTGTTCATAGGTGCTATCTAGATAATTTTAAAAAGTAACATGAAAGTTTATTGCCACTGTAATAATTTTTTTCCAGCTATTTATTCTGTTCAAGTGGTACATCAGAAATCTATAATGAAACAACACATTCAGTCTCATAGGCTGGTTTTTTGTTTTGGTTTTTTGCTGATAAACATAGTGAAGTTGAAATTCCAGGAACAGTGGCAGTTCAGCAGCGAGCAGAAGTGTATTCACTAAAAATACTAAAATTTTGAAAGCAACTAAAATACATTCAAGTCAAGCTTCTAGTGTTTCTAGGATTATTTTTATTTGCTGAGATGGGGGACTGAAGCTCACCACACAAGCACTCGGCACAGATCCTAAAGTTAGGACAGGTAAGCAGCATAGAATTTACAAGCAGCATCGAGAAAATGGCAAAGATATGGATATAGTGTCATCTGTTACTTTCAGAAATGGATATGGGCTATTGGAGGTGCCCAACAAAAGAAAAGAAAATGTATTTTCTTATTCGTAGAAAGCATACTGACTGCATGATAAATTCGTATTGCTTTCGAAGAATGTGTCTGAGGAAAAGGATATCATTATATCACTAAAATTTTTTGCTTTTCTGATTTTTTCAGGTTAGCAAGAACACTAGGCCAAGACAAATTCCCATCAAATAACTCTTTTTATTTGCTTAATTTCTCTATTTTTAAATCTATATATTTTAAAATTGACCTTATAGAAAACCTAACTTTCAAGTCAGTAGTATGCTCTGTAACTTCAACTATGTATTCATATTTATTATTTTCTCCATGTCTTTATTTTGCCATGCTTCTGCAGATGTTTTCCCATTCGTCCCTCTTGATTCAGCTCCCTAAATCAAGATTCAACTTCAGTTTCTGCTATAAATACCGGGTGATTTCCTTCCACTAAATATCGGAGCTACAAATTAAGTGCATGTCTAGTGTATACAGGTAAAAATATCAGATCCATACTTATCCAGCTAAGTTTCAACATCCGAGAAGGTGAGCCAAAAATTCTGGGAAACCCACATAGATCACCGTAAAGGTAGACTTGGCATCATGAATTGTCCTTGCTTACATTTTGAACCATTTTACTATGCAGTTGTTCCTTCCTGACTACATTTTGTGGCAAGAAATCGAAGAAATTTCTTTTAAACTCCTTTGGTAATGAATCAACCGGCAAATGAGATGTTTACAGGATGTCAGTAATGGCAAAATACACGATCAGATGGACTCGGTTGTAACTGCTTAAGACATAGGATAAGAAAATTAAGTGCCATCATATTGTGGACTATACAAGTTGGTGAAAATGGAACTACTGTGTAAAATACGGTGGAGATTTGTTAAGGATAGAAAAACATTCCCACATATCCTATTTCAACTATCCAAGAGCTTTTTTCCACTTCAAAGTAGTTTCTTTTAAACTAATATATAATAAAATAAAACTGAAACTAAAGACAAAAAATTACATTTTTTGAAGAAAAAGACTTTTTAAAGATGTTGCATAATTATCAAATTTCATTTAATTTTTCTACTTCATATGAAACTTTATTTCAGAATTGTCTTTTTCATTTAATAGAATTTCTATCCTAACTAACTGCTTACAGTTGTTTTTGAAGACACTCAGAGAATTTTTATGGGGTTTCTGAGAAATGTTGTTTGAGCTGAGTAACTGATGTTTGACACTGATCAGGCTTCCAAGCAGCTGGCTAGATCCAGCCAACTTGAATTCGCTTAACAATATTGGTGGGGTTTGTGTCGACAGCTGGTTAGATACCAACAATATTTTCCAGGTTAATTCAATTTAATCTTATCAATATTCCTACCTGCTGTTGAAAGTGCCTTTTGCCACCATCATTTTTCATACTAATTATAACACTTTTAGGGCTGCTTTGTATTGCTTACTTGTATTCCCAGTGACATATTCTTTTTAATTTTATTTCTTTGGATAGAATAGATCTAGATGAAGAAGTAAATCATGATTTATATATCTTTTTAAGAAATAGCTATGCTGCCTTGTGACTCAACGAAGTAGACCTTTATAGCAGCTTCATGATAAAAGTGAGAGATCAAGAAGCAGTTTGGAAGTAAAAGCTGATGTATGGTCATCTACAAAGGTATGAAATAAATTCCTAGAATACTGTCAGTTGTAACATGATTACATTTGAAAGATAAACTGACATAAAGATACTAATAAAGCACCTGGCCCAATGGGCAGATTTAAGAATTATCGCTGAAATGGAAAGAAATTGAAAAAAGCAAACAGAAAGAAGAAAATGGCCTAGAACTCTCTATGTGTTTTTATAATTTTATTTATTATTCTACTGCATTTTTTTTTTGCAACTTATTTTTTGATCTTTCACTATTCCTGTTGTGAACCAGCAAGTAACTGATATATCCAAGCATCTCTGACATTTTATCCACCTTATTTGCACTTCGTTTCAAATCTGGGGCTTCTCGGTTTTTTGGTTGGTTTTTTTTGGGGGTTTTTTTTTAGCAAAGAATGCTGCCTCTTCTGCTGTGTTTTTCCGTAATGGTCGCCTGAGGTCAGTGTTGCTCAGGTGCGTCTTCAGGATCCATGTTCAATCTAATCCAGTGACTGACAAACCCTCATGGAGATCCTGCAGCTGCATATACTTATGTCACCCTAAATTCTGGGAACTATAAAGAAAAAGGATAACTCTGCCAGTCACACACAGAGGGCTTGTTCGGTTTTGACTAAATGCAGAATAAGTAAGGCAACAGCACTGAATAATGTGAGAAAAATGAATATCAATGAGGTGACACAGTGGATGGCCTTAAGGAGCATAAGGGATGGCCATTACAAAATTGATTTGAGTTAAAGTTGAATTTTCTAAATAATCATCCTGAATTCATTCTCCCAGATCCTAAAGTTAGTTTCAGGTGTAACAAGCAAATACAGTGGCCATTAAAAGGGACAGATACAGAATTGCTTAAGGAGAAGGAGGAAGGATCCAAAATATGTCATTATTTATTTGGATCACAGAGAGTAAGTATGGATTTCTAGGTAAAATTTATCAGAAATTTTTTCTTGGAGATGGTCTTAAGAGAAAACACAACAGTTCCTGGGCTCCCTACTATTCACATCTGTGAGCACAGAAAAACCAAACTAATCATACAGATTACCCTGACTAGTGCTCTGGCTTTTTTTCTCTTTAACTACATACGTGACAGAATGACAAAGTTCAACATTAGCTGTCAGAAAATGCCCAGGGAAATGTTGCTTAAGTGCCAAGAGGAAAGTATTGTGTGTGTTACTGCTGATGACTGCAGCCATTGCAAGATGTCCAAACTGGCTGCTCTTCATCACCTGCAACAGCTTCTGCCAGTTGAAAAGTACAGTGCATCCTTGAAAGGACAAAAATCCACTAGAAAAGAAGTGGGTGGCATCCTTTATCGAAAACATCTGGCTGTGTTTTTTGAAGGTATTCCCATTAGGGTGTCTTCCCAGCCAATAAAAGTCCTACGGATTCTTTGGGCAGATTTTAAATGTCTACCTTTGGATTCAGGGAGGAAAAAAGTTATAGATATATTACTTCAGGAAGGCAAAGAGTTAAATTCTTCAGAAAGAGGAATTGAGATAGGCTATCTTTACAGGCAGTCGTATTCCCTATTGTTCAACAAAATTCCATATACAGTTCTGAAGAAGTGTGACTCAGTGGCTCTGCCTGTGTAACGTTCTGGGGCACAGATCTGGCCCACTAGGTGGGAACAGTGAATATGGCACCAGACACACTTTTCCTTGATATTGGTAATGAAGGATGCTTTTAAGAATGTAGGTGTTGATAATAATACAAAAACCACATTTGTGCCTGTTGTGCTACCTACCAATGTCTTTGTGTTCTGTCTGTTCAGCATTAACAGCAGGATGGTGGCTGCCCTGAGGCATGCATTTGGTCTCAACTCTACTGTACCTCTAAGAGACCATTTAAATTTTGGGGTTTGCTACCAACTGCTGAGCAAAATCAAATGAGATTTTGTTCTTCATAACCGATAAGAACCTTAGTTTGTGAACAGCTTTTCTTCCCCTTTCTACCAGTCTGATTTTGCTGCTTCAGTGGTGGCTGTTTGATGTGTCTGAAGGGTTGCTTTCCCAGTGGAGGAAAAGATAATGTACTCATACTGCCCAAGCAGGGAGGGAAACATGGTAGTCACACCGCCCAGTTTGATGCTAATGGCATCAGCTTTTAGGGCTGGAGGAGAGGAGTCTAGAATGGGTGGAAATTACAGGACAAAGAGAACAGAAACAAGTAAATTATCAGTAATGATGTCTGCTTATTTGGCTATAGACGACTTTGAGCACCCTGAATGGTCATGATGGACCTATGGACACATTGGTAAATCCAATCTGACTGATTAGATACACTAAGAGCCAGGCCTATGCTGCCTAGTGCTGTCATTTATCCTCATTTCCTCTTCAGCCTTTATTTTTCAATGGAAAAGACCGCATATAATTTTCATGGTAACATCATATTGTGGTAACTTTATATTGCATATTACCTCACTGTAATATTATGTTACATTATTATATGTCACAGTAACATCCTGAACAGCAATATTAAATTGGCCAGAAATCAAACAATTTTCTGAATTAACCTCACATTTTCTCAGTTGATTCTGACTGATATTCACCTTGCGCTTCCAGGAAGTGAAGTATTTTGGATCTCAAAATGTTAGAATTGCCATACAATGCTTGTGGTGGGGACTGGTGTGGGGGGGTACAGAACCTCACATAGCAGGAAAGAAACTGGTAAGACCTGTCCTTGACCTGGCTTTTAAAATTTTAGCACTTAAATAAGGCTGAACGTCTTTGAACACAGCACCGGCATATAAGAAACTCAGAGGACAATGAAAGAGACTCTGGGGCAATGTATTGTACATAAATATATTTGTAATAGTAAGGATAGTGTGTTTCTATATTATAGCTGCAATTGCCCTTCTTCTTTAAGGAAATGGCTTTGAAGAAGGCATTTAATTATATTTTACAGTCATCCATTGTGGCAGTGGAAAGAACACTTAGAGTCTTTAAGCACCGTATTTTGTGAAAATGCAGATGGACTATTGTATTGTTGCAAATCGGTTTGTCTCTATCCATTGGTCACAGGAAAAATAAAAAGAAACAAGAATAATAATATTATGTCCTTATATACAACTCAGGAGTTTAATATCTAAATGATTTTTTTGCATGGTTTTTGTATCCATTGCAAGAAGAGTACTGAAGTGTAATTTTATGTATTTGTTTTGTCTTTTCTCTCGTAGTTTTCACAAGATTTAGAAGAAGCAGCTATGAGAAGCAACTCGGTGAGGGGTAGCACTATCTGGGACTTTTTGCTGTAGTCTGGGTTCACACAGATACTATGTTGAGTACAATGACATTTGGGTTTCTGATGCACAGGCTGAACTCTGGGCTGGTCTGAAGAACTGGTTCTCTTTCTGATCCCTGTCTTGCACAGTGATTTTCAGTTTGGTGAAATGCCATGTAGGAGGAACAGACTGCTGCCTTAATCTGTATAATTCTCTTCACAAATTATCTGATCCAACTTCTGTTGAAATGAATGGAAATATTTCAAAGATAATTAGATCAACGATCTATTTTCTGGAATTTTCCTGCAGTTTGCTGATGCCTTCAGATCTGATAGCACATCCTCTTCCATAATAGAAAACAGAGAAATGTAGTTCTTTCATTCTCATTAGAACTAAGTGGAGTCTTATTTGCATTGCTGAACCGGGATCTCTATGAACTTTGAGTGAACTATAGACAAAATTATTTCATGAATTGGAATTCCTAGTATTTCTCAGTGAGGAAAAATCAGACTGATTTTGACCTGTTATCAAAATGCACTCTGTTGCTCTGTTCATCAGTAATATATTTTATTATTGCTTTAAAATAATGATGGATTAATTTTATCCATGATAATGTGTACCATCATTTTAATAATTTTTCCTGTAAATTTTAATAACTCCATTCAAAATATATGCAGGCTGGGATTTTGAGGGCTGATCTATATTTTGAAACAGTAAAAATTCTACAGTTCTTTCCTGAACATAAAAGTTCGATAGTTTTTCCTTTGCCTTTTCCCTACCTCCTCACCTCATACCTCCATTACAGACTGTATTGTAATGGTCTGACAGGTCCCTCACATAATGAGGTAACTTTTACCTACAGAATTATTGAGATTCACAGAAAAAATCCCAGCAAACAACTAAACCTCCTAATTTAGAATTGACCCCATCACCCTGGTTTTATCTGGAATAAAGTTAATTTTCTTTCTGGTACTTGGTTGGGTGCTGTGTTTTGGATTTAGCATGAGAATAATGTTGATAACACGCTGGTTTTTTAGCTATTGCTGAGTAGCACTAAGTCAAGGACCTTTTCTCTTCCCATGATGCCCTGCCAGTGAGGAGGCCGAGAGTGCACAAGAAGCCAGGACAGCTGAACCAAACTGATCAAAGAGACATTCAATACCATATGATGTCATGCTGAATAAAATAAATGGGGTGGGGGGTGGGGAGTGATGGCCCACTGCTTGGGAACCAGCTGGGCATCAGCCAGCAATTGGTAAGGAGCTGCATGGTGCATTATTTGTTTTGTATATTTTTTTATCATTATTATTATTTTCTCTTTCTTTTCTGTCCTATTAAAATGACATTATCTCAACCCACAAATTTTGCTTTTTTTGCCGATTCTCTCCCCCATGCCACTGGGTTAGAGTGGGCAAATGGCTGTGTGGTATTTGGCTGCCTGACTTATTAAACCAAAACACCTCTTTCCCTAGTCCTTCAAAGAAAATCAGGCTCATAATGGTACAAGTGCACAGCTAGCAGAAGTAGAAGCACACACTGTCAAACCATTTGAGTAGGAGACATGACAGGAAACAAGCTTGAAAACCTCACTGGTCATTGATAACTGTCCTACAGATCAGTGGATTTCAGCCTGTGAAAACCACAGACTCCAGGGAGTTACCCATTCTTTTAAATGACTGGCAAAGTTGACTGTGAGGAATAATTTGATGTGTGCTACACAGCAGTCTGCCTAAGATGAGCTTTCAAAACCTAACTCTCCTACATTAAAAAATTCCTTCAGAACTATGGGTCATGGAAAGGTTGAAAATTGCTCTAAATATAATAGATGATAAATAATAGTTTACATGTTGAAGACTATGAAAGTTATATTAAGTGAGGAGCTTTTTTTCGCCTTACTTTCTTATAGTATTAATTTCAGTTCAGGTGATATTAGAATTGCAGTGAGAGTTACCATTTATGTGGGACTTCAGTGGATAGTCTTTCAGAATCTGTTCCTTGACTTTAATTTTTCAGTCCTGCATATGGTGCAGAACCAATCCTAAATTGAGTTTTGAGTATTGAAATTCTTTAAACCTGAATTGCAGCACACAACGTATCATTTGGAAGGTGTGGCAATACATTTAGTAGTAGGCAGCAGGTGCTGTTAAAAATGTGGTCTTTACTCTTGAAGGTTGAAAATAAAATCTGACATACACAGTTGACAGCTGATGTTTACTTCTGGGAAACCACAGAGATTCAGTGATTTTGCTAATTTTTGCAAACTGTTCGTAGCAGGTAATTTATCTAAAAATTCTACCTTCTTTTGTTTGTTAATATCCCAATTCCCTAAGATCACTCTTTAACAAAAGTGCTCAAGTATTTGCTAAATGCACCAAAAAATTATTCAATTAAGGTCTTATCGAAAGCCTTCATAAAAATAATTCCATTATTTTAGTACATCTTGAATATAAGGCAGTTGTCAGCATAACTATCTCTGTATAGTCATAAGTCAGCGAGTCTCTTGGTACACATCCATTTCTTCATACTGTGGAGGAAGAAATTCAGATTCCACACAAATCTGCCAATAATGACTTATCTCTTAGAGAAAATGGAACATATTTACCCCCATTGTTGTTCTAAGCAGTCACAATTTTAGCTAGACCTAGAAGTCATGTAGTACATCATTGTTGTCTGACTGAAGGGGCATAAAAGTCCAAAGGTTCATATTTGCAAATTCAAATTTAACATCTTTGGTTGTTCTTTATAATACTCTTAACATTTGCTGTGTCTGCAAGTCTGGTAAATTCAAATCAAAAAAGGGAGCAAAAGGGAAACAATCTGAACCAAATGGGATAGGAAATATCTTTCAAACTGCATCAACATGATTGGCTCACCTTTAAAAATACTTTCTCTCTGGCAGTTCCACTGCTGTTCATAATCATACAATTATAGAATTGATAAGGTTGGAAAAGACCCCCAAGTTCACCAAGCTCAACTTTAGCCCAGGACCACAATGAACCCTGTCACTAAGTGCCATATCCACACAACTTTTCAATGCTTCCGGGGATGGTTATACCACCATTTCCCAGGAGAGCCAGTTCCAATGCCTGACCGCCCTTTCAGTGAAGAAATTTTTCCTAGTATCCAACCTGAACCTCCCCTGATGCAACCTGAGACCATTTCCTTTTGTCCAGTCACTTTTTTTTTGGGAAAAGAAACTAACCCCCTACTTCCTTTTATGTTGCTGTAGACGGTAATAAGGTCCTCCCTGAACCTCCTTTTCTCCAGGCTAAGCAAGTAAGCAGCTCCCTCTGCTGCTCCTCAAAAGACTTGGGCTCCAGACCCTTCATCAGCTTCCAATCAGTGCCATTTCTCTGGCCTCAGTCCTGCACCTCAATGTCCTTCTTATAATGAGGGACCCAGAACTGAACACAGGATTCGAGATGCAGCCTCACCAGTAACAAGTACAGGGGGATGATCGCAGACTCTGCTGGCCACACTATTTCTTTTACAAGTCAGGATGCCATTTGCCCTCCTGGCCTCCTGGGCACATACTGACTCATGTTCAGACCTTTCTGCAGGGCCATTTTCTAGCCACTCTGCCCCCAGCATGGGATAGTTGGGACAGAAGTGTAGGACCAGCGCTCAACCTTGTTGAACCTCATGCCTTTGGCCATGGCCCACTGACCCAGTCTGTCCAGATCCCTCCTATACTCCCGCAGATCAGCACTACCACACAGCTTAGTGTTTGCTGTCCGTGACCTTCCTGAGTGTGCATGCTATCCACTCATCCAGATTATCAACGAAGATATTATACAGGACTGGCCCCAATACTGAGTACAGCTAGATGATTTTGAAACTCTTCTTAGACGTGTCTGTGTTGGTACCTGGAATGGTGGTGATCTGCTCCCATCTCTGAAGCTGTTTTATACTGGTAGGTAGAAGATGAAAGCTCTAGGAGAGGATCGCAGTAAGATTTGCTACAGCTGTACTGAAGAGAAAGGTAAATCAAGTTAAGTAATTTTCTTCTGTGGTCCATACTAAAATTGTGGCTAATAATAAAACAGAGTTGTGGCTTTGTCAACTGGACTAGACTTCCTCAAATCAGCATCAGATGTTAAAGACTGTGTCTGATTTCATTGGGCATGTTGCTGTCAGTGTCTTCAACTGTGTCCAACCATGAGAAAGGCTGTGCTGCCCTTCAGGGTTTGTTTTTTCAGGGTTAAAGCAAGATAGTACATTTAATGTATTTAATTTCAGCACTTTCTGTTAAGCTTTCCTAATTCTTATATTTCTATGAATAAATAAAGATGAAATTATAGGATTTGGGTGTTCTGCCAGGCAGAATTTCTGTAGGATAGCATAATTTTGCAGGCTAATTTTCTATAATGGAATGTTGGAATCCTCCTACCATTATCTGTTAAACAAATTTTTCATAAATTGGGTACAAATTTGCAACACAAGCCTGAACTCATATGCAGTATTAAATTGCTGTAAAATCAGGTAACGTGCTGAGTCCAGATCTTCATCTTGCATAAAATACAAGCTTATGACATGTACTTATCTAAAACATAGTTTCTAAAATACTTCACTTACTTTTTCAAGTGGGGAAATAGTTTTTTTGAGCAGATGTTCCATATGTTGATTCTAAAATTAATTGCAGTTGAACTAAGTGGGGAACACTAAACCTTACCCACACTGTGGACTTTTTCTGTGGTGTTGTGTATGTTATTTTAGAACTCACTGTACTAAGTCTTAGTTTTCACTGTAAAGAAAAAATGAATTAGTGAATTATGAATTCAAAGGATACTACTCTGGTTTTGAGATATCCCAGCCCGGTCTAATCAGTAGGAATCTCATAAGCAGCTTCATTCATATCTGTGTAGGTACTAATTATGCAGTCTTTGTTCTGTATATGGTACATTTTCTTTCACTCAGAGTGCCAAACCTAGGAGTCCAAAATTGATTTTCTTTTCTCAGACAACAATATTAATATTTCAATCAAATGCCTGGTTTTGATTAGTTGTTTCTAACTTTGCAGTCTCATAAGGAGTGATGTGTGTTCAGGAGGGAACAAGAGTCTAGGTACAGGGAACTCCCTGCATCATTTTGGTTTTGACAGACTTTATTGCGATGGTTGTATGGGTTGCTGTGAAGAGCCTGGTGTGTGTTCTGCTGTGTGCTTAGCTCTCTCACAGAAAAGCATGACATTTTCTCCCTCAAGTGATCTTTGGGGTGTGGGAATAGCCAGGCACTCTTGGAAATGATGTTCAGGAAGTGACTATCTCACCCTGTGAAAACCACGTTATTTGCAGTGCTCCTGCATCAGATGTTCAGAAATGAAGGGTTTAGTCCCTTTGACTTTAATCATCGATAGTGCTATGTCAAATTTTTCCACAGCAGAAAGAGTTACTGACTTGGGAAGTTTATTAACCTCTGTGTTTATCCATGGTAGTAGTTCTGTTACTTGCTATAATCTCATAATTCTACCCTGGAAGGCATAAATATTTTCAGAGCAGCCTATTGATTTAAGTCTTTTTTTGGGCTTCTGGGAAAACCCAGAGAAAAAAGCAGTTCCCCTTTATTTCTTCCTTACTATTCATTATCTTACAGGATCATCTGGTGATACATGAAATATTATGTTCTAAGGTGATTCCTGTAAGTCATGCCAATAATTTTTTTTCACAAATAGGTGCAAAACAGCAATGAAGGGACAAAGGGAACAATATCTAAACAATTGGCATTTGCTTTTGGCAAAAGAGAAGAGAAGAGCAGCATAAAAAAAGATTAAACTTAAAGAAAAGGCAGCAAGATTTAGAAGCAATAAAGATGCAAGTAAATGCATTTGTAGATAAGTTGCAATAAGACAATTTGGAAAGACAGGACCGTCAGCTGTACACAGTGACCAGAGGGAAGTTTTAAGGTGGTATATCTGTTTTGATTTAAGTTGTCTCATTACCTGGTCTCAGCCCACTCTTTGTTAGTGTAGAGTGTCTTCCAGAGGGCTGCAACCTTATCTTTTTTTTAACCTTATCTGTAAATTTTCCTAAGAGAAATACTACTTCCTCAAGTGGTAAAGACGTGCAAAGTCTTTAAAGCTGGTCATGAGCAAAAGGAAACTGAAAGTTTTATCTCTGAAACAAAAAGAATTATACTAAGATGGGTAGGGAAAGAACGTAGAACTGCCTACTGCTGTTGGAAGTCACTAATGACTCAGAATCAGAAGAGAAGGTCATCGCAGAAAAAAAACAGATTGAGAAGCATAAAGACATTTTCAAATACATTTTTAGGAAACAGAAATGCAGGATAACTTGGTGCTACATGCTACACAAGAAAAAAACAATAATATTCAAAATATGGGTACTGAATAGTTTAATTTCCCCCTCACAAAAAAACCCCAAAGCAAAACAAAAAAACAAACAAACAAACAAACAAAAAGCAGTGTACAGAATAAGAGAAAGAGCAGTATATTTTGACAATGATCCAGTTGTCTCTCTAGGTAAACCTACAGGAAAGATAGATGTAAATGCAGAAAGCAGGAGAATCAGGAGCACAGTTCTCTTTTCAGTCCTGAGAATATTAAGATTGAATCTCAGTCAAAAGAATCAAGACTAGTACTTAAAAAACAGTTCATTCTGGCTAACTGAATTTTCATTATTTTCTATTAAAAAAAAAAAATCTCTTCAAGCTGTTTTCTGCAGCCTTAAGTTGTCAGGACTTTTGCCCTTTCAGTTGTAATTTTCAAATTTATTTTTTAGAATTAGTTCATCCCTATCTTCCACGATCTAACAATGTCAGTACATCAAGAAATTTAATATTTTAATGATGCATCTTACCAAGTACGTATTTGCTATTATTTCATAATTGTGCTAAAAGTTGTTACATTTTCACATAGTCAAGAAATATATTCCAACTATAAATTAAGTTGCAAATTCTTAACCATTTTAAGTGCTCAGTTTGAATTTTAACAATGCTTAAAAAGGGACCCATTTTTCCACTTTTCTCAAGTATACGGAGATTTCAAAAAGAATTTTTTCCTGATACTTCAGAACATTAAATTAAATTTTTTTCATATAATGAAAAAGGAAAATTAAATATATTTCTGGTCAGTTAAACCCAGTAATTTTAAATATAGGGTTTTTTAAAAAAAAATTTAGCTACTCATAATCTGTATAAACAAGTTTTATAAGTATTTTTATTTTGTAAATAAACCAGACTTAAATCCCTGTGAGTTATTCTTGTACTTTCCCCAGTGAGAAGAGATGGGATGGGAAGGGGAAGGAAAGGGAAAGAGGAGAAGAAGAAGGACAAGGAAACAGAAAGAAAATAGTTCAAACTCTTTGTTTTTCATTACTGTCAGGGAGAAAATGCTATATTTACTGGTTCACTAGTTTGTTCAATTGCAGTAATTTTTATGTTCCCTCATGTTAACTTTCCTAAGTGTTCTGTAATAAATTATATCAGGAAGGCCACTTTTGTGTTCAGATGTTCTGCTCATTCTGTGGTACTTTATAACTCTCTGTCTTTGGTAGTTTATCTGAAATGACTTTCTGAGCTCTCCTTGCTATCAAACTGCAATTTTTTGGAAACACTGATTGATAAGAAAAAACCATTATGGAACAGCAGGAAATAAAGAAGTGTCATTTAACACCGACTTTTTTCGTTCAGCCAGAATGCTCTCCAAAAAATGTGCTTTCAAATATTTCAGGTAAGAAAACTGAAGTTAAAAACCCACATTTTTTTGAGTACTTTGCATACTGTAAACACAAATCAACTTTAAAAATGTTAAGTATGTTTCTTTCTTTCTATATACACAATATTTCCTAAGGACGTGTTCCTTCAACCCCCTTTCTGAAAAAAAACCCCCAATCCTGACAACTTTATGCAAATATGGCCTCATTTAATATAAAATGCCTGGCTTGTAGCCTAATATAGTGTGCAGCAAAATGGTTATCAAGTTGAATTATCATTTTTCAGACCTCAAGGTTAAAAAGAAATATTTCCTCTGACCATATTTCATGTTTTGAATCTGCATGAAAATAAAATACATTGCAGTGCTACTGCATACATCCATGACTTTGCCATCCCTAAAGTTTAATTATGTTTATGGACACTGATACATTCTGCACTTACTGTTACTCTACTCCTGGTGGATAGCCCACTTCTCAGAACTTGTATAAAAATACCCTGTATTATGCTACTTTTAAAGATTATTTTATTTATGTGTTTTCTCCTGTGCATAATTCTGGTTGGATATCGAATTAAAAATGTTCATGAAAGAAATGCTTCTTATTCTTATGGAAATAGACTATTTGAGCACATAATGAGCAAAAGAATAATAGTGGATCCATTGACATCAAACAAAAGTGAATTTTTCATAAGAATCTTGTCTGAACTAAGAATGTGATCAAGGAGTAGTCAAAGCCCTGATGACTCTTAGAGAAAATGCATAAGTAAAATTTGCCAACATATAATGGATTTTTACCTTTTAAACTTATTTAAACCTTCCTCTCTTTGGGTACCTGACAGTTTGGAGTACATGAAATGGAAACATTATCTATATTCTGCTCATCTCTCCTGTATATTTAAATCTGGAATACTATTTTTGTCTATTAACTGGTAATCTGAATTGAGAACCGTCGGAATATGATCCAAATACTTTCAGGAAGTTTAGGCCCAGTAGATACCTTCATGAAAGAAGAGCAGTTGGGTTTTTTGCAGGAGAAGAAAAGGGCTGATGATCGAAGATACTGTTTGCCTTAGCTTGTTATTTTAAACCAAATATTGAAAAACTAAGAAGTTTCAAAATTATTTGCTTTATTTACAGACCTCAGTCTCAATTAATTTTTGAAATGTCTTTCTAAACGCCAGTCTGAGAAATCTTGTTTATTTCAAATTTCTTAGTGGAGAACGTGTAAACACTTCAGGACACCTGACTTTCTAGTGAGCATTGTTCCATCCTGACTGACAGCACAAAGGGCAGCAATAGAAATAGCTTTTGAAAAAGATTTAAGACAAAAGCAATGTCAGGGTACAGCTGGGTAACTGGTGTCTGGGGACTGAATAGACAGGTTAATAGACAAGTTTTCTTTGATCACTTGGAGTCAGAGGTTCATGTCCTTTTCTGTATACACATCATTGTTTCAAATATAATGACAATTACATGCTTGTGGAGCTCTTAGTATGGCAAATGTATTTAGAAAGCATTTCTGAGCATCTCTGTGGTTTTTAAAATATGTTGCTTTCCAGAGGACATTTTGGTATAACATCTTTTGCTGCAAGACCTGCCACATGTGCTCTTGTAAGATAAGGGAAACAAAATTAATTAACATCTAAATGATGTCTATATTTTAATGCTAATTATGCTTAATCAATTTATGAATATTTTATCATAAATCACCTAGGAGTTTTAATAAACTGACTTTTTATATTTTATTTATATATATATAAATACTCCCACACGTGGTTTTAGAAAGAAATATAATTTAAGAGTTAAATAATTTCTACGGTATGCTAGGATGAACACTGCAGCTGCTCACAGAAATATTAACTACATTATCTGCATTTTTTGTCTGGTGCCTTTCCTGGGTCTTTTAAGCTTTGTCTTTTCTGAAGCATTATTTTTTGTTTTTAAAAGGATTTTGCATATGTCTTGCTGTTTATTCATGGCAAAAAACCAGTTTTTGGACAGCTAGGCCACATTCTAGAAGATGGTCAGATTTAATGGAGGAAAAAATCAATGGATATAGGGCAGGTCTCTGATAACCACATATAAAAAGACAATATTGTCGATACATCTTAATATTGGCTGAAAAACTAGAGGCTGGAGCAGAGGGCTTTTCCACAAGTCATCAGCTTTTAGTTCCTTCTTTTATTCAGACTCTTCTCCTCCCAGGTTCTTTTGCTCAGAGCTATACCTTGCTGCTTGTATTTATAGGTTTTTTAAAAGTGTTTGGTCTATTAGGTACAAATTGTGCTTCCCAAACACCTATAATAAAAAAACCCAATGCAGACTGAAACAACCATCTTCCTTTTTTTTCCTATGTAACTGTTTTTAAATGGAAGAGCAGTACATGTTTACAGAATAACATAGACTTAAATTCAATGCATCCAAATGTAGTTTTTGATTGTAAAGGAGATGTCCATGCAAGAAACCTTTCAAATCTTTGATTCTCTCTATAGATGCTGGAATGACTCACCACATGTCATATCACCTAAAGATGAAAAATTTAGCATCCTTTGAAAGAATGGTCTAAATTTTGTGGGATACGTAGGCCTATGTGGCAGCAAGAGACACAAGACTTCTCTGACTAAGCATAGTTTACAATTATTATTTGCCTTAAAAGAAACATCTTTTGATGCACAAAGGAAGACTATCATCCTATTGTGACCATACAGACAGAGGTGGCCAGTTATACTTTTCCTTCTTTACTTTCCCACTTTTAATTATGTTTTCTAATTATAGTGCAGAACTCACTTTCATTTTTGAAGTAATCCAATAAGGATTTGTGCTGAACACAGGGTTGATAATGTAGAGATGTTTTCGTTATTGCTGAGCAGGGCTTACACAGAGCCAAGGCCTTTTCTGCTTTTTGTACTTCTACACTGGTGAGAGGGCTAGGGATCCATGGGAGGTTGGGAGGAGACACAGCCGGGACCAAAGGGATGTTCCAGACCATATGACATCATGCTCACTATATAAAGATGGGGGAAAGAAAGAAGAAGTGGAAACATTTGAAATGATGGTGTTTGTCTTTCCAAGTAACTGTTACACCTGATGGGACCGTGCTCTCCCGGAGAAGGCTGAACACCAGCCTGCCCTTGGGAAGCAGTGATTTAATTCCTTGTTTTGCTTTGCTTGGGTGCATGGCTTCTGATTTCTCTATTAAACTGTCTTCATCTCAACCCACGAGTTTTCTGGCTTTTACTCTGCTGATTCTCTCCCCAGTCTCATCAGTGGGGGAGTGGCTGCGTGGTACTCAGTTGTCGGCTGGGGTTAAACCATGACAATATGTCACACATTCCTCATAAAAACCCGTGTTATTGCTCTATTTTAAATCAACTGATTTCTCTTACCTGTTCTAGATTTGCAATTGAAAGATTCTAAATTATTTGATAAATGCAAATAGTCCCATTCATTCTAAGGAAACCTTTTTATTGTGAATAGTTGCTCAATCAAAGAGATGTTTGAAGAACTTTTCCATGTCTGTGTGTCCTGGGGGGAACTGATGAGAATATAATAATTTGAGTGATTTTAACAGCAAAACATTAGGAAAAAAAAAAGTTTCATTTTGGTACTATTAAGATGCTAATTTCTTGGTATCAGAAGAGTTTAAGTATAGGTTTAGATGCTACATACTCCTGTAAGAGTAAGAAAGATTGGGTAAGAAAGCAGGAAAATGTAGCAAGGCCCTCTTCAGTTTTACCCACAGAATTTTTCTCATCAGCAATTAAAATCTGATATATTTTGGAGGAGAGATATGAAGACCAAACCCCACTGTGACATGTCTCTGCAGGGTAAGTCATTACCAGTTCACTGACAATTGTTTCAACTAGCTTTTTGATGGAGGGAAGAAATAACAATCTTTCATAGGAGTTCTTTGGTATTGGTAAATCACTTTCAGGTTCTTGCCTCTAGCAGAAATGATACATCTCTGCCCTTCAAAATTATAACTACTATTCCACAGCAATCTTCCTTGTGTCTGGTGCTATTTTCAATCTATTTACATTATCTGGATGACATAATTTTCCATGTTCAAGCTGTGAGACCACTGTTACACTCTTGATTTACTGTATTCCATAGTTTATGCCTCCTGAAAGTGTTTTTCAGAGTTATGTTTAACAAAACTAAAAGAAACACACAAAGACAGACTGTGCAAATTTTCATTTCCAAACAGAAATATTTTGTTTCTTGCTGAATTAAAATTTTATTTCAATTATCCATTTCTTTGAGGGAGCTTGAAGGAAAATCTGTTCATCTGGAATCTCAAAAGACCTTGGTGAGGGGAAAAAAGTAAGATTTTGGATTTCTGAGTGAAATTATGAGGGATATTTTGATGGCAGCAGAGAAGAATTTGCTTTCCTGGCTAACAGTGATTTTTATTTTGAGAGAAAAAATTCTGAAATTAAAAATAAAAAGGTAAGGGAGTTAGAGATGTGCATACTGTGAACACATCCAATTGTCTTACATTTGACAATTCTTTTATTTGAAAGAGCAGGCAGGTATTTATATTTATTTTTTCTAATTACTTTTTTCAGGGCACTCAGGCCATATGAGTTCTCTTTCTTTCTGTTTTCATCATTTAAAAATAAGAGTAGGGGAAAAGTGTGGAAAGTTAATGGAAATGCATACAACAGAGAATAAGGGTCCTAAAGCAGAAGTATTGGAAGGGTGGTGTTAGCAAATTCTTGGACACACGGCCTGGGATATTCTGTCATTTTGCCTTGGCTTTTCTGTCATTTTGCCTTGGCTATTTTAACTGAGATATTTCAAAAGGTGATGTGGATCAATCTCAACAATGTCTACACGCACTGCACAAAGAGCAGTCATGTCATCTAACCCTAGGTCTGGATTTGGCTGTGGTGATAAATAGTGAGATGCCTGTCACTAAGGAACCATGGTGAAGTGACACTAAATTAGCCACAGGAGGAGATGGTATCACTGGCATGGTTTTAAAAGCCTGCATTTGGGCTTGTGTCTCACACCTCGGATATGTTCTGTGTTGAATAGGAGTCTGTTCCCTGCTCATGCCTCCAGAGCTTTTTAGCAAAAGTACATCACTACAGAGATTAGTTATAAAAACCTGCCATGTATAAGAGAATGTATGAGTCAAGAAACACAACTGTTTGATGAGAGACGTGTAAAAACTAAGAGAAAATCATGAACCAGATTTAAAACACCAGAAAATACTTGATTTATAGATATCTGCACTTTAGAACCTGGTTTTGTGTAGATCCCAGTTGTTCCACCAGAAGAAAACGGTGATGTCAAAACTTACACATATTTTATTCACCTAGTACAAATTAAATATGCAAAAAAAAAAAAAAGGCTTAGTCTTAACACTGTATTCATAAACTTTCAGTTGCAGTTCATTGATGCTCATTCTTCAATATTTTTAAGCCATAGAAGCAGTGTGATTTCATGGGAACAAAACTTTCAGTAAAACAAAGTAATTTATTTTAATGAAAAGTACTTTACATGATCTTTCACAAAGCTAAGACCTAAACCTGTTCCCCCTGTACAGGAAAATTAAAAAAGGGAAATCTTAAAAGGAAAAAAAAAAAAAATGTTGTTTTTCTTGCAATCAGTGGGACTCAGGAAAATTTAAATGTGAGAAATACACAAGTTTTTGGGGAGGAGTATGCAAGGAAGCAAGAAAAAGTAAGAGACAAAGAGAGGGAAAGGTTGAGGTAAGAAACTGCTAATATGTGGCTTAACTATTTTTAACACTCATGCTGCAAATTGTCATCTAAGGCTTTCAGGCAACTATAACAGTTTAAAATTGGTAGCTTCTTTCATACTAATTTCTACAAATATATCACGGTAAATTAAATTTCATGATCTTCCAAAGACAAATGAGGTAGCAGTACTGATTAATTTCAGTTTATTACTGATTTTAATCTGTGTAATAAAAGAAATAGCAACCTTGAACTTTGAATAACTTAATTTTACTTGGAAAGAATTTTTTTCAAACTTCTGCCTTCAAAATTGAGTTGAACTTCTTTACCAGATATTATTTTTCAGTAATGATTTCCTTTATGGTTATCATTTTCTCTATTAGGAAGCTTTTTTTTTGACATGAAAAAAGAAATTAGAGAATCACAGAATCATTTAGACTGGAAAAGTCCTCCAAGATCATTGAGTCCAGCCTTCGACTGATCACTACCTTGTCAACCAGACCATTAAGTGCCGTGTCCATTCATTTCTTGAACACATCCAAGGACGGTGACTCCACTACTTCCCTGGGCAGTCCATTCCAATGCTTGGCAACTCTTGCATTGAAGAAATTCTTCCTGATGCCCAACATTTACCTCTGTTGCAACAGCGTGAGGCCATTTCTTCTTGTCCTGTCAGTAGCTGCCTGGGAGAGGAGGTCAACCCCCACCTGGCTACAACCTCCTTTCATGCAGTTGTAGTGAGTGATAAGGTCACTCGTGAGCTTCCTTCTCTCCAGGCTAAACAGCTCCAGCTCCCTCAGTCTCATATGACCTCACTCTCCAGACCTTCGATCGCCTCCATTGCCCTTCTCTGGACACGCTCCAGCACATTAATGTCTTTCTTGTAATGACGGGCCCAGAAATGGACATAGGACTTAAGGTGCAACTTTACCAGTGCCGAGTACAGGGAGACAAACACTGCCGTGATCCTGCTGGCCACACTATTCCTGATACAAGCAAGACGGACCTTGAGTGGGCACACTCTCACTTGTGCTCAGCCGCTCTTGATCAACACTCCCAGATCCTTTTCTGCTGGGCCTCTTTCCAGCCACTCTGCCCCCAGTTTGTAGCGCTGCATGGGGTTGTTGTGACCCAAGGGCAGGAGCTGGCACTTGATCTTGTTTAACCTCATACAATTGGCCTCAGCCCCATTGATTCAGCCTGTCCCAATCTCTCTGCAGAGCCTTCCTACCCTCCGGCAGAATAACGCTCCCACCCAACTTAGTGTTACCTGCAAACTTACTGAGGGTGCACTCGATCCCCTCATCCAGATCATCAATAAAGATATTGAACTGGACCTGCCCCAGTACTGAGCCCTGGGGAATCCCACTAGTGGCCAGCCACCAGGTGGATATGGCATCATTCACCACCACTTGCTGTTGGACTGTTGCATGGCTCTGCCTCTGTATTGGTGTCACACTGGTTTTGTTGTGTCCAGAAGACTTCAATAAAATCACAATGACAGTTATTACTTAGTGGGTGAACTGCAACACTTACTTTAAAGGTGTGGTTAAGAGTTATTTGATATTTGAGTTGGTTTTTTTGCGAAAGTGGAGGCTGCTCTTGTAATTATTACCAAATACTATTTTTCCCGGTAAATGTTTAGTTCTTCAAAAGAAATATTATGGAGTCGGGTGAGCTCATTATGATATTCCTGTAAAAGCAAAGTGGTATTGTTTTGGGGGTTTTTTTGGAAGCTAGAAATTTGAGACTTCATTATGCTACAGAAGCAGATTTTTTCTGTTTCTATGAAATGACATATAATGAACTCTTATCTCTCTATCATGATACTGTATAGCTAAAACATTGTTTTTAAAGGCAGTTATGAACTCCCTGATATATTTATTTCTTTTTTTGGAGAGAAAAGAAGATTTTTTTTGAAAATAGTTTATCTGAGAGAATTATGTAGAATTGGGAATGAATGAAAAGGTTTCAGTTCTTGGAAGAACAATTTCACAGCATTTGATTCTTTTTTCCATCAATAACAGTACTGTAAAGCTATGTATTTACAGTATTTATTATGCCTATTAATTTGCCTAATTAGTATGCCTATTTATTTCAAGGCAAAGATTAGTACAGATGCTGACAGGTTTCTGAATCTTTTAGATCAAAGATCTGACTTTTAGGTCAAAGACAATATCTAATATATTGTTGCTGTGTAGTCCTCCAAGATTATGAAATATAAATCATTCATTGTAACACAAGTAAAAATGGTGAATATTTTTTCCTAAAAGGATGTGCAAATACATCTTGAAAAGACACATTCACTGAGAAATTAAATGTTTATAATGAAGTAATTTTCATAAGCAAGATATACTTCTATGAGTCAGGATATTCATGTCTCTCTATGACACTCAGCTTCCACTGAAATGGTCAAATATTGAAAAGTTTTGAGTTGGGATGAGGTAAGAAGGAATAAAAATGTGTCGGAAATTTTGTAAAAATAACTGAAACTGTAGATTTTTAGTTTCTTTCTCATCTGATGATGTATTTAGAATTAAATTATTGACTAATCCAGGTGTACGGTGAAAGTTTTTTTTGCTTTGCCTGATTATGCAGCTTGTAGAACATTTATGATAAATGGGAAATTTCATTCTTCTTTAAAGGATTTCTATTTTTTCATTTTTACGGTAAAATCTGCACGCTTACAGATCTCAGAAACAGCGAGGACAAAGAATCCTTTTTTTCATATGTGGCTTTATCCTAGGGTTTATAATTTAATTTTACAATATTTTTTCCCCCTTCTCATTCATGATTCTTTGTGTAAACCTTCCTAGAAATCATGATCAGAATAATTCCTGAGTTTGAGTAAAATGACCATTATTGTATCTATGAAAGTATGAGTTGAAGCAGGAAAATCCATGATTTATATCAGAGTCCTAGAAACTTATCTGTAAAAAACATGGTGCAGATTTCTTGGTTTTCTACATGTGTTAAAAAGAGAGAGAAACAACAATGAATGCTCTTGAATCCACGCCCTTTCACTTAAGCAGGAAACAAATATGACAGAGACAGAATTGTTTATGTGCCATTCTTTCGCCCAACTTTCTCCACCTCTGATAAAAAAAACCAACTTGTGTAAACAGAATGGAGGAATAAAAATGGAAATATGAAAGAACTGCAGAAATATAATTTTACACTAAATATATCTGATGAAGACATTTATCACAATTTTGCATGTCATATGGTAAAGAGGAATGAATTAATCACAGAATGGGAGGCAAGTTTACCAGTTTGATGCACAAACATATACAGGATGCAGGGATTTGCTCTACGAAGGATCTCAGTGTTGAATAATAAGTGGTTTGCTTCTGCTTCTTAGATTTATTTTCTCTTTCTTTTGCACAGAAATCTGAATGGCTTCTGAGTTGTCTGGACTTGTGTATGTGGAGATGATGGTCCCCAAGGCTTGTTTATATTTGATATTATTCTTTAGTTACTACTCGTTTAAATACCAGCAAGTAACATAATATGTTGTAATTTCTTCTTTTCATAGCAACAATTACAAGAAAAAAATTGTCTATTTTTTTTTCAATTTCTTCCTTTTTTCTTCTTCTTCTTCCTCTTCCTTCTTCTTTTTCTTTTCTTTTCACTATAATCATAACCTCTTTGGGAGTCCATAACTACTCCTTTCACTGCTACAGCAGTGTGTGGTAATGAGGAAGGAGTTACTGCAGCTCATTGCCCCTTAACCCTAAAACATATAATTCCTGGATGCATATGTTTGTTGAGAACCCGTGAACAACTAATTTCTAGCTGAAATATTTATTTGCTTCTGACATTGCATAACATAAAAACTTTTTACTTCCTTTGAACCCTTCCACAGCTCTCAAATTGTGACCAAAATTTGAGTAACCGTTGAGATATTTGTGTCTGGAATCTTAGCTTTGCAAACGTTCATCTGGGAACTCCAAGTACAGAAGCATACATACAGAAGCATAGAAACATACCCCATTAATGCATGCAGATCTACATGGACTAAAGAAAGGGAACTATAATTCTGTCTTGCAGAGCCAGGTGGCTTGCAGAAGTAAAATTCCTTTTTTCCTCCTGTAGCACAGAGGCAGAATGAGTTAGGACTAATGGATATTACACTTCAGACATAAAGCCGTATCTTGTAACAGAATGTCTTGACATTTTCAGAGCAGAGCTGCTGATGGGGAAGTACAGGCTGGCAGCCAAGTGTGCACACATCCCCAGATAGGGCACAAAGCACCTTTTCGGCTGTGAGTTTTGTGCTGTGATGAGGTGCTAATTGCTTCTCACTGAAGTACAGATTGATCTGACACAACTATCCTCCTCCAGTGGACTCTAACCTAATCTGAAGAGATTCGAGGGCTCAGAAAGAAATGAAAGTGGAGAAATGCATTTCATTAGTTTTCCTTGCTAGTAGCTTACCCTTGTGATTTAAGTTTGGGATCAGATACAGAGGGATCTTCTTAGAGTAGATCTGTATGCTTGCTGACATGTGCTCTTGAAGAGATGTGATCCAGTTTTGTAGGGACAAAGAAGCTCTAAAGACACGTTTCATGATTTGCAGTTAAAGGTTGTGCATAAGTTCCTTTCTGTATAATGTCCTAACGTGAAGAAAATATTCTCATCTCTTTAGGTCAAGTTCGGGGACATAAAATCTGTTGATTGTAACCCAGTCAACTAGTTTGTTCATTTGGAGATAGAGCAAGCATTGCTACACTATACTGTGCAGGGACATTCGTGAAAACATCAGACAAAGAGGTCAAATCTCCAGCTCCTTTTCATTTCATATTTGGAAATTATACATCTTGAATTTTAAACTGTATTGCTCAATGGATGCCTTTTAATTCCTGTAGCTATGACCTAATTGGACTTTTGATGACATTTTAGGGAATGTTTTATGGTATTAGTAATGTGAATAATTTGTTTTTACATTTTTAGCTGCTAATATGATTTACTAATATTATTTGACTAAGTTTTCCATTTCCTTCTGTCTTTACACCTCATAATATCTTTGTGTTTATTAAAAAGTGGTATTTTTATGAAGATATATCACCAGCAAGAATGTTTATATGACATTTGGGAGCAACAGGGGTGTCCAGTATTGAACTGGGAATGTTACAGGAATAAGCCTTGTTGTGAAAATTTTGTCTTTCCAGAGCAATTGAAAAATAGCACTAGAAACAATGTTAGTTTCGTGGCTGCATGCACAGTTTTTTCCTATAATAATGCCAGCAGTCTGACCTTGTATGTGCACCAACATTTCAGAAATGAAAAATAATAAAAGCACAAAAGGTGAGAAATTAGGTACCTAGGCAGTCCTTGTTATTTTGGCTACACTGGTTCAACTTTCTCTAACATAAATGTATCAAATGTGAACTGCTCCCAGTTCCCACAGACAGTCAAAAAGTTGATCATTGTAAAGGGAACAATGCCATGATCTGGTATGGAAAAGAGGAAAAAACAATCCTCCTCTGAAAAAAAAAAATCTACACCACCATTGAAACCTATTTCTCGCAATAGTCAATGCTGACATTTAATGCTTGTGTTGCTCCTGGATAAGCCACACATCACACCTTCTAAAAAGCAGGGAAAATATCATTTTATTAGCTTTCTGTGACCCATCATTGCTTGATTTTGGTACAAAAAGGTGTAATGAAACATACACCAAGGGGACTAGAGAAGACAAAGCTTTGAAAGACAAGTTAAAAAAGAAGAACTTTTTACTGCAGTGGTATTATCAGTCCTTCATGGCAAAGGGGAAAAAAAAAGAAAAAAACCTCTATCTGAGATCTTTAAGAAATTTCTGATGTTGGGAAGAAAGTGCCCTGCAAAGGCAGTATAGGAAGGACAAATTCCTTCCCTTTATCTGCAGCTGCCTTGCACTTACTGGTTTGTGTTGCTTGTTAGGCTACACCATGTGGTCATAACCTTAGCTGCAGTGGTGAACAACCCTCTGAAAGCTCGATCCAGAGTCTTTACAAAGTCAATTGTAATTGACTTTACAAGTCATTACAAAGATTCTTTGCTCTTAATGTTCATTTCTGTTTGAGTACTCAGGATAGATTTGGATTAGTTCTATTGTCTGAATTTTACAAAGTTTAAGCACATAAAAATTTAGCATTGCTTCACCTAATGAGCTGAATAGAAGACTAGAAAGAGAAAAGCAGAGATTACACCGGTTTTTTTACCCCTAATTCTATACAGTCTTCTCCACTGTGGCACAGAGGACATGCCAAGTAATAATCATGGCACTACATTATTGTCTAAAGGGCTCTTATTCACATTAGTCAAAAAATCTTTTTAAATGCTTTGGCTGAGTATGAATCTTTATAAAACAGTGTAATATGCTATTCATTACCTTTCTGCACTTGGCCTTCTAAATGGGTTTAAAAACATCTGCTTTATGGTGCAGATGACCTCTAGTGACACAGAAACAGGCAAAGAGAGAGTTAGTTTTGGGGTTTTTTACAGATAAACGCTTCTTGTTTCAGATTCTTGACACTGAGTTTTCCTCTGTAGCCTTGAGCAAAGTACTCAGCATCCCTTCTTTCTAGCAATCCTCCAGCCACTATGTGTCTGAACCTGGTATTTGAATCATGACAGAGAAAGGTCAAGCTTAGATGCTCTTAAACCATCTCAGATTCAGGGCAGGCAAAACTTATGATTGTACCTTGACTCGAATTTTCAATTTCATTCCTTTTAAAATGAGTCCAAATTTTTGGACAAATTCAGGATTTGAAAGTTGATGACCATTTTTTCAGAATATCTAATTTTCTGTTGAGTATTTGCACAAAGTCTGCTGGATTTTCAGTGGCTCTGTCTGCAACTTGCAACTGCCACTGAGAGCTGTTGAAAATCTGCTCACATCATTAAGGTACTTGAAAGTCATCTCTAATATCTTGAAATGCTAGAATTACAGACTATAAGAAAGATGCATCATTCCTCACAGAGCACTGTGTTACTCCCTTGGTGTTTTGGAATAATAATGTTAATAGCTGCTGCAGAATCCAGTCATGAGAAAGCAGTGGTTCTGGCATTAATTGTGCTCAAACAAAGAATTTTAGTGTAAACTATTGAGAGCTATCCTCAGTAAATTACACTCAGGATCTATATATCTCTTTAACTCTCCCTTGGCTACTGGCAGCCAACTTACTTGCCATCTGCTTCTTTCCACAGATGAAGGCTGCTCTCAGTTTCTAGAAAGCTAAATAAATTTTTTGGTAAAATTGCCCGCTGAACGCAGAAGAGGTCTTCTTAAGGGCTGCACAGGGGACTCACTAAAGCATAATCAAGATTTGGTAAAGAATAGAGAGAAATTCCAGAAGGTTAGTAGTGTCAACCATCCTTAAATATGAATATTTGTATGCAATGAAGAAAAATAACTGTCCAAGATTCATAAGCACGGTAATACTGTCATTTGTTGATGTGCAGATTAATAATCTCACTTTCTCACTGTTCTCAGTTGCAATGAACTGAAAACCACAATGACCTTGCTAAACCACCTGAACATTTTTTTGGATGCAGTATCAAGCTATTATTACCTGTGACTCAGAAGTATCCACACCCTGGGGCTCAGTCTTGACTCGGGTTCTTAGAATGGGATTTTTAGTTTAAATATAAAGGACAATTAAGAAGATTAACTGTTTCGATGTTATGGCTTGCTTCGTTTTTTCTCCTGTGTTATTCTTTTCTGTTCTCCATCACATTTTCTTATAAAGCTTTTATTTCTTATGCTTTCTTCCTTTCCCTTCAAAGCATTGAAGTTTTCTTTCCTCTGTCACTTCTGACAGCTTTCTTTCTTTTTAAAACACTTCTGATAATTTTCCACACTGGTCCCACAGGCTGGCAACAAGGTAGGGAAGATCCTTCTTTGGAGAAACACCAGACATCTTATCCTTTGTTTATCGATGAAGAACTGAGAAACTTTTAATAGAAGTCAGACTGAATCCAATAGTAATGTCTGCAGTAAAATCAGCTTCCCAGGTGAAAAATCCCCACAGACTCACCTGACGGCTAATTTTATGTGGGTTTGATGGAAGAAAATTCAATTATAATCATCAAATAATGCACATCTGATAATCATTGACCTGTTGGAGAATGTTGGCAGACATTCCTCTTCCAAATTTTTGTAAAGTATTATGAACCATTAACAGTACTTGTGAAAAATTATGAGAGCCACAAAAATTTATGAAATGAGTTTATATTGATTTAAAAATAATTGTTTAAATTGCTTCCAAATTTCCATCGTTGATACAAACTCAGATGTTGCCCGAGGTATCTTTAAGACTGCGTGCTTACCTCAAAAAACTTTTGAGAACTTTCAAATTATTTCTTGACAAAATTGCCTGGTGTTTACAAAATTTTTAACACAGTGAAACCCCCAAAAATACTGATGATTTGGCAAGGTGAGATGTACATTATCACCATACATCATCAAAGAACATTTTGAGTTGGAAGGGACCCACAAGGATCATTGAGATGAAATCTTGAGTGAGTGGCCCATACGGGCTCAAACCCACAACCTTGGTGTTATTAGCACCGTGCTCTAATCAGCAATAACAGCAAATTAAAACTCCAAATAATTTGGAAAAATGCACTTTAAAATGGTTTTTTCTCTATGTTCCTATTCTGAGAGTCCATGTTACCTTGTTGGTATGTTTGAAGGAAATGAGAAATCAAGTTTTACGTTAGAAGAAAAGTTTTAAGTCCACAGATGAATATCCAAAAATTGTCGGAAATATTTCCTGTGTAATTAGAAAGCTTTTTTCAAGTCTATTAATGAAAACAGTATGCTTTCAGTAATGACAAATTACTATCCTTAGGAATTGTCTTTCTCCCACTGAACAAGGTGAGGAGCTTTCCTTCCACAGACAGATGAGGAAATGACTGAATTGCTCATATGTTGGCACAACTGCAGCAAAAATAAGGGTTTGAAAAATTAGGTTCCCATCCGAAGCCATTTCAGCATTTGCATAACTTTGCTCAAACATGTAATTCCCTTCAGTGTTATAAAACATTTGCATGCTCTGGACTTCACTGGGTATTTGTTTTTATTTGCTGCATGAAGAAACATTGTCAGCTACTTCGTATTTCCCCTAAAATCTGACATGAAAATCTATTCTATTTGAAGGTGACCAGTAGAACTTCTACAAAATTCTGGGCTTTCAACAATGAACAGAATAAATACCCACAAAATGATTTATGCCATCTTAAGGTCTCATGGCATTGACCAATAGGCTGCATAAAGGCACACAAAAATGATTTATGTCTCTTAAATTCCCCTGGTAAGAGAATAAGAAGGAAAAATGGAAAATTGAGGCACTTCCCCTGGAGTATAAATGTTCACTAGGACAGGAAGGAACATGGTCAACTTTGAAAAAATTTCTGGTCAAAATTAGAGAAAAAATTTCACTTTCCTATGGATACATACTTTATTTTTAAGGATTTAGTTACCTCTGGTAAGCAAACTTTTACTCAATTCCATACCTACCATATAAGTGAAAGTTTGGAGGTAAAGAAAAGTAACTATATATCAACCATTTACAGGACTTATAATTTCCCCCTCATCTTTTCCTCCTCACCTCACCAATCTAAAACATAGACATAACCTTCCTTCAAGAAATATTTGTGCAGTCTAACATTTCTGAAATTGTCTCCAAGGTACTCACAATTTAGAACTGAGTACAGCAAATCTGGGAACCTCTCCAGCATTTTGTTATGTTTTAATCTAGAGCCACATTAGAATATACTAGTAAAAAGTAAAGCTATGAATGTAGCTAAGTATTTAAATACAGTCCATTAGGAATTGAAACAATACTTTAAATTTTCCATTTTTAGCTTTTTTATGATCTTGTGACTGTTCCTGGAATTCTTTGAATAATCTTTCTTATTGCTGCTAACAATTTTTCCATAATTGTTTATTTATGTATTATTTTATTATTGTTTTTACTTCTGTCACATTTTTTTCAGTCTCCAGAGTGATATTAGCAAGAGACTCTAACCTCTCAGTTATGAGAAGGGAGGCCTCTCATAAACTATGTAATCTATTTTAATAATCTGAAAATAGGTCTTTTGGAATACAGGCAATGATGCTCCTGAACTGTAGCCCAGTTTTCACCTATACATCCTGCTCCACGCTGTTTAAATGAAAGTCAAAGCACTGACAGAGCAATGTCAGGTCCTCTCATCTCAGGGGATGTTCCTGAATCTTGTGGTCTAAATACAGATATGAATTAGATCTCTCTAGGGTTTCAGAGTTACATTACAGATACAGAAATAGATGAGAATCAAGCTGTCTAGCTAACTTTACCTGCACTTTGAAGTCTCATCTAGGATAAGATACTCTATATCTTAGTCATCCATTTTTTTCCTGTAAGACTTACTCATTCAAAGGGTGGTATACAAAGATTGGTGATTATTCTATAAGTTTTGTATCTGCATCCAAATCTCAGCTCTGTTATTCAGGCATATTCTCAGAATAAATGCTTTTCAAAAATGTCCTTAATTATCATTTGGGGAAATTCAAAAGTATTTTCAGAGATAGCTAAAAAAGTCACACAAACGACTCAATGATCAGAGATCAGTGTTAAGGTCAGCACTTTTTACTTGGATATTTAAACACCTATGTAGGGCTAATGATTTCAGCAGAGCTGTGCAATTGAGCACCAAATGTGGATCTGGCATCGACTCTTTCCTTTAATCAGTATTTCTAACAGATGATCTGTTAACAGAATATTATTAAACATTAGTCTTTTCAAGCACTCATTACATTTCTACCAGGAAGAGAACTTTTCATAGCACAATGAATAATACACCTGCTTTTAGCAGTAATTGCTTTGGTGCTGTGTGCATATAAGAATGAAGTGTACCAGCCTCCCTGAATGCAAATGGGGTGAGATGCATAGGGCACCTGTTATATTATGGAGTTGTAATTAATAACCAGAAACCTATTGCTGAACATTAGGTTGGGCAAGGTAAGTATTAAACTAGGTCCATGACTGATAGCAGACATCTACTGAAATGAAACACAAGCAAGACTGCCACTAAAAATATATCTGAAATGGAAATAGTCTTCATTGCTTGATTAACCTAATTTTTACAGTTTATAAATTACCTTAAATTTATTTGCATGGTTTAGGTAACCTAAAAATGAGAGGCACCTTACCAGCAAATGAAGCTTGCAAAGCATCACCCTGGGTGTGACTAAATGTGTATCACTGGCTAATGGATTGTGTCCTGGGATTCTTTTTTTCTTTCTTTCCATAAGGGTATTCTACAAGATACTAGTAACTACTTCAGGCACATTACAGAACAAGATGAATGAATTGCCAGATTTAGTTTGGAAAATCCTATATAGCAGTCAGTACCTCTTCCTTTTCAATACCACCTGAAGTTTCAAGTTTCAGGGCACGGATCATTCTGACTTTAGTGACGAGGAAGAACATTGTGCTGACCTATTCCAGATTACTTCTTCTGGAATAGCCAGTGGTCATTTTCAGGTCCAGTTCTTGTACAAAAATGATCTTTAGCTGACATGAAACATCAATACCTTTGGTCTAAAAACCACAGATATGGGATATACATAGATATATTGAATCCAGACTTCTCGATTTGTTGACAACTTGTGTACATGATTTCCTTCATAACGTTACTAATTTGATTAAGTAAAAATTTCCTTTACTTTCATACTGAAATCTTGAAATCTCTTGACATTTAAGTGAGATAAATATATGCACAACTAAGAGGAGGCCCATGGAGGGTTACACGGGAAGTCAGCTGGAGCTATAGCTTTTATAACCCTGAAAAAGCCAATTGTTTGATAGCTGTTGGCAATTAGCAAATACTACCAGAAAAAAGTCCTACAATTACCTTCTGTTTCAAACAGTATTTATGTTCACAAATTTCTAGCTAAGCAGCACTCAAGCATAGCACAATTGCTTGCTGTGAGACATCATAATTCATTCCTTCACTAGAGATTTCCCTTTACCCCTCAACCTGATGAGGCTGAAGAAGAATAAAAATGATAGCTCACATTTTTTTGCATCTATTACATCAATAAAGTTAAATATTTGATTGCCCATACTGCTTCAATTACTGATCTGTTTTCTGGATTTTTCACAAGTAAATTGAAGGTGAATGCCTGGATTTCTTCTAGTAATGGCTGTGCTGCGGGTAAAGTTAGGTGAGTCAGTTTTAGACTGTGTAGTAGTTTGGTGCTACACCTGAGTATCCCAACATTTTCTCCCTAGTCCCATCTTTATCCTCCACCACATAAACACATAACTCACTGTCCTAGGTTACAATGTAAGACATAACCAAAAGCATGCATGCTATTATCACCTTCCCAGGCTGTTCCAACAGGTGGGGCAATATTCATTATCTCCTACCAGGACTCATCCTTGATAACTCCCTCCGGGTGCTATTTCTGTTTAATGGGCCATCAAGGACTCACCACATGACTCACAGAATTACATCAACCCATTGTGAGATGTTCCACACAGGGGGAGGAGCCAAGCATTCCCCCCTGAAATATAATCTGGGGTTTGGAACAGCACAAGCAGCCCTCACCTGCTGGATTCCCAGAGGACAGGAGCTACCACTGGGCCTTCAGACCCTTTCCTACAGGATCACTGCTTCAGCAGGCCCACTTCATCTGGACTGCTACCACCACCCTGACTAACAGGGTGTCGGGCTGTATCCCGACTGTCAGCGTTCTTGTACTATTGCATCTATATTTAATTTTCTTATTAAATTATAATTCTGACTTGTGATCTCCCACTGGTTTGTTTTCAAACTAGTAGGCTCACTAGCCCAGAAAAAAAAACTGTTCAAACTAATGTTTTTAAGTTCCAACGAGTTGTAAGGTTTTATGAGCCTGCAGGTGAGTGTAATGAATGGCGACACCTGAACATATACGGAAAACAGGATTGAAACTGCTGGCCAAGAGATGGAAAAGTTTAAAAAGTACGGGCAACTAGTTTAAAAAGTATGGGCAACTACTTCTGAATTATTAGATATGCTGAGCAGCCTCCCACAATTTCATGTTGAGAGGAGACACACTCAAATGCCTGTTGTACTATGTGAAATGGAAAAAAATATTCATGGAGGTTTGGGTAAGAGTGCTTGCTACCCTTTGACAACACACGTAATGGAACTGAAAATTAGCATCAGTTTCAAAATTGTGAATATTTCTCCATGTAGCAAAGAAATATTGTAGTAGTTGCTAGTCCACCTTCCTAATCATATAGTATCAGAGAAGAATTTTTCCTCTGCTACAGAGAAAAAATGTATGTTTCTGTTGCACATAAGAAGGAATACATGCTTGTAAAAAATCCAGTCTTCACAGCATTTATCTATTTTTAGTTGTAACTTTGGAAATTTGCATAAAATGCACACATTTATTTAACAAATTTAAATATATTTCCCCACTAATTCCCTCTCACCTGTTTTTCTTGTCTATTAAAAGGATAATTCAATTTAGTTTCCTTTTGATTTTTCTCCTTAGATAAAGCTTGTTTCCTGTTTAACTGAAATTCTAAATTTGGAGCCCATGACACTATGTAGTTTTGTAGACAATAAATAGAGCAAGCAGTTTGCTCAGTTAGGATCTTTTCTGCTTGTATGTGCCTTTCTTTACATTGTCTGTGGCCAGATCCCAGACTTCTCCCTTGGATACTTCACTGATATGCCTAACATTAGGTGAGATGCAGGTAGACCTTTGTACTCAACCTGTGGTTTGATTAACAGTTACAGCTATTAAGATTATATCTTTGAGATATATCTGCCACTTTTCCCTTAATTATATCCTCTGGCAATCATTTAAAAGAAAAAGCTAAAGCAGTGTTCATACATAACATATAACCATGGATAAATTTACTTGAAAACACCTACAGTATTGTTTTGGTAATCCTGTGTTGCAGAATGTAGAAGAGCTATTAAACTCTGATGTGGACTGAAATTCACAACTCATATTGAAAAGTAATTTATTTCATTTTATAGTACAAGTAAAATGCACATTTTGGAAAACAAAAGACAGAAAAGGAAGACACAGTCCAGCAGCTTCCCAGGCATATAAAAAAGAAAGAGCTGAGAAGAGCAAAAACATTTAAATCTTCCAGTATGTTGGCGGAGGCTGGATGTAACCTTGGTAAACAACAGCAGATAAAAGAATATATCCCGTATTTAACCAGGATCACTGGTGTTTTCTGAGATTCACTAGATTCTTCCATAGCTTATGTATCTTCTTCTTGGTCCTTATAGTCAGGCCTACGGGTGTGTTCCTATGATCACTAAACAGTGCAGATGAGAAGTTAAAGGCCTCAAAAAGGAAGTCAGAGCAGGAAACTACTATATGATAAAAGAAAAAAAGAAGTACTGGATATAGAGATACACATTAAATGCCAACTTCTTTTCCAGATTTAGGGACCTCTCAGTGCTTGTGTTCACAAACATTCTTTGGAACTAATTTACTGAACCACTTCAAAACATATAGGTAAATAAAATGAAGAAATATGGAATAAAGCACTATTGGCAGATGGTGCTTTCCTCTCCATTTTATGCAAGAACACATGATGGTGGACACAAAAGACTGACACTGAAGATGGAGGCAAGCATCAGCACATTATTGCAAAAACCCAGCCTTTTTAAGCACTTAGCCAGTTATCTGTTTACATAGTTTTAAAGCATAACAAGCATAATTAAAACAACCACTATACACCACGATGTGAGCATGTGATGGTGACCCAGCATGGTTTTCTACCCCCAGTTCAGCTGTGCCTCTTTCCCATAGTCCTTCTCTACTTAGACGAAGTAAAAGGCCTGAGCCATGATTTTACAAAGGCAACAAGGCCTTCATTTTATAATGCTTTACCTATATGCAACAAACACAGTATGAATCCTTTGCCCAGCCTGAAGGACTTTCAGTGCATTTCTTCCAGAAATGTACTCTTGTTCATTGTTCTAGTTAAATATTCTTTGATCCTGGAAAAGCAAGAGTCTGTCTGCTGTGTGCTAGGTCTGGGCTCCGCCTTAGGAAGGGAACAGCTCCTAGAGACAAGGATTGCATAAATCATTGGTCTGTCATTAATAAGTGAATGTCATGGTTCTTGGGCTAGTCCATTGGACTTGCGTTAGTTTGCTCTCCCCCTGTTAATATTTAAGCCTTACATAAAATATTGTGACAGTACCACACTGATCCCCTGGATGTATTTTTTCTCCTAATTTTTCTTCCTAAGTAGCCCACACACTGCTGGCTAGGCCATTCTTCTGGGCTGTTAGTCTCTTGCATCTTCTAGGTATTTGTTTCCCATCAAACAATTTATAATTGGTTTAGAGTCACTAGATCAGCTACCCAGAAAATTATATTTTATGTCACCCTCGGGCTGGTAAAAATCAAAATCTTTGTTTCCCTTCTAAAAACATCCTAATCACAAGCCTACAGGATAAATTAGTGTAGGAATATTTCTCTCTTCTGCTAATGAACTTTGCCACTGTGCTGAAGGAAGCAATACACTGCGTCATTCTGAAAAAGCAGAGCATAAGACAAAAGTATTCTATTTCAGTTTTGGGCACAAAATCAGGGGTGGTTTGATACTCAGCAGAGGTTTTAATTTCAGCCTATCATTGAGTATACCTTAAATAGAAGATAGTAAATCTTCACTCATTCCTTTAGGTATCAGATTTTATGACTGCTCATCATGAAAAGCTCTTTTGATGATAATGTTTTTGTGATTAATGTATCCATGGAAATCTGATTGTAGCTTAGCATACAGAAATGTCCAGTTATTTAATTTTCATGATGAGGTTCTTTTTTTTTTTTTTTTTCAGGAATGCAGACCACAGAAAAGAAAAAGAAAGCTGAAAGGTAAGGAAAAATCTAGACAAGAAAAAAGATGAGCAGGAGCTAGTTAAGAAGAAATTATCATAATTGCATTTAACAAAATCTAATTAAGAGTGCAAGTAAAGATGCTGCTCATGGATTTATGTGATGATAATGCAATAACAATCTACTTGTGATATGTAGCCTCGTTACTTTACGAAATCTGAATGAAGTTCGCAGGACCTGTTTAAGCCAGAGCAATATTAGCTGAGTCCACTATCTAATCAATTGCTTCATAATAAATGGGCCCCCTGTTTACAGCAATATTCTAATTCAAATTTATCTTCACAATCTAAAAAAGTGTTTAATTGCTTTAATGATATTAGCTGTCTCAGCCTTTATTACAACACTGGACATAATTACCCTCTTTAAAGGTAATTTATAGACCTCATTAACACTCTTGCCTATCTGCTGTGATTAAAAATCTCCTAAGAATTGAAATCTCTCTGAACAGTAAGAGAATTATTGTGATTTATTGTTTGCCATTGCTGAAATGAGCACAAAGCTGATTTATTATAGCTGATCCCTGCAGAAGTGACTAGAATTGGACTGGGGAAGGGAAAGTCAGGAGCTCTTGGTGAAGCAGTTTACTTCTCTCCGTCACAGAGTTGCAGTTTAATATGGGTCCTGTCATTCGCTTCCACGGGAGCGTAAAGAAATCTCTGGCAAATAAAGCTTCCGCAATAACTAGCTTGAAAAAAATCTCACCTTTGCTAAATAGAGAGCAATTATGTTTCTTTATTGCAAATTAAACCTTCTGACACAGCTTTAAGGACTCAACAAGGTGATGTTAATGTAGTTTTTACGTACAAAATATTTGAAGCCATGAGAGACATTGGACTTACTGGTCAGACAGAAAAAACATGTAGCTTACCTATAATTTACATTTTGCCTGTTTGTAGAAGGGAGTTTATACATTTCATTTATCTAAAAATGTAAATATACACTACAGATAAGCTGACTAAATAGGTCAAAACCATAGCCTCATAAAATCTAGTGTCATCTTCACCTTATCCTCTCAGTCACTATGTAATATTGAACATTTAACAGAATGGTGAAATCCCAAACACAAACAAAAATAAAGCTGAGGAACTTACTATTAATCTTACATGAGCATACCTGAGGAAACTCCTGTCCTGGCTGCTCAGTATACATAGTTTGCAAAGAAGGGAGAGTAGGGTCAGCAGTTTTCTCCACTGATGGATGGAGGTGGCACATACTCTGCTTGGGGCCGATAGTAAGATTTCTTCCAAAAAAATGCAGAGCATCCAGAACAAGAGAAATACAGCTACTGTTTGGAATAGTGTCTCTTCCTAGGCCTGAATACTGGTGTTATGCACAACATATACACATTGCACCCCCTGAAAGAGCTGGGATATTCTGGTTCCACAGCTGTGCAAAATGCATGACTTCAGGGGAGGCCTGAAGTCCTTCAGGAAATACAGGCAAGTATTAAATGGGAGACCTTGTCACCTATGGGTCATACACTGCTTTCCACATTCATGGAATTTAGCTCTACATAATGATGAACTCATCACTATGTAATCACTAATTACTCATAAAAACTTTGAATTGAATCTTTAGCTGTTCAGACAAAGAAATGCTATTCAGCTATTTTTTTGATATGGTATGATAGTACATTGATATTTTTAAGAAAAATAAGCGTTTGATGTAGTTCTCTGAAGCTATTTATGAGACTAAACTAATTGCTTAAAAATTAGTTTTGAGCACACAAAACTTTGAGTTTTGAGTTGTCTGCTCTTCCACAAAAGTACTATGAATAGGGATATATTTACTTTGCAAAGCAATACACTTTGGAAATGATTTATCCAGTGGAAATCAGAATTCCAAAAAGAGATTGCTGACGAAGCACTAATGTGTCGGTTTTGATTAAACTGTCAACCAATTTATATTAAGTTGTTATTTTTATGGAACTGATAATTTGGTATTAATACTGATAGGACACAGAATTGCATATCTGTGGGTCACATATATATTTCTAAATAAAATAAGCTTACAAGTAAGAGAAAGAGCAGTTTTGGCTCCATTCCATTAAAACTGTACCAACCCAGTTATACTAATTTTGTATTATTTTAATAACTCTATAGTAAGTTTATATCTGCTTTAAATGGTATTACCTCTTTAAATGGTAATTCCTCTTGATTTGTACTTAATAGAAACCATATTAATGTAATAATCTTTTATGAAAAAACTGAAGAAATGTAGGAAGAGCAAGCATCAAAACCAACACTGAGTTAGTCAAATTTACAGATAATGAAATGTATATGAAACCCTGTCATGCACCATGGACAGTGGGGTGAAAGTAGATCTACACATTCAGTTAAATAAAAGGAAAACAGAAATTCCTTCACGCAAACTACATAATTGTGTTAATGAAATTCTAGAACACTGTTTTTTGAATTACCTTACTGATTACGGTTTTAATAGTGCAGTCTATATATGCTGGTACATAAGATATGATTTTAATACTGGTAACATCAGTTTACAGTCAACCTTAGTTTTTATATCATTTATATTACTATTTTTGAAGAAAATATGTAAATTATGCACTGCAAAATTTAGTTTACTTCTCTATACTTTTAAGAGTAGAAGTAAAGCATGCAGATGTTTTGTACTTTTCTCCTTTGATGGTCACCTGTATTCAGTGAGATTTTCAGATCAGTGAAGCATTTTGGAGGACAGAGAGTTTTAAACTTAATAGCTGCTACCAGCTGAAAAGTATTTTATGAAAAATTCAGTTATTCAGATGTGAAGCACTGACTTTTGTTGTGATACAAAATATTATTATTTATAGATTCTCCTTATTTTCCCATATTTGGAAGTTACTGAATATAATTTTTTGCTTGAAATAATTTTTGAAAGCAATAGAATATAGACACAAAATCAGAGGTCTGGGTTTATCCATGCAAGGCTGACATTTATAAATGATGCCAGGCAGGTGGACATAGTACTTCAATAAATAGATTACAGTGGTTAGAGGATTTGTGTGAGTCAGTAGAGGGCCAGCAGCAGAGGCTAACCTCTCTTCCAGAGCATAGAAGGAGAATATCCCAAATGACAATGGTAAACAGAGTACATTTTATAAAACTTTTGCTTTTTAAAATCTTTGCATCTTGCTTTATAATCTTCTTCTAGTGGGAGGGAATGTGGGAAAATAATTAGAAGACAGGCATATGCCTTCTTAAAATGACCTCTCATATGTAATGGAAGTAATTTTATAAATTTCATATCTGACCTGGTTAGTGGTATGAATAACAAAAGTGAACTGCGTAACCTAACCGGATTTGTAGATAAACCAACTTCAGATGAGGCATTCAACACAATCTTATTTCTAACAGCAGCTATTTTTTGCCTGTGCACGATTTGTGTTTATTCCGCATAAAGGTTTATCAATTTACTTGGGTAATTTCTGTTACAGTTTGTCACACCCATCAATAGGGAGTGTGATGTTCATTTTAAATTCTTGTCGGGCTGAACAAAGACACTGGACATGTGTCAGGAAGCTCTTTACTTTTTATTATACAGTCTTCTATAACTCTAGGAGCCAGCCCACTGCCTGGACTCAAAAGGTGTTGATTAACAAGCCCTTAAATTCTCACAAACTCTTCCACAAAAGGTGTTGGCTAAGAAGCCCTTATATTTGTTCAGTGCATTTCGCTAAGTTCTCAACTCCCAAAACAAACTCCTCAAAGGTACTGGCTCACAAGCCACCACACACAATCAAAGCTGCTGACTGAGCATGAGTCTCAAGGCAGAGAAGGACTCTGGCTCAGCACAGCACTGCCCCATCTCCACAGGATCCTCTCCTCCGGTCACCTTTCCTGTAGCAATACTTGGAATGTTTGAGACAGCATGCTAAGGTCTGGTCTTCTACACAGTTAGAAATATATTTTCTATTTCATCAGTGTGAAACTCTTAACACCATGAAAGATGCTTAATTTACATGTTATGGAAGGCATAGTGTTTGCTGAATGGATAAATACTTCATTTGTGATACAATTTATCTTTTTCTATAAATATAATATAAATCTATTGCTATATATATATACACCGTATTTGTGATGTTAGAGATAACAGTTTAATATGTACAGAGTATTTTATAATGAAATAAACATGCTTAAAGTTAAAAGAGCAAAAAAAATTGGGAATTACTTAAACCAAGGTGGTTTGGGATACCAGTTAGGACTATGTGGGAGAAGACTGTAATAACTATCATAAAATCTGATATTTCCAAAAGACAGCAATTCAAGTACTCAATACACGGATTACACCCTTTCTCCTAGTAATCTAATTAATTAGTTGCCTTGCAAAGATACATAAGCAATGTGCAAACCTGGTGTTTCCACTTTATTCTGCCCTGGAGAGTTTGTCATCTCAAGAGGATAAATATGGGGAATAGAAAACATTGAAATTCTCATGTTGCATCATGTAATTGAAATACTATTTCCTTGATATTGCTACGGTCAGAAATGTCAGTGCAGAAATCAGAAACCAAAATATGTTTTCCCAAGCTCTCTTTCAGATGTTCTAAGCACAGAAAATACACTTACCCTTTATTCGCTGTCCAAACTAACACTTTAGGATTCTTCTCTTTAAGCAGTGAATCCCACTTCCTTTCTTAAATCCATATTGGTAAACCGATATTGGTGCAGCTGAACAATTCCAGCCTCTCCTGAAATTATTAGAAACAACAGCATTCAGTACAGTCAAAAACTCATGAAGTGTAACATTCTAAATCTAATTTCAAAAGACCTTCATAAGGTGCTCTAAAAAAAATGTTTGCCACATGATAAAGACCCACCTATTTTTGGTCATCATGCAATGCCCAGATGTGATTTACTGGAAAGACACATATTTAAGGAAAGGAGATAAGAGACAGATAATCAAAGGGTTTTTTAAATATTTATACAAATATTTTATTTGCTGGGAAGAGCATATTTTTTTTTAGCTTCGGATGATTCTGAGGAAATCAAGCTGTTTCAATGTAATTGAGGTCTATCTGAACTCCTCTCTTGATCCTTATTCTGATAATGGGCTCACAGTCCCTGTTTTATCTAAGACATTCAACACTGTCATCAGCTGAAATTTATAATCAAATCAGCATCTGATCATAAAGTAGCTTTCCATTAAACGTTCTGGTAAACTTTTGAATAAGAACAAACTTACACAACCTACATACTTCAAAATGTAGAAAATTAAATAGATAGCTGGCTAGATAGGTAGATTGATACAGATATATATGCATATAGTGATCTAATTAGAGAAATGACAAATTAAGTCTTATTCTGGTCATTTTCAAAAGTATGTAGTCTTAAAACTTCCTGTTTCAGCTTTCAGAGTGGATGTTTCTTATTTGCAGCATGATGAGCACATTTTAACAGCTGTATGTTCCTGCCAGAAGCAGTGCAGCTGACATAAGTAGTAGTCTGTAAGGGAAGAAGAGGTTTAGAAATTGTCACCATTGTTTTCTATCTATGCTTATTGCTTTTGAGGCTTTTGTGCAAGCTCTTGGCTTGAAGTCTATGTTTTGACATGCACTGACAAATTTAGGGATTTTTTTTTTCTGCCACAACAGGAAAAAGAAGTACAAGGGCTTATTTCGGTCAAAACTGGAATCGCTGTTTAAATAGGCATGTCTGAAGTAGGAGAAAACAAAAGTCTTATGAAGAAAAAGTGTTGGAGACAAAGAAAGAAATTAATCCAGGTATCTTGAGTCTTTTTCTTCTTTCTTATAAGTATACTCTAAGAACTGTCTTCTCATTTCTGCATTAGAGAAACAGGCAGAGATCAAAAAGTTAAAAGCTCCCAACATAAATGTACACATAGAAAAAGTAACCATGCAAGTCACAGGACCCCTTGGAACCAGGAAAACTACATAGATGAAGATCTGATTTGAGACCCATTTTACACAGTAGTTTTAATTTCTCTGTTTCTCAGTTTACTTGTTTTCACCTATTTAGGACAATAAAAATGTTATTCTAACCTATTCAGATGGCACGAAACCTTGCGAGGTCCTGAATATGTGTTTGTGTTACAGTTACCTATGTAAAAAACCCTTCTAAAATAACAGCCAGGTTATTTTAGTGATAGCGATGTTGAGTTGCTGGAAGTAGAAAGTACAATATTTGGGAAATATTAAAAAGCAATAAAACCCAGAAGTGGGATTCCAAATCTTGCTTCTATAAGCTATAAGTGGTAAAAATGCTTTGAGGAAAGACAATTGTCTCCTTTGAAATTATTTAATAAGCTGAAAATTTGTTATAAACTGAAGTGATTCCAGACAATTTTTAAAATATTTTTTTCTTTATATTTTTTTCAGATTTAAGAACAGATTCATAGAAACAGAAAGGAAAAAAAAAAAAGCAAAACCCTAACTAACAAAAAACCCAAACCAAAATTAAAAATAAAAAAAACATTACTGACAAGATACCAGAGCACTATTTAATATGCTGAAAAAAAATTACACCTACCAATAACATTCAAGTCTACAAGCTGAATATTTTTTAACCCAAAGTCAATGAAGATTTTGGGTATATGACAATGGTTCCCTAGATTTCAAGGGAATATTGGTAGCCCGAGTTCAGATATTTGTTGTGGCTCTCTCTGCCATGTAGGTGGAAAGAATTCTCTGTTTCAAGTTACAGTAGGCAAGGACTATCTTGTTTTCCAAACATCCTACAAGTACCAGAAACGTGTCTAGGTTCTTCAGAATTAATTTTTCATTCTTGTATTACGCAGACTTTTATTTGCTTGTAGACTTATACATGGATATACAGTCTTATATGCAAAATATATTCTTTTTTTGGTGAGTGGATAGTAAAATGCAATGCCATCAGTATTACTGAGTAGTCCGCTTAATTCCATTCCTGCTCTACCTTCCTTTTCAGCTGTTCTTAAGAATGCAATGCTTTATAGCTGTCATGAACTTATTCTGACTTTTTTATATTATTAAGGGAATTAATTGGAACATCTACAATTCTCTGAGGCACATCCACTTCTGAGGGATGTGTGGAGAGGAAAGCACAATAAATTTTCATTATAGAAAAATGCCCTATAGTGTACACAAGCAAAAGTAAACTGAAACACTGTTCTACAACAGGAATTTGCAGTCTGTATTGTTTTCAATGAGCTTTGAATCAGAATCAATGATAAAATCTGCCACATAATTGCAAGTGGAGTTAGGACTTCAACAAATATGTCACTGCTATTGTTATGAGTTGTGAGCATTCACTGATATCATAATGCACCTATGTGAAGGAATGAAAAAGAAGGAAAGTTAAGGTGGGTAGAAATTTAATGTAGGAAGAAAATTAGAAATAATAGCAAAACTCCGTGAGAGTTTCCTACTGCTAACTTTGAGTCTTGATAGTAGAGGGAAGAAGAATACAAATTATTTTGTGACATGATTAGCTTCATAATATAGGAAATATCTATGCTCTTATTTTTCATTTAGATGCTAAAAGATAGAAACATATGCCAACACAAGCAGTGAGGGCATGGGTATGAAACTTCTTCAAATGGCTCAAGAATAGATGCAGCCTAGCTAGTTTCTTTGTTGTAAAAAATTAAATATCTATTGGGAATTCATCTGTTAGATGTCTATTTAGGCAAAAAAAATCTTCTTTAGGTATGCCTGTGGTGTCATCCTCTGTAACAAGCCACAGCCTGGCAGGTGGGAACTTCTGGGAACATCAAGTGCTTGGCATGAGATGGCAGAGAAAGTCAGTTGCAACAGGAGCTGGGATTGCAGCTCCTGTTTGCAGAAGTCTGTCCAGGCGTTAGCTTGTCAGATATTCTTGACCATGCTTTACAATTTCTGTGAGGATATCTGATATGCTGGACCCTGCATTGTAATTGTCTTCAGGTGAAGGATATATCTTTTTCAGCTGCAATTTCTGATCTCTGTCCTCAGATTATTCTATATATTCCCAGTGCTGCTCCCAGAGCAGTGATGGAACTTCTACACTGACCCTGAGTCAAATCCAGCACTGTTTGATTGAGTTCGTGTTCCTCCTACAACTTATCAGGTACCATGTTGATGAGAAAATTTTACTCACAACTTTTCTTTAAAATTTTGAATTTTTTGTACTCCTAGAATTTTTTTTTAAATATTACTCTAAAGTTACACCTTGACCTTAACAGCTGTGACTGTGAAATTACTGATATTTTTTTCTTGACGTTGACAGGGTATAAATAGTTAAATTACTGCCATCACTAAATTCAATATGTATGAAGGAACTGGAAAGTGGAAATCCTATGCTCAGAATTCAGAATATTTCTGGCCACAGAATTTTATCTTATTTTTTTCTAGGATTGAAAATTGTAACATCTAAACTTTGATGTAGAAGGAAAAGGCCATGAAAGCAAGTATGAAAACAAGATTACAAGTGGGAATAAAGAAGCTTGTCCAAATGTATTTTATTAAGTTCTTGTTGAAAACATAATGATGACAAACTGCCAGTGGCACTTCTCATTGCGCTAATGGCTGTTCTAGCAAAAACGTACATCAATGACAATTACTTCAGCTGCTTCCCATTCTTCCCCAGCATCAGTATCTGCACCTTTTTCTTATTTAGACATCGGTAACTCCAGCTTTCCTCTGAAATTTCTATGACAAAAAAGCCTAGTGATGACTATTAGCCTTGTGTCATCATAGGTTTCTGTCAAGATGAAACATAATCTGACATCATATGAATGTGTATAAATTTCATTGAAATTAATTGTTTCTTCTTTCATAGAACCACTGAATGCTTTGGGCAGTGTGATAAAGGCACAAAAGTGGTTGAGTACCTCAGCTTTCTCCACATGCTGGGCAACCAGGCCTTCCATTCCTTCCAGGGAGGATCCATATTTTCCCCAGGCTTCCTTTTATCACTGATGTACCTGTAGAAGTCTTTCTTGTTGCCCTTGACTTCCCTGAGTAGATTTAATTCTATCAGGGCTTTTACTTTCCTAACCTTATCCCTGTCTGCTTGGACAACTTCTCTGTATTCGTCCCAGGATACCTGTGTTTTCTTCACCCTCTGTAGGCTTCCTTAACCTGTTTGAGTTTTTCCAGCAGCTCCCAGCTTATCCATGTAGGCCTGCTGGCACTTTTGCTCAACTTCTTCTTTGTTGGGATGAATGGGTCCTGAGCTTGGAGGTGATCCTTGAATTTTAATCTGCTTTCTTTGGCCCCTCTACCTGACAAGGCTTTATTCCATAGTAGTTTACTAAGCAGATCTCTGAAGAGGCCAAAGTCTGCTCTCCTAAAGTCTAGGGCAGAGAGCTTGCTGTGCATCCTCCTGGCTGCCCTGAGGATCTTGAACTCCACCATTTTATGGACTCTGTAGCCCTGCCTTCCCCTGAGCTTCTTATTCCCCACAGCCCGTTTTTGCTGATGAGACAAAGTTCCAGCATAGCAGCTCTTCTCATTGTCTCTGTCACTCAGAGAAGGAAGTTAACATCAACACATTTCAGGAACCTTCTGGAGTGCTTATGTCCTGCTGTGTTGTCCCTCCAACAAGTGTCAGGGTGGTTGAATTCCCCCTTGAGGACCAGGGCTTGTGAACATGAGGCCATTCCTATCCATCTACAGAGGGCCTCATCTGCTCGGTCTCCCTGGTTAGGTAACACATAGTAGACCCTCAGTATTGCCACCTGTCCCTGTCCTCCACTTAATCCTGACCCATCATTTAATCCTGAATTCTCAGTCAGCTCCTCATCCATCCCCAGGCAGAGCTCCATGCTCTCCATCTGTATACTGATACAGAGGGCAACATTGCTTCCTCATCTTCCCTGCCTGTCCTTCGTAAAAAGCTTGTATCCATCCATTCTAGTCATAGGAGCCATCCCACCATGGCTCCATAATGTCAATAAGATGACAGCCCTGCAAGCATGTGTGAGTGTCCGAGTCCTCTTGTTTGCTCCACAGGCTGTGTGTGTTTCCATAGCAACATCGGTTTGGGCCCCTGATGGCTCTGTCTTACCGCCTGGAGTGACTGGAATTCCTCTGCGCTGTTCTTCAGGTGTTCTCCTGATGACCTGCAATCCCTCTTCAGGCTCTGGACATCTCTTGATGTCTCTGGTATCAAAGTTGTAGGAGTGGGACAGATTGAGGTTCCCTTTCCCCAGCAGCTTTTGTTTAAAGTTCTTGAATACAATAGAGAGTGGATCAAGTCCAAGCAATGTGTACTTAGAGATTGGGATACACACTTCGCACAGTACTAGTATCCTTTATTCTGAGCTTTTTTCTGCCCAGTTCTTTGGCTTGGATTAAAAAAGAATTTTTAAAGTATATTTACTTTTCTACCTCTCTTTTCATGCCTCATATAAATATTTAACACCCATTGGGTGTTAGATGACCACGTCACATTATGCAGCTGTAGAATCCAAATACTTTGAGAAAAGCCGGACAACTTTTATTAGTGCAGAAAAAAAACTCCATAGAACGTTCACCTGCAAATTTCACATATAATATTCTTAACATCATTTCTGTTGCTGTGAGAGATCACTTTAAAAGGATTATTTTTTTTATTGTCTCCGTCAATTTTGCTGCTGTTCCAGTGAGATCAAATAGTAGAAATCTGTTACAACCTCTACATGAGTAAGAATATTTTCTTTGCTGTCAAGGAAACCTTGGAGCTGGGTACATTAGCAAGTCTAACCTCACTATAAGAAATCTGCCTTTTTGTGCTTTTTATTATTCCTAAAGCCTTTAGAAATAACACTGTGCAAATACATGGTGCACACCTTCTGAAAGAGCAGAAGAGAATATACAGCGGAACAATAACATCATTTATGTGACGTGACATTTTCACCAAATAATTATTCACACAGTTTTTAAAAAGCAAAGAGAATAACTGCATAATTATTCATAATTTGGCACACTTTTAATATATTGCTCTGTAATAAGTTGCCGCTTGTTTAATAATGTCAGGGTTTGCTATGTTATTTAATTGTTAGTCACCTTAATTACAGCAAAATCCAAGCAATGTTCTCAAGATACAAAGTTACTAGCAGAAAAAGAGAAGACCCCAAAAATGGTAAATAATCATTAGAATGCTCACTTATGAACAAATAATACAGTTATGATCATCAGGAGAAGTATGAGGAGCTTAGTTTAATGGATAACTTTAAGATATTGTATGTTTAACACCTAAAAGTTGGGAACTTCATTCATCATTTCATATTAGGTGTCTGGTTTTTCTCTGTAGGATCTTTGAAAACATAATTATCTGATGTCACATTTTTTTGCCTGAGTGAGAAGACTCAGGGGGCCACAAGTCTGTGTGTTCGTCATGAGTAGTGGAAGATCTGCCTTCATGGATTAAAGCAGCCTGTGAGTCAGGGTCCCCTGGTGGCTCTCAGCTCACCATACTCTCATGCTTGCATAGACCTGACAACAGAAGGTGATTCTTGCTGAGGAATGTTAGAAGCCACCTCATCCTGCCTACGTACAGGATTCTCATAAAACATGAGCACAGCCAGCCACGTCCCCCAGCCATGTCTCCCTGCTCTTCAGCTGCCAGAGATGGATCACTAGAGCAGGTACACACAGGACACTCTCCATGTTCTCAAGCACACATACATATTTGTGGATCCCACAATCACATCTGATCCATCTGCTTGTGTGGCTCTCCTGCCCAGCTCCCAGCCCTCCCCACAGGTCCCCAGTTGCCAGCTGGTCCAGCTTAACACTCACAAGTATGTGCACCCACAGACACTCATCCCTCTTGCACAGCACATTTACAAGTCCTCTGGATGTATTGGCACAGAGCCTCTACCCTCCTGACACTCCGTCCTGGATCTGACGCCCAGCTACTTGCTGACTGGTCCAGCTTCAAGTTTGCCAGCATGAACAGATGCACATCCCAGGATTGAGGAAGATACAGTCACCATCCAGCAGCTGGCACATGGGCACACCTGCAGCCATGCTCCAGCCATCAACACTGAGACTCTCACCCACCTGTATCCTGATGGTCCCTGCAATTGCTGGATATTGGTCCAGGGACACCTGTATCCCTGCACTGACTAGAGTAGCTGCCACCAATTTTCACTCACACACAAAGAGGTCTCACCAGTAGCTGGCCCTTAGTCCCTGTCGTGCTCATACATAGAGAGGGAGGTTATTCAGAGAGATCATTGAGAAAAGAATTAGTAAAATTATAGGACAGACTGCTATGATCAGGCGCAGGGCTCAGACAGACAACTGTACTGACCCTCTTCTGCCTTCCCCTTGCTTTTTTTCTCCCTGAACTCACTCCTCCTGCATATCCCATTCTCCCACCCCTCTCAGTCCAGATCTTTGGTTTACAGTCTTATCAATAACAAAGTCCAGGTTAATCTTCCTGGAAGTGGTGCCTTCCTTGACAGCCTGTCGATTAGAGGGACCGGTGAGGTTTGTTTCTTGTTGTTGTCTCCATATTTGTTTTGTAATGTCTGTGTTTCTGTGTATTTTGGTTCTGGTCTCCCCCTTTTACCCTTTTTTCCCAATTGACATGTTCTCTGTATAACCTCACTGGAATAAGCCTTCTCTTGCTCGCGTCAATTTAATACAACTCATCAGGTTTGCGTCTCACCACTTCCTCCTTTACCATTCACCTGTCAGGTCTGTGTCCCTGCATGTTCTTGCTTGTGACTTCTTCCCTTTAGTATTGTCCTTCCTTGCTCTGAAGAAAGTCCCTGACCAAACACCCTTAAAGGAATGGACGCTCTCCTTCCACACACCCTTACAATACTGTCTTGAGGAAAAGGTGCATTGGGAGGAAGAAAGAGTTGCACTACTAAAGCACACATTGTGAATGACCACTCACATCCCATTAATGGAGGTACCAGGCTGGTGTGCCTTGAAGGATGGCTCTTCCTTCTTTGCCTGCTCAGGCCTTAGACTCATGGTGAGTTTGCTTAGCCAAACTCAGTACAGCACCCCAACAGGACCCCCCCAAAAAATCACTTTGTCCTAAAAGTAAAAGGGATTGGCTTTATAATGAAATATAGCAGCTGGTTTGCTAATGCTTCCCGATGTGCAGTAGTATAAATGCTAGTTAAGCAAAATATTTTAGAATATACTTATTTTAATCTGGTTTCACTGGCAGGTGCTTAAAACCCCAACTTAGAACAAATTGGATAGTACTTTCCTAGTGAAAAGTACATTCCTAAATCTCTTTTTAAACATACTGGGGATTAAATATATTTGTGTTTAAAATATTTGTGTTTGAAAATTTTTGAATCACTCATGTGATTGAAAATCCAGGAATGCCTTCAAGAGTTAGATCATAACCTACTAACAGAAAAATCTCTTACTGATTTTTAGTAAGATTCTTTAAACAGCAGATTGCTGGCAAAGATAAAATTAGGGTTTTCTGAAGTACTATAAAAACCATAGTTGTATTTTAACACAAAAAGAATCTTCTAACATAGAAAAGGGTGTACACAATAAGAAAACTTTCTAAATAGTTCAATTTTACGGTCATTTGTTAGGACTTTATATTGTGCAGTAGATTGAAACGAATTTTTTCCAGCATATCTCTGTTCAGATACGTTGGTTTGTATGAAGATGATGTGCTTTTTTCCTGCTATCTCACAGGGATTTTCTCTACTATTATTTTGTTCCATTATTACTTGTTCCATTCTACTGCTTTTATCACTTTTTCCTTTGACCTGAGGCATTCAGAGATTTCAGTAACACTTTCCAGTGACGAGATTTAGGAACATTATGATTTTACAGTGCACTGTGTTAAAATAATGAGTTTCGGAGCTACTGATCTGTAAGGGTTATTTCAAAAGCAAGAATATCAACTTGAAAAAAATTTTTGCATTTTGTCCAATTCATTTTTAAATAATCCATCATTAAATCTATATTGACAAAGTCTAGAATCAACCATTGTATTTCAGCTTGGCATACATTTGTTTGATGGAGTAACAAAAAATAATTTTGCTGAGGAAATTCCATCCTTTTTCTTACTCAAAATCTATATTCTTTCTTGCTCATGAAAAACAGTAACTGAGTTATATCACTGCTTACACTGCAATCCTGACATAGCAGATTCTTAAGTCTTGCTTTGTGAGAAAAAGAGGAAAAAAAAATTAATTATTCTTCTCAGAACTATTTGAAACTCATAATTACATTTTCCACTCAGCAGCTTGGAACTTACTTTTATACCAAGTCAGAACAGAATTACATGTTTGGAATTTCTTACAGATAATTATTTGAGACTAGAATGCCTTGAAGATTTCCTATTCAGGTATAAATTTTACTTCAAAAATATGGTATGTTTTAATTTTTCCATTTTAATTATATTTAAAGGCTTTTATAGGACAATAAGTATAACATTTAAAGTAGAAATGTTGTTAGTATAGCACATTGTAACATCATATAGTATATCCATGGTATTTATATGGCAGTACAATATTTAATAGAACATGTTCTAATATTCAATATGTTCTAGTAATAAATTTTACATAGTCTTATTTTTCAAGCCTTTAACTAAGGTTTACCTGAGAAAAGTAGCTGGACAAGTAGCTTTAATCTGGATTTAAAGAATTATCTGGGTAGTGAGATCCTGTAAAAACCTAAAAAAATAACATTTTTTAAACCTTTTAAGGTGTTGCTTTATGTGGTTCTGAAAGAAATATTATTGCTTATAGATCAAGGGCCTCAACTGAGTAACTCCCAAGTTCCTCTGCTTGATTCTATTTAAGCAGTAATTTAATTTGAAAGAATATCTGTTCTTGCTGGTCACATTGTCAGTCCTGTTTATCACCAAACAGTCCTGCCTTCAAACACTGTTGCTTACTTTGATATATGCAAGGATATATTGGATACTTCTATATAATTTATGGATACTTAATACATACTGCAGTAAGGTAACAATTTAATTTGTATATACTGTTGCCACTGGAAAAATTTCATTTTCTCAGAGATAAGAGAAGTAGATTCAGTCATCTTAGGCAACTGGCAGAACTAACAGCATTACTCTACTAATTTATTTAATCACTGCCTCATCTCCTTATTTATAGCTTAAAGTGTATTTCTATCCATTCATTGAGATGACTTTGAAATGTTCAAGTGTATGGTTTGGATATGAGAACCATTCTGAATGATGCACGGTAACTTAAAGCAGACTTAAATACATCTAAAAAAGTACACTTAAATACACATATTAACTTTAAAAAAAAAAGAGGGCAAAAATTAGGAGGCAGGACTGTTAAAGGACTTATGCACAGAAAGATTGTTTGCTATGATCAGGTTTGGTAATTCACTCACAAAATTCTTCTGCCCCAATTATTTTTCAAAAATGTGGGTGAAGCCGGCTGCCTTTTGGATGCCACTGGCTATGCCTGGACTGTCTGGGAAGGAGACCCTGAGGAGGAGGTGGTCTTGCTCTGCTACCAGCAGCTGCAGGACAGGACACAGGCACTGCCAGGGCACTGCCTCCAGGCTCCGCAGGACACTGCACGCCGGTCAGGTCACTCTGCTGCCAAACCTGCTTACACAGACTGTCCACAGGCTGCTAATGGGGTGTCTGTGTGTGACAAAGGTGAGAGAGGAATGAGGCATTAACATAATTGCGACAGTTTGAGATCACCCTTTTAGAATACTATATTTACATTGCTCCAAGTTGGGAAATTCACATTATGCTCACTCTTTTATTGTAAACAAAGTTCAGTTTTATTCTAGTGAAGAAAACTTTTAAAAGGCTAAATTGGCCATATTTAAGCAAGTATGGCCCCTAAAGAGTTGCTGTTAAGTCTGCTCAAGTTAAGTAGAAAACCTCAGAATAAGAGTCATATCTGAGAAGGAAGATATAATTGGAAGTGACAGAGGCATTTAAAGAAGATTTGAGGAAATAATAAACACCATAAAAGTAAACAACTGCACAGGGTAACACCTTTCACTTTTACAAGTACAAATCATGCCTCGAAAGTTCAGGCCACTTTCTTAACCTCATCGGGAAAAACCTGTTTTATCAGGCTCATTTTCTTCCTGTTCATGATCTGGTTTGTGGTCTTGGTCCTCCACTTGTTCCCATTATGTGTTACTTAATACTCAAGCCCTGTTGCAAGTATAATCAAAACAGTTTCAAGGCAGAGAAACTCAGTCTAGTCCAGAGTATTTTCTTTGACTGATATAAGTGCAAAATAGAGCATGACTGTGATCTATGCTGAATTTTGTTCCTTTTACTTGTGGCAATTCTCTAAAACTAATTTATTTTTAAATAAAAAGAATGAGAGAATAATGCTCACTCCGTGGAGCATTCTTGCAATATTGAATATTAATGGAATCCAGCTTGAAGGGCATGGACTTTATCATAAAGGCCATCAACTTTCTGCACCACTTGGTCAAGGATCCATGGGGAGCTGCTTAACACAGCTGACACATATGGTAGAGGTGTGGTCCAAGCCGTACACACACTGAGAATAAAGTAACAGATGATTGCTTACAAGGTGGAATTCAGAGTCTAGTTCAAAACTATAAATTCCTTGGGATACCGTAATGGCATTTGAAGGTAAATTAACAACAATTTCAGCTTAACTTAAAATATTGGACAATAACTTTTTGACAATCCACCTTGTGTTTTTAAGTACCTTGATTATTCCTACAATGGGGACAGGACCACTGTACCTGTCTCACATGAAGCTAGTCCTATTTTTGAAATATAGACCTTGGAAACTGTAAAACTCTGTACTATGCAAGTCGCTATTACAGCTTACTCTCATAGAACAGTTGAGGGAACCTTGAATGCATTGGATCAGATGAGCATGTAATGCAAATACATTTAAAGTAAATACATTTTCAGGTTAAATGGCCTATAATGATTGTAGTATATGCTAAAATTACTCCTTGCAGGATAGAGCCTCCAACCAGACTCTTGTTAGTCTGAATTTATCCTTACTGATTCTTCTTGTCTTATGGTTTCCTTTCCTTTTCTGTTTTTTTGTGGCTAGAGAATATGTTTTAAAAAACTAGTAAAAAGGAAGGGAAGTGCTTAACATCAAGCAGTAAGAACTGGGAATCCAAGGTCAATAGTTGTCTTTGTCTTTACAGGACCTAGAACATTTAAATCTTGACCATTTGCAATTCCGGTTTCTCCCTGGGACTGATAAATATCACCCTGAAATTTAGTGATCTTCAAAAATAATAGAAGAGAAATTTTTCACCAATAGAAAATAATCTTCTGAATAATTTGCACTCTCCCAGGAGGTATCAGATAGTTGGAAAATGATACTCAAGTCTAACTGTTTCTTCTATATATCAGCTTAGTTTTGCCACTCTTCTAAAATGTTGACTAGTACCTTCAGCACAACTGCCTGATTTTGTCTTACAAGATGGAGAAAAAAATTTCCGTGAATTTTATTGAGATGCAAACGTGAACTAGCTGTGAATATGAAAACATTATTGTGTTTATTTTCACTAGAAAGAAGTAAAATGCTTAGGGATGCTCTCAGGCGAAACAAAGATAGACATCAGGCAGTCTGAGGATCAGTCTGGATTTTTGCATATTGCACTACACTCTGGTGATTACATTTATTCCCTTAAAAGTCACAGATTGATTTGGTTTGGAAGTGACCTTAAAGATCATCCACTTCCAATCCCACTGCCATGTGCAGGGACTCCTTTCACAAGACCAGGGTCCTCAGAGCTCCATCCAACCTGGCCTTAAACATTGCCAGGGGTGGGGCATCCACAGCCTCTCTGGACAATCTGCTCCAGTGTCTCATCGCACTCACAGTAAAGAATTTCTTCCTTATCTGCAATCTCAACCTACTCTCTTTCAGTTTTAATCCATTCATCTTTGTCCTGTCTCTTCATGCTCTTGTAAAAAGTCTCTCCGTATCTTTCTTGTAGTCTTCCTTCAGGTACTGAAAGGCTGCATCGGTCACCCCAATTCTCTTTTCCAGGCTGAACAATCCCAATTGTCTCAGCCTTTCCTCATGGGAGAGGCACTCCATCCCTCTAAACATCTTGGTGAGCCTCCTCTGGACTCATTCCGACAGATCTATGTCCTTTCTTTGGAGGGTGTGTCAGGGCTGGATGCAGCAGGTGGGGTCTCGTACTTGGTTAATTAATCATTGCTGCAAATCTAATCCTATGTTTGAAAGTTTATATTATAAAAGAGGTAGTATTGTACCCACGGAGGTACAAAAAATTCAGAGAGTACGGTTTGCAGGGAGAATGAACATATTTTTCTTTTCACACAATGAGACTAGCCTAACAAAATGGTGTCACTTTTGGACACAGATTCTTTCTAGAATCCGAAACGGGAAAATTTACCTCAGATTGTTGCTGAAGTGCTTGTTGAACTCAAATAGATGTTTCATGGTGCCCCCTAACTTTCTGTGTGATTCTTAACTCACAATGTGTTCTGTAGTCTTATACGGACAGGTATATCTTTTAGAAAGTGTGCTGAAAGGATTTTTAGTATTTTAGGCTTAACAGGAACCAAAAGGTCTGGATATGGATTAGGTAAACCCATAGGGGCTTCCATGACAAACCAAGAATGAGGACTGGCTCCCTGCGGATAGAATTCTAGCTTTATTCTCCTGACTGAAAGTTTGTCTTGTAACAGAAGAATTAAAGCTATCTGTGTCAAAGAGATTTGGTTTATCCCTAACCAGGAATGTAGGAAAAGACCTTTGGCAAGGAAAACATGTTCAGTTTCCCTGCTGCACTTCTTCAATCCTTTGCAAGTTCCATTCTGAAATGTAGTCAGAAAAAGTTTTTTTGTTAATATATGCAAAATCACAGACAGCTGATCTTGAATATGCAGAAAATGCTACAAAAAACATCTGTGACAAGCAAGAAACAAACAGTCAGGTCACTGATTAGAAATTCATTGTCAGATTGGGCTGTTTTTACTTGTCTGTTCAGATCAACCGCAGGGGATGTGTCCCCTGGGTTTGTATTTAATGGGCAATTCTGTACTCCAGTATACTTTTTAGAAAATAAAGTGTAATTTCCAAGCCTCATTTGAAGACATTGTATCCTTTTCTGAAATACTTTTCTCCTCATTGCTGATTAAATATCTCTGTGTTTTGTCTGATTCTTTCAGTAATGTTCATCTTCTACGCTTATGACATCATCATTGCTTTCATGATAATGAAACACATTGTCACCAGAACTGCTCCGTGAAATAGCCCTAATTGTCCTAAATGCTACAGCTGGGACAATGGCAAGTAAGGAGCAGCTGATTGGGAAAAGTAATTTCAAAGTCTACGAAACCATGATAGCCAATGAGGAACAGAGATGGCTATGAAAGAATTTAAGGGAATATGAGCAGGCTTTCTGATAACTTCACAAGTTTAAAATACCAGTTACTTTTGTTTGGACAGTTCTTCTAATGCACAGTTGACAAAGGCTTCCTAGGATTGCTGTGTCAGCAGTATGTCCCAAGGGCATATTAATATTTTGGTGCTAACCCATATTTCTGAGGTAGATTTGGTGTTATTCATGCAAGAAGTGGAAACGCTTTCCACTAATGAGCTACAGATTCTCCACATCTGCCACACCTCTTAAGGGAAGAGTGGGCCTCTGTCTTAACGGATGATGGTTCATTTTCAGCACATGGTCTGTTCTGGCTGGTTCTGGGACATATTTGCATGCTACAAATATCATCTTTTCCTCCTAATTACAGGCTTATGTAATGAAATGAATCGGTTTATTGTCCTTTTAGGATTTTGTATTACCAGTCTTTATATCTTAATATATCTGAGGCTGTTAGCAATAACATGAAGCCCCATCGCTGTTTTCCTTTAAGTAACATGATCACTCTCTATTCTTGAAGTAAATTAACAGTGCTGACAGCTACATTAGATTAGAGAGTGCAATATAAATGTGTACCTACAAGAATAGTTTAGAATTTCTTCTTCAATGAACTTCAGCAAGTTCCTTGTGGATGGAAGGAATTGATGCGATTTTCTGTAACAATAGTTACAAGGCAAAGGTTCATGCTCACAAATATAATTTAGAATATGGAGTGGCTATTAGAAGGGAAGATGCAAAACCGAATGGTAGTACATGAAATGTTATTACTAGGTACACTTATTAAGTTGCTGTTTGCTCAGCAGAAACACCTCCTCAAACTGCTACAAACTTACTGATTTCTTATTGTGAACAATTTCTCTGCTAACAACTACAGCACCCCTAGATTTAGACAATCTAAATCTTCCCAAATTGTGGCAATTTTAAAGCAGCAATTCTTTTTATGGATGTGTTTAAGATATTTCCCACCTTCACCTCTTTGGGAGGTGCCAACTCTGATGCCATAAAATTGCATGGAAATCTACAAATCACATTGCAGTGCTTGGTGTGGTAAAGGGAAATGTGATATGAGGGATGTAGTTTTAAGTGGTGGATTCCAGTGGAAGGTGATGGCCAGTATATGTGAGATACCCATTTCTACCTGAGAAGTAAATGGTATTTATAGAGATAAAACAAAATACAAATGGGCAGGCACCTAAAACATCTTGAACTTAACTGTGAGCATTTAACTTTTCGAGGAAAGTTAAGTCTGTTTAATTAGGGAGAATCTTTTTCCCTTACAGATTTGTTTTCCCTTACAGATTTGTTTCTTTTAAACTATTACTACTTTTAAGTTACTACTTCTGTCTGCTGCCTAGGGAGGCTAGGTCAGACAGAAACTACAGAAGAAAGGTGAGACTGTTTTTCAAGGATCTAATGCATGCCATAGCGTATCTACAACATTCTGACAAGATTTGTATTATGACACTGATTTGTCAGGACCAGGCAGGATTCTAGGACTTGCTGTCCAGACACGGATGCTTATCTGTAGCAAGGGCTCCAGCACTATCATAGACTCATAGAATGGTTGGAATCTTTAAAGATCATTTACTCCAACCTTCCTGCCATTGGCAGGGACATCTTTCACTGGGTTAGGTTGAGCAAAGCCCCATCCAACCTGACCTTGCTCATCACGAACTAGTTCATAAAAGTCCTAGTACAGAATCCAACCTACACTCAGACTCACTAATCGAATGCATACCCTTAGATGCTGGTACCTTATGAGATCAGATTGTGATAATTTAAAATGTTCTTTCTGAAATAATTGATTGATGCTTGAGGCTAAAGAATATTAAGTCCCAGCCTCTTTTGTAAAATTGCAGCTGCTTTATTTGACTAAATTAATCAAATAAATAAACCATATTACTCCAAATATGCCAGGCACAATCACAAGGGAGTATTAATCATTGCAAACTATTTCCTCTTTCTAGAAAAAATGTAAAATTTTAAGGATATGATATGTCACGGTCCTTCCCAAATCAAAAATAATACCATGCCTATAATGAATTAGTAAGTCCACTGGTAATATTTCTTCAATATATTATGAAAGATGAGGTTTTATGATCAAATACATTCCTGATCAATTTATTTCATCACTTACCACCTAATTGTTTCATTATGACATTTTGTCTCCCCTCAGAATGAAACAATAGATTTAATATACTGTATAAAATGACTCTGATTCTCAAAAAGTTAATCAAACTATTGTCAGTTGATGGCTGAACTAGTGCCCTGCAATTAATATACGAGATGTTCAAAATATCAGTTAGAAATTACCTCCTTGATAAATTCCTCTAATTTAAATACATTTACTACAGTTTTATGAAGTAGTACTCTGCAGCTGAGAGACTTAATCCTTTTCAGTTCCATTTTTAAAAGTTCAAAACCACAACAACTAGACATTGCAGATATTCATCAAGATATAAATTAAATGCTCTGAATCCTTGAGTACTCTAGTAGTGTCCAGTAATTCAATATTTATCAGTGACAATCAGATTTTTTTCTAAAGTACCCAGTCTGCCCCTTTGAAATGGGAAGGAAAAACTTTCATATACTTTAAAAAATACCACTTTTACTTCCAGAAGTAATTTGTTAGTGACTTTATCTTGAGCTTTCTTCTGTATTTGCTTACTGTGATGATAGAATAAAGATTAAATAAATTAAAATGATTGATAATAATTTGATAGATTAAATAGAAATATTTGGCATTTCAAGAAAGCTGAATTGTACTTAAGAGAGATTTGGCACCTGTATCTGTATCTTTAAGAGTGCTTTAAGAAGCCTTGCAGTAAGTAATTTTGTTTTAAGTAACCTCTGATTTTATTTTGGATTTGCATCTTGCTTTAGGAAAACTTCCCTTCTGTATATATTTTTATATGACGTGATGTTATGCTGATATTCTCACTAGAAAGAGATTCCAGAGGAAAATAAAGGAAAGCTAAATTTGATCCTAATTAAGAATGTCGTGAGAATTTCCAAGCCCAGCAGACTCCAGCACCTGGAGATTCACCTCTTCCCAGCACACACACTCACAGAGGCCACCAACACAGCCCAACACACAGGCTGTCACAGATGGAGCAATGTCCCCAGGTATAACACTGCCGAAGATGCTTCTCCCATTGCTTGCACTTAGAACCCCATATGCCCTGGTTTCTCCTACTGCTTCCCATGGGATCTGCAGCCCACAGTTTCTCCTCCACAAACCGTTGCTTATACTTTTTAGTGCCTGCACAAACACACATCCTGTCCCTCCAACCTCTGGCAGCAAGACCTGGGCGCATTGTGGCACACCACTGATTCTCCTGTAGCTGGAATTTAGACCTTGCAGTAAACATATCGCAGGTAAAACCTCCCTGCCTAAGCAGGGTCATCCTTGAGCACATGGGTCAAGATTGTATTCAAAAGGTTATTGAATATCTTCAGCAACAGAGACTCCACAACCTCTCTGGGCAACCTGTTCCAGTGCCCCGTCACCCACACAGGAAAGAAGTTCTTCCTCATGTTCAGGAAGAACTTCCTGTACAACAGTCTCTGTCCATTGCCTCTTACCCTCGTCACATCTTCACTAACAGATGATTCAGATATTGGACTAGACTGAAACTGCATCTGAATATTTTAATATTGCATTTATGGTCTGGCCATGGCCTTCTTTGATCCTCTCTGTTGCAAATATGCATTGCGAAATACTGGTAACTTTAAATGCAGTTGTTGTATGACGGTAGCTGTTGTCATACTCGGCCATTTCTGTATTATGCAGTTCATAAATACAGTCATAAGAACCATTTCCTGCTCCAAAACACTTATATTTCAAATCCAAAGAACCAGTATTCCACAAGAATAAGCAACATGTAACACCAAATGTGGTTTTAGTTCTCTTAATTTAAGACCTAGTCAATACCATAATAGATTTCATTTGTGCATCTCTGTGTGAACCGTGACTGCAAATCTCTAACAAAGATGCTTCAAAAGATGCATCAGTAGGGCATGACTCTGCTAATGGATGTCTTTACACAGACAAGCTTAATGACTCTGACAAATGAGCTTTGGAGAATTGTGTAAGGCCACTTAAGAGGTTACTGTTCTGCCCCCAGCTGTCTGCCAAATGCTTTGCTAATTACTACCACCCACAAAATTAGTAGAAGTAGAAATAATGTGAGCTGATTCTTTATCCCTGACAAAACTCCATCAGTTGAGTCTGTAGCTTATGAAAAAGACTATAAGCTGGCACTGCTCTTTTGTGCCATACTTACAAAGCAATTTCTCACCTAAAGATGAGGTATGAATCTTCATAGTGGTGCTATGCAGTATCAAATTTAAACCTGAAAATAGTAAGTAAAATTGAACAGTATGTTACATTTGGGTTTTTTGCCTTTTTTTTTTTTTTGTCATTAAACAGATGTGATCAAATATAGAATCATAGAATCACAGAACTGTTAGGGTTGGAAGAGACCTTAAAGACATTCACACCTTAATGACAAAGTATTTTTTTCTTGCCTTTGATTACCCCTTTCCAGCAACATTCTAAACACACAAGTATCTTAAGACCAGTCAATAAGCATGTAATGAAGACAATCTGGTTACTTCTAACCAAGGAAAATCAAAGTGACATTGCTGTACCCTTTATTTTGTCCTTTCTTTTCTCTTGATTATGATCTGTTGCTGTAAATGCAGCAGTCATAACAAAATTACACTGTAACTTGATCTGGATAGAGTGTTTCAAAAGGTAACTCCTCTCAGAGGTAGAGCAGCACAATTTTTAATTTCACTAAAATAAGCAATGGCAATAAACCTGATGTGGTTCATTTGGCATTGTCTTTCAAAGTATTTTCAAATTAAAGTACTCTGAAGTACTTTGAAGAACTGTTTTCTATCTTGTTTGATCTAAACAGTAGAAAAATTATTACGTAAAGTGGGGGGTTTTGTTGTTTTTTTTATTTTTTTATATAAACATGACTTTTCCCCCCAGGGTCTTCTTTACTAATATATGCCTAGTTTTTGCTTAAACAAGGTCTTTAAATGTGGGCTTAGATCTTAGTGGGTGGGCTCATACTCTTCTAGTTGAATGAACAGTCACATGATTTTCTGATTGTGAATCCCTTGTGTTCTCAGCCTGTTTCCTAAGATAAGCATTTTGTAACTAAGACACAGACGGCTCTAAGATGTAATGTTTAGCTGGGTTTAATGTTTATTCTTCCTGAAGGTTCTTGGTTTGCATCTGTTTGTGTCAATGAACTCATTAAGTGAAACTCTTTGATATTTGATAGGCTGGAATATCACTTGCTGTAGGAGATTTCCAACCCTTTTGCTCAGACTGCAAACACTTTGTAGATGTAAGTTGTCTTACACTTTGAGCATCTGCAGTTCTTCATGCCAAATCTTTGTATCATTTGGGCTTCTTAATGGTACTGTATTGTACCCAAAAATTACAGCTGTAGTATTTCTAGCATCGGTAATGACAGCGCTATCGGTAAGGTCTCAGCTGAGACTCAATACTGCAAATAAGTTATCTCATTCAATAGCCATGCTACATTTCCATTTAAAATGGAAAATGTAATAAGAAACGATTGACCGTGACATTTAATTTTCCATCCACAGAGCAAGAGGATTTCTCTGAAAGTGGATTTTTTATTCAGTAGAATATATTCCTGAGGAATATTGTGATAATGAGAAGATTTTAAATGAAAAAGGATTGCATAACGCCATTAATGGCATTTTGAAATTAATGTCTATATATGTCGTTGTCAATAAATCCTAAAAAGCAATAGAATTTTTGTTTTGCCTGTGAATTTTATCTAGTGAATAGAAACATATGGGAGCTGTATAGGAGTTCAAAATCATGCCAGTGTTAAAATCAAAATCATGAATTATATGTATTTAGAATTTAAACAAAAAATCAAGGAGTAAGAGAACCATCACATTTAGTGGATAGTAGACTGAAGAGTAGAAAACCTTGTTTTCTAAGTTCAATAAATTTCATCTCAAAAAAATTATTTAAATATTCTGAGATTAGCCTCCAAAAAAGGTTAAAGGAAAAAAAAATCAATGTCATAAATTCCAGTGTTGTCCTATTTCACAATTTTTGTCCATTAATTTTGAGATATTATATGAATTGTAATTTCCAATGAGAGATTATAATTCCTATTCCCTCAAACTGCAATACGTGAAAACTAGTTTGTGCTTTCATACTTCATAATTATCCCTCTGAGAAGGATAGTCAAGGACCAAATCTGAAATTCTGCAATAGCCTACAAGTTAACACACTACAGGAATAAAGCTCAAGTATCTGGGTGATGAAAGGATTGCACAAGCCAGTGCATGAAATGTTTAAAGCAATATGTGGGCCTGAATCAAAGTCTGGTGCTGCAAAATCTGTAGCTCTGGCAGATGTTTCAGAAGCACTGCACTACAGCAAACAAACAGGGCAGAGACCCAGTTGTGAGTCTTTTTGAAATAAATGAGAGGAAAGTAGTGAAGCAAGGCATATTCTCCATATCCCTCTTCTACCCTCCAGGCTACAAATGTCTCAGAGGCCCAAATCTCAGTACATGAAAAGTAACTTTGAACTTAGGAAAGAACCAACTCATGCAAAGAAGTTTTTCAAAATAGCTTCACAAAAAAGGTATGATTCATACTGAGCTATCCATTGAACTTTCCATGAGAAACAATGAATCAGCTTTCAGGCTTTTGTTTACCGGGGTGAGAAAGGGCTTCTACAAGGGATATAAAAACATCATTGTAGAGAGATAAAAATGGGAGATTGAGAAGATTTTTTGATCTGGCAATGCATTCTCTCTTTGGTTATATGCAAACCTTGTGGATTGATTCATGAAAACAGACAGTAGTTCAAAGCCTTTACTTGCTTCAATTGAGGTTTATTCTTCTACATTTTAGATAACTGAAAAGGAAATATCTAGAGTAAAAGAATGATTTGACTTGTCTACATAGTCAGCACTGAGAGAAGGAGACTTTTTGAAGTCAAATCTACTTAGTACTGAAATAAGGGCATACCATAAATAGAATAAATCATCATTAAAATGGAAACTCTCTCCTGACTGTATGACAGACTGGTTGATTAGCTTGGACCAGATACTTATCTCTTAGAGAGCTAAATTTAGATGACGAGATTTATACCATAAGTTTCAGTACTTAGAAATATGAGGCAGTCTTCTCTCTAGAAGACTAGTAGCCAGATCAAATCAGCCCTTGGAATTTTTTTCTCTAGTGTATAAATGAGAAGAAACACTATTAAACTCTTAAACTCTGGCTAAGGCCAACATCAGTGCTTATTAATCAGTGCTCTTTAATGCTTTGTATAAACCCTCTGCTTTTGAAACCTGAATAATTTCCTTTAAAGTAGTTGGATGTAGTCCTTCAGTATCTTATAGGAATTGTACTTTGAATTTCCAAGTTTCCTACTCTCCTTTACAATCTCACAGGATTTGTAAACTCCTATAATTTTCTTTTTATAACCATAACATTTTGTAACAGTTATGTATAATATAGCCGGATAACAGTTAATCAGAAGCCATTCACTTTAGAATCTTCTTCCACCTCGAATTCAACACAGCCTTTGACACTGTCTCCCACAGCATTCTCCTGGAGAAGTTGGCAGGCCACGGCTTGGACAGGTGTACTATTCACTGGGTTAAAACTGTCTGGATGGGTGGACCCAGGAAGTGGTGGTGAATGGAATTACATCCAGTTGGTGGCCGGTCAGTAATGGGATTCCCCATGGATCTGTGTTGGGCCCAGTCCTGTTCAATATCTTTATTGATGATCTGGATGAGGGGATCAATTGCATGCTCAGTCAGTTTGCTGATGACCTAAGCTGGGTGTGAGTGTTTATCTGCTGAAGGGTAGGAAGGCTCTACAGAGGGATCCGGACAGGCTGGATCCATGGGCTGAGATCAACAAAATGGTTCAACAAGGTGGAGTAGCAGGTCCTACACTTTGGTCATAAGAACCCCAGGAAGCACTGCAGGCTGGCGGCAGGCTGGTTGGAATGGAACATGAGCCAGCAGTGAGCTTAGGTGGCCAGGGCAGTGAATGTCTCCCTATATTCAGCATTAGTGAGGTCACATCTTGAGTCTTGTCTTTAGTTTTGGACCTCTCACTTCAAGAAAGACTTTGAGGTGCTGGAGGGTGTCCAGAGAAAGACAAGCTGTTGAAGAGTCAGGAGAGTAAGTCATATGATGAGTGGCTGAGAGAAATAAATTCTGTGATTCCAACATGTTTCAGTCTGATAGATTTAAAAAAAATATCTATGGTTACATCAGGATAATAATGCTTTTCCTTCATAAAAGCATGGAAATTCACAGCTGAATATGATAGCTTTTTGTCATGGTTTTACCCCACTGAGCAACCAAGCCCCACACAATCTCACAGTCGCTCACTCCCCCACCAGCAAGATCGGGGAGAGAATCAGAAAGGCAAAAGCTGGAGAACTTGTGGGTTGAGATAAAGACAGTTTAATAGGGAAAGCAAAAGCTGTGCATTCAACCAAAGAAAACAAGGAATTAATTCACTGCTTCCCATGGGAAGGCAGGTGTTCCACCATCTCCAGGACAGCAGGGCCCCATCAGGCCTAATGGTTACTTGGGAAGACAAACACCACCACCAAATGTCCCCTCCACCCTTCCTCCTCCTTCCCACGACTTTATATACTGAGCATGATGACATACGGTCTGGAATATCCCACTGGTCAGTTGGGGTCACCTGTCCTGGCTGTGTCTCCTCCCAGCCTCTCATGCACCCCCCCAACAGCCCCCTCACCAACGTGGCAGTACGAAAGCAGAAAAGGCCTTTGCTCTGTGTAAACCATGCTCAACAATAACGAAAGCATCTCTGTATTATCAATTCTGTCCTCTGTTCAGCACAAATACAAAACATAGCCCCATAACAGCCACTGTGAAGACTATTAACTCTACCCCAAGTGAAACCAGCACACTTGCCTTTCTTATGCTGCTGCAATTCTCTTCAAGGGTGGTATGATACATTAAGTACTCATTCAATCCAGTGTTTGAACTCAGCTGATGATTATGAAAACTCTTATGGATATTTAGGTACAGCCTTGACCAGGATGCAAATGACATTAATGACTTCTAGGACTTAGAGACTGTTTATGCATGTTAAGGAAGGTCTTTTTCCTCCTTTGTAAAGTGCTTCCCCTCCTCCTCCTTCTTAGGTTCTCTGCTTCATGGGCTGCCTCCCCAGTCTAGAGCTGAGCACAATAGAACCCGGTTTTAAAGGGATTTCTCGTGAAAAATCAAACTTTGAAAAAGCTAAATCTGATTTATTGCTCTGAATGGTGCAAATGAAAGGTGGTTTATAAGTCTCTAAAGATTTTTTTATTTGCACTTTACATTGTTCTTTAAAATGTTAGCTAATGTTGTATTTCAGTAATATCACTGTTCTCAGACTTTGACAAAACTGCCTTTGCAATCTTCCTGAGGCCTAGTCCTGAGAGATAAAAATCATTCCATCAAAAATGAGAAAAGGGAAAGGGAAATTAAAATGAAGCTCATCCTCAAGCCAAGATGGTAAAAGATAAAAGAAATTCTGAAAGCTTTCTTGCCTTTTTAAAGAGAAACTAAAAAAGACATTAGAAAAAAAGTAATATACACGAATTCCATCAATAGACGTTTGTTCTAAAATGCAAGCATGGAGCTAGTAAATAGCCAAAGATATGACACTTCAAGTGGTCCAGTTCTAATTTTCACTCACATTTTGGTGCTTGCTGAAGCAGCCTACTTTATATACATGTTCCTGAGCTAGTCACAGCAGTCAGAGGTAAAATCCTTTGAAGGCCTTCAAACAAGGTTTGCATGTGTTTAACTTTGATACCCAAACTGTTTTATTGTCTTTTTCTTCCCCAAAACACCATATAGCAATGAGTTTTCCCTAATCAATCATGCATATAGCAACCTAATATTGTGCACTGCCTTGGTGTTTGTCTTAAATTTTGCCAAGTCGGGATCCCAAGGGAAGATCTCTTCCAGGCTAGGAACTTCGGTTTAGTCTGTTAGATGTCCCCTGCAAGTAGCAAGTCTTACTCTACATTTTTATTTGTCATAAGCAAAGAATAAATAATTCATCTGGGATGTTAATATCTGTGACCTGACTGTGTGGATGTTAACCCACCCTCTCCTTCCACTACAGTAATAAGAATTCATTATTTCAAGTATATTACTAGAGAGTATGTGGTTCATAAAAGATGCTGATTTAGTAGGACTGTAATGAATAGAATTTTCAGATATAACTTAGACAGTCACTTTGCCTAGAAGAAAATTTCATGCTGTGAAGAATTCATTCCTTTTCAAAAAAATAATATTTTATGCTATACCAATATGTAAACAAGCAAATTGTGGTGGGTTGAACCTGAGTTGATGGACAGATCTTTCAACCAGTAGCGCTTCTCGAAACTTACATATTTAAGCCCCATGGAGACACCAGAACTTCCTTTTTTAGGTTTGAGCCTTCCTGCTGGGAGGGGGCAGGGAAATGGGCCTTGGGCTCCATTTTTTGGAGTCGCCCCGGGCCTCCCCTCCCCTGGTGCCGGGGCACGGGCCCCGGGTGCCTGTGGGAGAACCCCTCAGAGCCGCGGGCAGCTGAGGAACAACCATAATTGCTGTATAGCTGAGACCACCCGGAGTGGCTGCTGAGGACTGGCGGACTCCCTTCCCTTCTTCACCCCCACGTGGCCCCTCAGACCCGGAGGGAGCCGATGGAACTGAAAGACAACATCAAGCAGCCAGCAGCATAAAGGGAGGGAGGCTTTCTCCATCCTAAAGCCCGAACAGCAAAGACCACTCATCAACACGGCATCTTCAAGGTCAGAGAGAAAGAGAAAGTGAGTGAAGCTGAAGATGGCGGCGGGGAAAAGAGGGCGGAGTCGCGCTTCCCACATGTAGCTTAAAACTTTTTGCAGACTGTGGTAATAACTGTAATATCACAAACTGTTTTTTTTCTTTAATCCATTTAAAGGCATGGGGGGATGAGAATTCTGTGTGCAGCCTGTGGTGGGGAAAACAAAGGTGACCTTGCCAGGTTACCCAGGAGCTGTGAGAGGTTGTGAGAGACTTTTAAAAATTTCTGTGAAGAAGAGATCTGTCATTTTTCAGGCTGGAATTTGCCCATCCTTAAACAAGAAATACCCCACGTGTGGCCCATGTTTATTGCAGTGTGAAAGAGACTGTGATTTCTGTCCATGAGAGAGATGTTTTTTCACGGCCTCAGTATTCCGGACGGGACTGTTGCTGGTGCAGTTTGGAAACCACAAGAAGCAAAAGAGACCTCTTTTTCCTTAAATAGTAGAGAGACTTTTAAGAACTGTAAATGCAGACCAGGAATCATAGTTTGTTATCCTTTGTGCAAGTTGGGTAAAAGGGGAGATACTGGAAGAAAAAAGGGGATTTTGCTTTAATTTCTTATTATTTCTTTTTACTTTTAACTCTGTTAGTAATAAACTTCTTCATATTCTTTGCATTTCTCTAAATCTCCTATCTCACAGAAGGTAAGAAATGTGAACAAAACCACTAAATTAATTGGTGTTTCTGCCCAGTTTGACAAATCAAACCCGCTACACAAATATACCTTAAATTGTTTGCTGAAATCAGTTTTCTGTGTAAAATTTCTAACTTTCCAGGATAAATGTTTGCTAGGAAGGTGGAAGAGCCAAGACTGCTCCAGCAGTCCACTGATAAGGATATCCACCTTGGAGGTAGGTTCTCAAGTTTCAGTTCCTCTTGCAAATAATATTTATGCCAGAGTAACTTTAGTTACAAGTGCATAAATAGTTATTTATGCCAGAGTAACTTTAGTAAAACTGGCTTAGTCTGCTCACAAATCTATTCTTTAGAAAATCTTATCCAGTCTCTTGAAGGAGTTGCTTGAACATAGGGTCTATACTTTCAATTAGAAGGATTTAATACATTCTACTTTTTTTTTTAAATGAAAGTTTTTCTGGCAGTGCATTTTGTGAGAAAGAACAAGACTGGTTCAAGGGGTCTCCTAAGGAAGGAGTTATGTAACTTTGAATTTTGGCAGTGCAAAGCTCAGCTTTGGATAACAATTCTTTCTAAGGGGATGCTATGCTCTTTGCCATTTTGGTTTTTAGGATACAGACAGTTGTTTGTTTGCTTGGGATTCCAGCAATCTGTTATGGACTCTATGGAGATCCAAACCATTATTTGGATATTAACAGTACTTTGAGTAGTTTGCTCAGGCTGGAGTCTGAGAAGATGAGATTTTGTGTTCCACTTGAAATCAACACATTGCTTTGGCCGAATGGTCAATAAGAAAAGTAAAGCTACAAGAAAAAAAGAAAAATAATGCACTTGATTTATTGATTGCATCACAAAATCATGAAAACATGATGAGACAAAACTTCATTTAGTGTAATTTGGTATAGCACCCTGGTATAACACTGTCGGTTCCCTTGAACTAAATTAACTGATTTAACAAAACCATGGCCACACTCTTACTAACAGGAGTGTCCAGCTAGTACTATCCTTCTGTAAGGTTGCTGATTCTTGAAAGCCTGATAGCATAAAACTAACAACTGTATTGAAGAAAACATGAGATGTTGCAGTCTGGTACGGCACAACTGATTGCAAATCCCAGGTATTACCATACAAATGAGACATAAGTGGAATTTATTCATTGATTTTTAGCCTGCGGGCTCCAGGACGTACTTCCAGACTTGGCATTATATCTGACTGGTTTAGCAAAAAAGTAATATTTGGCTGTTGGAGACACCTGAAGCAGTATGGTACATGTGGGTGCTCTATGGGGACATTGGGCATTGGGTACTTCTGGTTTAAATTCTTCAAGGAAATACAAAAAAAAATTACATAATAAAAGCCCAACCAAATATTTTACTTTTGCTTGAAACTTTGCAAACATTAACTGACCTTTGAAAATAATGAAGATCTGAGATGTCCAAGATTGTGTGTACAGAGCAGATGCCTGCACTTAGAAGTGCAATTTTTGTCTCTCCAGTATGTCGTGCTCTTAACAGGTGCATTCCTATTCCCAATGCCCTTGTCATGCCTTTTCTTGTACAAGCCAAACTCTCTTCCCCAGGGTTAGCAGCAGCTTCCAGGACAATCAAAGTCAGTGGGATCTCCATGGTGGCTCAGTGACAACCCTTCAGTGAGGTGTCAATCCCCTGCTCTAGACAAGGCACCTGTTTGACATGCAGAACTACAGGCTGTCCCCAAGCAAGTAAAAACACTTATTTAATACAAAATGTAAGTAAAATGGATAACTACAGTTTTTCCCCACTCTTGTCACAGCTATAGCTGTACAATATTCCTACATTAGGATCTGAGTAACTCCTGAAGAATGTGATTAATGGCAGCTTTTGCTGCTAAGATGTATGAGTAGTGTTGAAAATTGCATTCCTAATACTTAAATATATATGTATAGCTTAGAAATGTACACAAAGTAGTTTTATAGATAATGCTCCTGGATTTTTATTTATGCCTATGTTTAAACATATGCTTTTTAACAATTTTCACATCTTATCAAAGAAAGTAAGTTTGTTCCATAAGGAGGCATGCATTTATCTAATTTATTCTTTGTCTTTTGGGGAAAAATTCCTGTGCCGTGTGCATGTTTTTTAGCTCCTTTAAGCTAGTTCAGAGCAGGGGGAATAGACAGAACTTCTTGCTCCAAGAATGCAAAATTATAATTGTCCTACCTGTTTTAAAAGGTAGATAAAAAATAAATTAGTACCCTTTTTCTCTTACTTATGAGGAACATATCTTTAAAATGTTGCTTAATTAAAAATCCCAGGATTTTTTGTTTTAAGTGTTTTAGTGTTTTAACTCTCTTTAATCACACTACAAAGTGGACATTGAATGTTAAATAAGTTCTTCAGAATCTACACTTGCTAGTAGAATTTTTCATTCAGTGGTAATATCGGGGTGATTGCAGCTCAACACAGGCAGTGGTGTAGCCAGGTTGCTGTGGCCAGGCTCCCTGTCTACCGTGGAAAATGGAAGATCTCCCTCAGTGCAGGTGTCAAGGGAGCTGTTTGGCATGACAGTGTCAATGAGAGCTTAGGGACTCCTCAGTGCAGGCATCATTGATTTAAAAGACAGTTATAGCTCCTCTGGAATCATTTGGCCTATCCCCATAAATACACCCTTAGGGACACTAATGCATTCATTACTGGAACAATAGTGTGTAATAGCTGTTCTTTCAGTTTTACACTGCTGATACTGTAGTTGAAGGTGTCATTCAATCTTTAGACAAAAGTAGTTAGAGGATTATTTTGCACTTCCAGCATAGGAAGCTGTTGCAGCCTCCTTTTTGTTAAGGCTAAGATCTGTGCTATCTTAAATCCTGGGAAATCTTAGTGACAAAATCCTACAGTTAAAATGAGAAAAAATTGGACTGTGTCGGGGCAATTTGCTGTGATTGAAGGAATTGTCTTTATTCCTCCTCCCTCTTTAGGTTGTTGAAGGACTTTTTCCCAGTTCATCTTGCTCTTTGTCTGTGTTCTCAGTTAATAATTCTCTTTGTTTGGGTCCACATATAATTTGTTTTATTGGGTTTTATTTTTTTTTGCTATGGACTATATACTTTTATTTTAGAGATAGTAAAAATGCCAGACTGCTGTTCCTGACTATTACATTATCCAAATTTTGAAGTGTAATATGCCATGAAGAACTTAGCCATAGGAAAACAGTATTGTTTTAGGGAGAAAACAAATGAAGTCTCAATAACACAATATGTGGATAATAGAAAATCATGCAGAAAAAGTGTGAAGATAGGTCTGACATTCACCTCTACAAGAGATGGGGAGCTTATGCAACATTTATTGTCTTTATATCATTTTAAAAGTAAAAACAAAACTTAGTAAAGAACACTTATTTAGACAGACCAAAGGATGTAGTCAACCAATGCTTGAGGCAGTTGATCTCAAACATCCTTCCCCTTCATGTCCTGTTCTTGTCCCTTTTTTGTCACCATACAATGGTTACAATACATAATGTTTACACTAGTGCTTTGAAAGACTTCTGGCCTATAATGCAGAAAAAATAAATACTTATCTTACAATTCGATGCTGGCCAGTTAGACAAATTTTTTTCCTGACTATCTGTATTAACAAGAAATGTCCAGATCATGTATATATTTAAAAAAATTATTGTTGCATTAACTTCTGAAAAGAAACACTAATAAATACGGAAGACAACCAAAGTAAATTACTTTTTTTTCCATCTAAGCACATGGCTATTAAAAAACAAGCAAATCCACGCACCCCAGCCCTCCATAACTCCCCTGAACAACAACAACAAAATTTTAGCAGTTTTCACCCTGTAAAATGGTGTTACTGCAGTGAGTCACAATAACATGAAAGGAAGAGGTTTTGCCTGCACATCTCTCAAAGGATTTGCCCTCCATCGATTTGATGTGAGAACAAAGTCAGACCGAGTATGTTACATAGAGAAGAAGTTACTCATTTATGCCAGGCAAACATTGTCATATAACCGGGATATCTTTCAGTCTTTGGTATTCACATCACAACAAGAAGAAAGTATACTGACACTTTCTAATTTACTTTATAGCAATGAGTAAAAACCAACCTTGAAAGCTTGGTTGGCTTTGGAGGAGAAAAATTAAGAGAATATAATTCTGGCTACTAAAATTTGGGCAGGACAGAGAACAAGAACTTCTTTGCTGTCGAAGCATCCTGATGAATTTGAGATTAAATTAATTAGGAAAATAACTTAAGATTTCCTCTCAAGCTTAGTGGTGCTTTAATTGAGATGATTGTTATCTGACACTGAGACCACCTTTCACCCAGCAGCAGCAACCATCATATTAAGTTCCCTTTTAACCCCATGACAGATCAGTCTCACCCACACTGACTACTGGGAAAGTCCATGGACAGGGCTAGCTCCTTCACCTTGCAGGAAAGTTGGGACCAGGCCAATTGGGCAAGCCAAAAATCATGCCATGGGCCCTTTTATCTGTTCCTTGGCACTATTAACCTCACCAGTACAGACACGGGCTACATGTGCAAAGAAAATTTACACTGTAGTCCAGTTATATCCAAATTTCTGAGATATGATGCTCCCCTATGATTGACAGTGGATTTTTTCCTAATGTATTCCTTCATTCCATGGTTCAGTGCAGGAAGGGAAAAGGTACCTCGTGAGAAAAATAATGATGTAATACTTTAGAAATTCAGAGGATTGATTCATCGCTTGCTAATTTGGCTAGTGTAGCATTTGTCTCCTTTTTACTTGGAAGGCAATCCTAAGTACTGTGGTCTAGTGGATGCTGAGCAGGGAGCTTGGTCTAGATGACCTCCAGTGGTCCCTTCCAACCTTAGCCATTCTGTAAAATTCTGTGAAATTACCTGCACTGGATATCAAGCGGGAGAACCAGCCTCTTTTTTTTTGGCATGATAACATAATTGTGAAACAGTATCTATTTTTGGCTTAAGATTAAGAAAAACCCACAACCAAAAAAAAAAAAGTATTGTTTTGAAACTTTTTCCTTAAAAATATTACAGCTAAAAAAGTTTGTTCTCAAGAGGTCATTAATGGGTTCATTTTCAGTGGGTCATTGGTGAAGTTATTGATGTCACAGGAATATTTCCATATTAACAAAATCAGATATCTAAATGAGTCTTTCTCAATTTTTGTAGTGGTCAGTCAAGTAAATAAAAAAGAAAACATGTGTGTAAAGAAATACAAGGAGGAGAATATTAAGCTATTAAAGAAAAAAAAAACTGTTAAGATTTTGCTAACCTGGAGCTCACCTGCCAGAAATCATATTGACACTAATTACATTACTGATTCAAAATAATGAGATGGATTCCAAATCATCACTAACAAAGTTATAATAATTAATTTCTGAGATGTTGAGAATAATAAGCCTTCTTACCACCCTCATTATATTTGGGCTCCATGGAAATGGAATATGAGGAGAAAACAAATCATTAAAAGAAATACAAAGTAATAGAGTTGCTCTGGTCTAGCTTTAACTTTCTAATTAGATATCTGAAATCATCACTGTAATGAAATACATTTCATGCATATATAGGTAATTCCCTGAAAAGCAAAGATCTTTGTTAGTAATATAAGCATTATTACAGCAGTGTAACTACAGAAGTACCATTGCCTTCTAAGGCAAAACAATGAGATTTAAGTGTCACATGAAGGTTATTTGGATATTGATGATTAATAATACTATACAATTTTTAAACAAATTTGTAAATTTCAGTAACTTTTAATTTTAGAGTCTGTATACACTTTCTTCAGGCATTCTGCATCTAAAAGCAAAAAAAAAAATATTTTTGCTTTATACAAAGTGATTTTTCATGGAATCATAGAATATCCTGAGTTGGAAGGGATCCACAAGGATCATCAAGTCCAACTCATGAACTAATAGCGTATCAGATTCTAGTGAGTTCAGGTTTTTACTGTCAATATTCATCTTCTGTGATGCCAGTTGGTATTTTCTCTGAAAGAGAATGTCTTTGTTGCATCTGAATTTAGAATATTGACCACCAACTTCTTCCAATAAACAGAAACAAAAAGTCATTCTTATATTCTCCTAGGAAGGAGTGACTATGCTTGGAAATTGTGCTGCAAAATTATTTATTCAAGTAGCTCTGCTGGAGATGCATCTCATGTAAGCCTCATTTAATTTTTTTTTTTTTTGGGCTGTCAGATGTAGTGATTTAATTTGTTTCACATTCACATCCATTCTGCTTTTAAACTTATGCTATATATTTTAAACTAGCAAGTTTCTGAATTTGCACTCAAAAGAATTCAACATATCTCATCAATCCCCCCAGATACTGGTTGAGTTTCATCATAGAAGACTTCTCAATCTTTCCAAAACTTCAACTACAAACACATTGGCCTACTTTATGTGAAATAACCCTAAAAAAAGAAAAGAAGCTCAGAGGTCCTCTACTGTCAGTGAGTACTCTTGTAGTGTTCTACAAAGTATATTAGCACCATTTCTTTTTCCTCCATAGCTGAAGTTTTAGTCACCCTGGCATGTATTATGGGATGTCTAATAAAACTCAGAGGAATTAGACAGAGAAATATCTGTGGATTCCCATCCATGTGCCAAGTGCCAAGACTGAATCAGTGAGATAAATACAGGTCCCTGAATCAGACGTGAAGCACCCCAGTTTTGAGTTAAGAAGCTGAAACCAAGAGAGCTCTAAATCAAAACTGTGGGCATAGAGACGTTTGCAGGTGTTTGAAAGGCAATCCTGGAGGACGATCTGAATATTGAAGGTAAAGCCAGACTTTGCATTGAGCTATGCTGAACTTTTGTAATTAAACATTCCATTGATTAGTATTGTACTGAGAGTATTGTATTAATTAATGATTTTTTTCCTGAGGTTAAATAAAAATGCTACTTTTACCTCTTTTCTAATTAATCTTTGCCCAAGAGAGATGATCTATTTTAATTGCTTTCCAGAAGACAATGTTTGTTTTTCTTTGTCATACACTTAACAAACAGCCTTTCTACATTTGTTTCTCTCTTAGGGCACATTCACAAAAAGATAATACATCTCTACAAATTATTTGGCAGCTGGTGGTAGAATCTAATAAGTACAGTAAATTAAGTAACGACTCACCAACATTTTTTTCCCAAATTACACTGTAGAAAGAGAAGTCACAGTTTGCAAAGCAGGGGTTTTGCTCACAAATAAGTAAGGGCTCTGAGAGGGGTACAGTCTGTGTTCAAGGTCTTAACTGCACACAGACAAATGGTTTCCCTTAGTTCTGCTTCACAACAGGAAGTTGTTGTTATAAGATAAATGTGCCCAGAGTAAAATGTACTGAATCTCAGCACTCTGATTTGTGAAGACATAAAGCCATCTCAGACACAGTGGAAATTTAAGAGATTATTCAGGGCAAGCTGGAGCAGACAGCAGGCAGTGGTTTTGAGCAAAAAATAATTGAGGGGTGTTTCCACTGGAGATGCAGAATTTCTTTCCGTAATGACACCATTCTGACATCTGTGGTGCTTTTGCACTGTCATGCATCCGAAAAAAAACAGTGTGGGGAACCTGTCAGGTTTCCTCGGACAAAAATACAGACTAGCAAAATAAAATAATAAAAACCAAACAAACATGGACAAAAATGAATTTAAAATATGTTTCAACATAATATAGTTAGGCTCTAGTTGTGAAAATACAGTTTGCACACAAAGGTAAGCTCATTGAAATACTCAATAATTGACAGAAATTATGGATTGCCTGAAATATTTAAATTTTCAAGCTTTCTGAAAATTGTCTGTATCTTAAACGATATTGCTTGGTTTTGTTGATTTTAATGATATTCTTTTGTTGGTTTTAATTATGTTGATTTTTTTCATGTTCTTCATGAGAAGCTGCACACTTTATTAAAAACTTGAGGAATTGAAATTCATACATTTTTTCTAAAATATATATATATATATTAGTAACTTGAAAAACTATTATAAATAAAATAAAAATTTAGTGTATACCCAGAATATTTTGGGAGTGTACACTTCAGGGTTTTCTGCTCTCTGGTTTTGGTCTAACCCACTGTGAAGACACTCTCATCATCTTTCATCACCCTCCCCCCAAGCAACATGTAATCTCTTTCTATATTTCAATTGCCTTTAGTAGGTCTTGTTTTAGGATATCTGGCTCTAATCACAATGGAGGAATTGCACAATAGATGTACAATGATAGCTAATTTCCTTAAATTTATGGGGAAAAAAAAAAAGGTGTAAATCTCTACTTTTGGTATGCTGAGGGAAAGTAAAAGGTGGTGGTTGGAGCAGGTCTGATTCCAGGCAGCTTACACTGTGTATCTGTTAAATCATGGCCCTACACTTGTAATGTTTTGTAGCTGATGTCATCCCAAAATACTCCATATGGAAATGAAGTTGTATAACACTAACATCAGAAAGTGGAGAAGGATAGTACTCATATGATATATTTATGTTGCTGAAGCTCTTATCTGTCTTTGTGCTGCAAAAAAAGATGCAAGCAAAGAGCTGAAGAAAGGGAATACTAACACACTTGTTTTTGTAATCCCCAGCAGTTTGCAGGGATTACTGGAAGCATCTCCAAAGCTAAAATTAAAGGCTGATGGATCGATGCAGCAAGCAGACTTTGACCATGAACTGATGCATGTCTGAGAAGAAAGACAAAAAATAATTTTGCATGGGCGAAGCAAGGGTTTCACCTGAAGCTTCCGTCAAAGGACAGAACTCTCAAACTATTTGAGCATGATATTGCTACAAACCTTCTATATAAATGCAGAAGGTTTACTTATATATTTTTTAAGAGTATCTGAAAGACAACAGAATTGGGTTACTTAATTTATCCCTTGGATGAATTAGATGAGATGCCTTTCCCTATCAGTGACAAGCAAAACCTTAAGCTGGATACTTAGAGACACAGACACAATTTAGCCTGTCATAGGGGAAAAAAAAGCAAAAAAATAGCATAACAATTTTGTTGTCTTATGGGCTTGCAATTTTCAGTCATTCTCTCTTTCCTTTTAGAAATTCATTATAGATGCTTAAATTAGAAAAAAAACAAAGCAGAGTCTTATTTTGTTACAGCTTCATTTTTGGGAGAATGAAGAACCAAAGAAATTGGTTTAAAGTGTGCAAAATTTCAAATAACAGTATGTTGGAAAATTAGTGCAAATAATCCAAATAGAGTCTCCATGAACTGCTTGTTCCAGGCTTATTTAATATCTCCCATCATCCTCCTTTCCTTTACCACATACAAGTGCTATGACATTGTTTCAGATGGTATCTTTTGTTGTTAGCTCTAGCAATTCCTTGTACAATTTTTGATTTATCTTTATTAACGTTGTGTCACTGATGCTCATGATAACTCACAAGGAAATGAAGAATGGCAAATATTTAAGCAAATATGTGTGGATTTTCAAGGTGAAACCCCAGAATATTTTGCAATTAACTTTTAGAAATTTATGTTATGAAAAGTAACACTTAAATTACAGATGGGAAACACATTTATGTATGGGTTAAGTTCTTTCAAATTTAATGGGAGATGCTTTATTCAACTAGAACTAGTTGTCTTTCTATAGCTTTTGGCAATATAGAATAGTTTCCTTTTGCATGGAAATAGTTGCATATATCTCTATTGCATGTGGTATATACACTTAGAATGCTTTCCCTTGTACGCTGCTCTAGCAAGAATTCCATCACAAAGATGACCTATCCTCCATGTTATATCACTTCCTTCTGTCTCTGTTATTAGCCTATATTCTACACTGCCAGTATTTGAAGAGTATAAAAAGTATTCTATTTCCCTCAGCCTCCATTTCTAGTGACACTGGGGTGATCTGCCTCTCTTTCCCTGCCTTCATGAGTCTAGTCAGGGATGTGGCAGTAAGGAAAGGATTTTTGTAAAAGTTACCTGTTGAAATCTAGCACACAACAAAATATCTCAGTGATAAACAGGTAAAGTGTTTGCAATTTTCCAGCCTATGAGGGCATTTTCAGAGATGAATTTCTACTTTACTGGGACTGCCTGTCTTGTTCAGCTTGGAGAGGAGAAGGCTGAGGGGTGACCTCATTACAAACGTGCAGTGTCCTCAAGAAGGCAGAGGGAAAGTGCTGATCTCCTCACTGTGGTGACCAGCAGTAGGACATGAGGAAATTGAATGAAACTGCATCAGAGGGAGCTCAAATTGGAGATTAGGATTCTTCACTAAAAGGATGGTCAGTCACTGGAACAGGCTCCCCAGGGAAGTCACAGGACTAAGTCTGTTAGAACTCAAGGAGTGTCTGGACAACGCTTTTAGTCATGTAGATTCATTTTAGGCAGTCCTGCAAGAAGCAGGGATTTGGACTTACTGACCCTTACTTTTGGGACTCTTCCAATTTGAGACAGTGAATTCTATGTAAAGTGTTTCAAACTTGTTTAGGCTCATAATTCAAGACAAGCCCTTCTTTGGGATCAAATTTTGAATATAGGTGTATGTATTGGGAAGTAGCCTCACTCATATGACTCCTGGCCTTTCCAGAAGGACACTTTATTAAACACAAGTATCTCACTGGCATGGAAAAAACAAAACAGAGTAACTAATCAGCATCTTATTTGGAGGACAGAGAGTTAGAATGAGAGCTCCTACCTTAGCAGAAAATTTAGCTGGTAGAGCCCAATACAGGGGGTATAACCTCAAATTCTACTGTGGCTGAAATTCTACTGTGCTTTCCTTTCTACTATCTATTTTCAAACTAATGACTTTGAAATCATCTCTCTGTTACAAAGAACTGGACAGTAAGTGCTTCTCAATTAAACCATCCTAAGATTTAAGTGTTCGAAAGAATTCCAGGCAGAGAAATTTTACCAAAGTTATAAACATCCAGGAAATTAATTTTATAAAAAAATCCTAGGAATTAAATTGTGGAAATAGGAAGTCAAATATCAGAAACAGAAAACAAATGAACACAAAATTCTCAGTGAGATTTTTAATTTAACTTTATTGAGACAGACTTTGTGGCAAATAAGCAGCAGATTACTGACACTACATGGAGGACCAAGTAAATAGAGTGCACAGAGTTCCTCTCTCCTATTCAAACTGTGTCCTGTATGGCATGAGGCATAAGGAAGGAAAAATACCTTGATGCTTTCTGCACTGGACAGTGACAGTAGTGTTCTATACCATTAGGAGTACTTTGTCTGTCAGAGACATAGTATTTTTCTCAGTGTTCTGAGGTAATACACCTCAGAACTACTGGGAATGTGTGCATAGATCAAGCTCTGAATGTGTTCTTTTGATTATAAAGTGGACTCTAATTTGTCTGAGTAGCTGGCTGCTACAAGCAGAAAACAGTTGGCCGTCATCCTCCCAGTGACTGCATTTTCCTGCTTTTCAGATGTACAGTATGTGTGCTAGTCATTTATTCATTACATTAAGAAGCCTATGGTATGTTTGCAGGAAAATAAGAACACCTTTTTTTTGTGTTTCCTACTACACTCCAGCTTTTCTTTCTAAGAAGCTGAGGAGCAGAGACAGCAATCATTGAACCTCATGCCATTGGCCTCAGCCCATGGATTCAGCCCGCGCAGATCCTTTTGCAAAGCCTTCCTACTCTCCAGCAGATCAACATTCCCACACAACTTACTGTTGTCTGTGAACTTACTGGGGGTGCACTTGATCCCATCATCCATAAAGATATTGAACAGGACTGGCCCACATACTAAGCCCTGGGGAACCCCGCTAGTGCCTGGAAACAAACAAAAAAACCCCAAAAACCCCCCAACCAACCAACCAACCAAAACCAAACCAAGCCAAAAAAAAACCACACCAAAAAACCCAAACAAAACAAAAACAAACTGCACTCAACAAGCAGTGTCAGCAGGAACAGGTCTGCACTAAAGAGGGCTTACGAAACCCAGTATGGAAAACATTGCTGCAGAAGAACACTGTACATCTATCTTCACATTTCCTTTTATTACTATAAAAGGGAGACTCTTGGACAAAAGGCATATGCTGATGATTCACATGTTTCTGGGAATGGCAGGGGACTATTTTCACTGATTAGAATCAAATTTTTGAAGCAGAGAGACAGAACTGTCTGCAGTTAATCAGAAATTAATACTGCAGTGCAGTTCCTAAAAGATGCTGTGTGTCATTTAACTGCCTCTGTAGCATAACTGAGGGATTGGTATATCCAAAGTAAGCTTCATAGAACACATTAGACATCTATCAGTGATGGATGGCTATTTCAGCAATTTCATAGTGCAAAGACAAACCACAGAGCCTCATGTATATTAATCTCCTTAGCGAAAACAATGCCGGCATCAGTAGATGGCATTATCATCAGAAGAAAGGACAGCAAATCCATCAACTGGCTACAGAGAAGTAAGAATAGTAGGTAAGAAAAGAGAAGACCTGATAGTTGAAGTATGATATTGGGAAAAAATAAGATAGCTCTTTAATGGCATTAAAGATATAAAGGTTTAATATTGATTTACTGTCAAATGATGTACATGTTTCTTGCAGTGCTTTGTACCTAAATGATTATTTATGAGTCCTAGCCATGTTGCAAATAAGCATATATTTGTGCTTATACACACCAGGGGGGTGATGCTCTGATCCTGCTTCTAGTACGGTCAAAAAGATATGTTTAATGGTTTCATGTGAACATGACAGCATCTCATTTATTTAAGAGCAATAAAGATAGAAAACCTAAACAAAACTAGCAGGAGATAAATTCAAAACAAGCAAAATAAAACAGGTTTTTGTCTCTATATGTAGGTAAGACAAGGAAATCCTTCCTGAACAACATTGTGAGTGCGACATGTTTTCAAGACTTCAAAAATCAGCTGAAGTTTGCTGAAGAAAATCCATGACAGACCTCTAATTACAAAATATGACCTGTGATTTATGGAATCTTTGAACTGGAGATGGATGTAACCCAGGATGCTGTTCTCACCAGAGAACTGGTATTGCTCAGTTCCTAATGCCTTCTGTAAGTTTCTGCTATTTGCTATGATCAAAGAATGGATATTATGTCTGATAGGCCTTTCATCTGATTTAATGAAACTGGTTTTAAGTTTCTCTACAAAGTAAGTGGTACCTTCCAAAACATACCAATGCTTTAAGACTCTATTAGGCTGTAGTAGACAAAAAAAGCATTCCAATTTGCAGTAAGGACATGGATATATGAAGCAATTCTCTGAAGTACTAAGAACTTTGCATGGTTAAGCAGTTCACCCAACAAATTAACTGTTTTAATACTGTCTATAATTGTAGCAGCACCAAGCCCATGCTTGATAGTAATATCAACTATGGAATATGGTATCACCCAATTAACACTGGGATGCAAAAAATGACAAGAGAAAATCTGCTGGTAAAAGTCCTTCGCAGAGAAAAAGAATAAAGAATTTCCATGGCAAAGATCCTACAGAGATTATTCTGATGGCAGAGCAGAACCTGTGGCTTTTTCCTCAGCAATGGGCCAAAAGAGATTACCTTTTCCCTCTTTTTTTTTTTCTCCTCTGAGATTCAAAGATTTCCTTCAAAAAAAAAGTCAGTTTTGGTTGATTTTCTGGTCATGCTTGGTGCTTGAATTATCCAAAGGATGTAGTATCTAGGAGGCAGTAGCAAACTGACTAGGGGACAGAATTAGTTGTTATACTTGCAACAAAAGAAACTCTTTCAGTACTAATTGTTTCTACCAAGAGCGGCTCCTACTGTTACAGCAGATCTACCACTGTGTGAACATCTGAATTTACTCTTTCCTAATACTTTGGCAATTGCTATTGTACGTCTGATAAATCTTGTACAAGCTGTGAGACCTTGAACGGAGAAATCAGTAGAGTTATAAGAATATACCTAACTGGAATTAATTCTCTAGCTAACTCCATGTTGTTCTGTGACCAATCATGCATTCTAACCAGACGTCTGCCAGAGCCATATGTCCTATCATTTGTAATAATTTTCCTTAATTGGTCATAATATTAACTTACAAGTACCGGCTGTAGGTGATGCTGAGGGTAGAGTGTCCTATAACATAAAGTATTACCCTTCACTCTTATCAGAGAGGACATATGGCCTAAAATCCCTTTCCTTTATTTGGTCTCCCAGGAAATCCCTGCATATGGTTTTAAAATGACAGTTTTTAACATTTTCATTTGAATTTAAATTCAGATGGAAGATGGAAATGCATCCTTGAGGGTTTGGTTTTTGTTTTTTTTTTTGTAAGCTTAATAATCAAGACAAATAATAGTGCTTATGTCTCACCTTTCAGTTAAAAGCTTTCAGTACAGTACCAGAATTCAATCACAGGACTCCACTTTTATTTCTAGAGTAATAGCACCATGCAGAGTACATAGGGTTTCAGATTGTATCTGTACAGTATTTGATCATTCGATTTGTATTTCTGAGAGGTAGTTTTTTTCTCATACTTTTTCTTGTGTTTCTTAGTACCAAATTCACCCACAAACTTGCCCACAGCAGTTCTGTGTCTTTGAAAACATAAACTGGAAAGGTATAACTCTATCTGTTCAATCAATTTTACGGCCTATATATAATTTAGAAAGGAGAAGGTTTTGGACTGTTCTAAATGTCCTGTTTTTAAGTCAGTTTTTCAGCACTATGAATGTACCAAAGCACTTAAAGCTGATACTGTAAAGATGATGTTATCACCTAGGCTTTTGATAACAGAAAAGCATATTCTGGGGGGCTTGGGAAACATTTTATATGCTGGGAAACATTGTAATTAAGATGATGGCCATTTTACAGCTAAGAATTTGCCTTGGAGGAAAGGTGGCTAGCAAAATTCTATTTGATTAAGGAATGTTGTGCCAAGATACTGTTTTGTCTTTGGGAAGGAAAAGACCTATTCTATATCTGGTAAAATATGCAGATATGGATCTACATAGTCTATTACTTGCTTAGAAAGCAAGAAGTAGTAATCTACTCTGCAGGTGAACTTATTATTCTGTGTCTTCAACAGTTATTCACATGTTACAAATATTCTCACCCTGTAGTCTATAATTAGTAGAATCAAAATGTAATAAAAACACCAAACAAAACGCCCAGGACTACAGTATTTGCATATTTAATTGAATAAGCCTACATATTTAGTGGGACAATATGATTAGTGAGAGAAGGAAACTAACATTATACTCCGAATATATCACCTTGACTCTTAACTGAGAGTTTTTAAAGCCAAGTAGAGGCTATAGGAATGCCAGCAGTTTACCTCCTCAAAGTAGTTTTAGCTCTAGAGAGAAATTAGTGCTGAAAAACTTTCTTTAGAGAGTGTAACATCACAAATTGCTTTTTTTAATAACTAATTTAGACTATCTGGCTTGCAGTGAAGGAAAAAGTCTAGGATGCTAACAATATACGTGTATATATTAAAGCATGTGAGAGTACATAACTAGAATCCTAGAGATTTTTATGCTACATACTAATTACAGTATACTGAGCAAAGTCTGATACACTTACACTTGTGGGGATGAAAATGTGTGTGGGACCATGTGTCAGAGACTGAAAA